>CM065482.1:46655164-47255164 GCA_032873175.1 Leptopilina drosophilae | reverse complement strand
ATTAAATTTTAAATTTTAAATTTCAATTAAATTTTAAATTTTAAATTTCAATTAAATTTTAAATTAAAAATTTTTAATTTTAAATTTCAATTAAATTAATAGAAATAGTAATTTCTATTGATTAATTAGCAAAATTTACTAATTCAAAAGAAGAAAGTGAATTACTAATTCAAATTAGCAGTTTTAGTAATTCAAATTAAAAGAGACTTTTGTAATATTTAATTTTTTTAACATTTTTTTTATTTTGTATTTAATTCTTAATTTTAGTATTAACTATAATTTAAATTAAAATTAGATTTCTATTTACATGGATTTATTTTTAATTTATTTTCTTGAATGATTGAAATGCTTCTTTACCGAAATGAAATTTAACTGAAATAATTGTTAATTATTATTAATAATAAATAAATTACTTATAAAAATATTATTTTTTGATTAATTTAGTTAGTAAATTTAATTATTTATGATAATTAATTAAATATTGAGGGGAATAAATTACTTATAAAAATATTATTTTTTGATTAATTTAGTTAGTAAATTTAATTATTTATGATAATTAATTAAATATTGAGGGGAATAAATTACTTATAAAAATATTATTTTTTGATTAATTTAGTTAGTAAATTTAATTATTTATGATAATTAATTAAATATTAATTAATTAATTTTGGAAATAATTACTTTTTCGTTTTTAATTTTTTTTATCAAAAATAACACTCACTGGGTCTAAAAGACCTTTGTTCTTTTTATCACTGACTTTTCTTTTCACTAAATCAATTTAATTTGTTAATTAATCCTTGTAAGTAAAAAATGTCTTTCATTAAAAAAAAAAAAAAAAAGAAAAAAGAAAAATTACGACTTTTGTGAATAGAGATAAAAAAAATTCGTCCTTTGGAAAAGAGGCTAACCACTGGAAATTTGGATAGGTTACTTTCGGTTGATTATACTTTTTTACCGGTCATCATAAATCAATAACATTTTTATTTATTTATTTATTTAATTTTTTTTTACTACAAAGAGTAATTTTTCGAAAAATTCTTTTTTAGTTTCCTTCAGGAATTTTCTCAATTTGATTGGTATTTTCTCGTACAGAAAAAATGCACTGACTGTCTTTTATCGTACTCCTTTTGTATTATATTTATATCAATCACACTGGTCTTGGAATCCTCCTATCTTGGCACGACACTATGCTACTACCTGTACTACTTCTACTTCTACTACTTCTACTACTACTACTACTACTACCTCTACTACCTCTACTACCACTCAAAACTCCGTTGTTCGGCAAATGCAACTACGTTAAGTCGCAGCCAAAGTTGTTGTCCAAAAAAAGAATGGTAAGTCCGCCTGACGACTTACTTGACGCAAAAAAAAAAAAAAAAAAAAAAAATAAAAAAAGCGTACAAATTTTGTATTTTAACAAAAACTCGTGAACAAGCGCTGACACGTTCAATGTCGCTGAACGTCGTTTTTTTCTGGAGCAAAAATAACACTTTTTTTTGTCTATTATTACGTGAACGAAAAAATTACAAAAAAAAAAAAAACCAAAGAGAAACATTTCAGTCATCTTAGTTTTTTGGGAAAAAAATAAAGTCTTTGTAAAAATAACCAAAAAATAAAAGGCCGAGTCTCTATTTTCCAATTTTTGTAAAATTAGACAAAAAAAAATGAAAAACTTTTACAAACAAAACAATTTTTTGTAAAAAATTAATTTCTATTTCTCTAGATTCGGTCTTAAACTGTTTTGAAATTTTTATTTTTATATAATAATTGAAAATTGAAAATATAAAAAATATAATAATAAAATTTTAAAAATGATCTACACTTACTAATTATTATTGTCATTTTTTTATAATTATAATTAAGTACAATTTTTGAGAGTAAAAATTTTTTAATTTCCTAGCAATCAATAATAATATTTACAAACAAACAAAAATTACTAATAATATTTACAGTTTCTGCTTACAATTATTATTCTATTGTAATTACTAATTATGCTTCTTAATTATTATAATTACTAATAATTATTGATTTGTTATTTTTATCAAATTATAATGAATTATAATTATTAATGTACTATAAATAATTACTAACTATAATTTTTGTTTTACAATAATAACTACTCTCTAAATTTTAATTAGTTAAAAGTCGTCCACTTCTTAATTACTATAATTACTAATAATTATTAATTTGTTATTATTATCTAATTATTATGAATTATAATTATTAATGTATTATAAATAATTACCAACTATAATTTTTGTTTTACAATAATAACTACTCTCTAAATTTTAATTAGTTAAAAGTCGTCCACTAATTCAAATTAGTCCCTTTTTCTACTAATTTTTAGTAAAATTTTACTACTTTATTTAGTAGTTCAAAATTTTCACTCATATTTTAGTGAAAAAATTAAAAATTACAGGAGAAAAAATTGATAAAAAAAATGAAAATAAGTAAATAAATAAAAATAAATAATAATTTATAATATAAATAATAAATAAATTTTTTTTTTAATTTTTAAAGTGGAAATTTTTATAAATTCAGATTTAGAAAGTACAATTTATTACAATAACTAATAATTATTAATTTATTATAATTACTAAAAAGTGTAAACTTATTATAATTATATTTACGAATAATTATTAATTTATCACAATAATTATTAATTTATCACAATAATTATTAATTTATCACAATAAATTACTAATTTATTTAAAAAAAAATTTTGATAACTAGTATTTAATCATAACCTTCATAATTATCAATTTATTACAATTGTAATTATTATTAATTAATTATAATTTATACAAATATCAATTTATTGAAAAAATAATTTTTTTTACTTATTATTATTAATATTATTTTTTTAAATTAAAATTCACTTTCTAAATTTGAATTAGTAGAAATGTTTACTAATTCATAAAAATAATATAAATTATTATATGTTATTGGTAATAATAATAAACTAATAATAATTTAATTTTTAGTGAGACTTTTTGCTTTTGAATTAGTAAATTTTACTAATAAATTAGTAGAAATCACTATTTATTAGTAAAATTTACTAATTAAAATTTAGAGAGTAATAATTATTATATAATTGTAATTTAGTGAAAAATTAATTTATCATAATTATAATTACTAATAGTTAATAATAATTTATCACAATTATTAACAATGGGAAAATTATGCACTTTGGCAGAAAAAAAATGGAAAAGAAAAGACAACAAAAAAAAATAACAAAAAAACAAAAAAAAATAACAAGAAAAACTCAAATTAAAAAATAAAAAAATTTTAATGTTTCAAAATTTGAAAAAAGAAAATAATTTGAAAAAAAAATTATTTGAGCTCCAGATTTATATACGTATACGAATTGCGACAAGAACGTTCTACGCAACTAAAAACAGCTTGTTTTTTCTGACGCGTGCGCAGTAACAACAATTTTCAATCTTGAATGAAATATTAATCGCCAGTCGAGTAAATTAATCTTTTCGTTTTATTTTACACTGCCGCCTATAATTTTCTTTTCATGAAAAAAAATTTTTTTTTACTTCCCACTTGCATATTATAATACACTGCTATCGCGCGATTACATTATATATGCGCCGAACTCTCACACAAAAGCAACTCAATCACGTGCCCCCTGTAGATTTCTTAATAACAATTTAGACCATTTTTCAAAAAATCGTTTTTTTTTTTTTTTTGAGAAAATTAATAACGTTTGAATTTTTTGGTTTTTCTTTATTAATTTCGAAATATTCTAACCAATTC
Organism: Leptopilina drosophilae; assembly: GCA_032873175.1. NCBI lineage: Eukaryota > Metazoa > Arthropoda > Insecta > Hymenoptera > Figitidae > Leptopilina > Leptopilina drosophilae. The sequence goes on along the minus strand of CM065482.1, from coordinate 47,251,396 downwards.
GGGTGTAGAAAGAAAGTTAAAAAAAAAATTTCTTAACTTTGGCTCATACGACGTAGAATTTGCACTTTCTTCTTTCCTTGTAACTAACTACTTTCTAGTATTTTGGAAAACTATTCTCTTTTTGGGTCAGAATTTTTCTCTTTCAATTTACAGAGTATTTTAGTCTTTTTGAAAATATTTTATTGAACTTCTATTTTCCAGTTTTTCCAATATTATTTTTATAATAAAAAAGGTAGTTTTTTTAATAATAGAAATAGAAATTACATTTTTCAACAATTTGGAATTCTTGTTTGTTTTAAAAAATGAAAAACTATTTTTCAATAATAATGTAATTTGAAAATTTTGCTAGTAAAAATTTTTTCAATAAAATATTTCTTAATTTATAAGTTAAACCAACTTTTTTATTTTTTATATATTTATAAATTAGAGAAAACTTTTGCTATTTTATGTGAAAAACTAGAGAGGAAACTTTTGCTAATAATTTAAGATTTTAATATTCAAAATCTGACCGAATTCAAAATTCGCAAAAACTTACTAAAAAAAAAAATTTTTTTGAGTGGTGTTCTGAAATTTAACCCGATTTTCTTTCGTTTTCTATAAAACCAAAAATAATCTGCATGCGTTTCACAAATTATTAAATTTTCTATATTATATATATACGAAAAATGTAATTCCTTTGCAAAAAAAATTCTTATTACTGCACATTTTTCTTAAAAATTTATAGGAAATACGACGACTCATCTCTCCATTTAGAAATACACATTTTTTAATCATCTTTTCAGAGAACATATGAAAAAATCAAAATTTAATAAAAAAAAAATTTTTTACTAACTCCTATAATTAAAAAAAAAGGAAATCTATAATATGTACTGGAACAATGTTTCTAAATTTCAAAAAAAAATTGACCTTCAAAACTTTTATACTTCATGCAAAAATTTATATTTAAAAAATTTAAAAAGAAAGAAACTTTTTAAATTATTAATCCTCTTTTTAATCATAATCTCCTAATTTTTATTATCAATCGAAAAATAGGGTAAAATAAATTTCAATAATTTGTTCACCAAAATGTAATATATATCATCCCATCCTTCCCATCATTAATCCAAAAAAATATTTTCTTTTCGTTTTTGTTACTTTTTATGTTTACTCACAATTTTTTTTTTCTTTTTTTAAGAAATGCGTTTTTATAATATTATATTTAATTAATTGAAATTAATTAATTTCTTTATGCATGAGAATTTTTTCAATTTGCTTCAATTACACTTATGAATTTAATATATAAGTTTATTATAATATTAATAAAAATAAGTGCGTTTTTGCAATTGATTTTAAAAATAGAGAAAAAAATAATAATGCAATAGAAGAAAAAATCGAAATTTTAATTTTCAAGAAAACAGTTTTTTTATGATAATATTTCTGTCTAATAATTAAAATTAAAAACTATCTCTCAATTATTTTTTAGATTATAGAAATATTTTATCAAAAATTACGATAATTTTATAATAGGAAATTTTGAGAATTTAATTTTTTTAATTTTTGAAAATAAATTTCGATTTTTAATGCATTTGCAAAATAGCTTTATAATTAAGGAGAAAAAAATGTAGGCATTTTAAAAAAATGCAAGATTTTTTGATTTTAACCTAAACAATTAGTAAAAATTGTGATTTCTTACTGGTTAAAATTTACTAATTCAAAAGCAAAAATTTCGTCACCAATTCGAATGGTTAAAAAATTTTACTAATTTAAATTTAAAAAGTAGAAAAATTTGTTTGAGTCAATTTTTTAAATTTGCATAAAATTTAGTTGAAAAATATAAGAAATTCCTCCTGAATAAACTTTACTTGTAAATAAAAAATAAATAAAAATTTTAATAAATTTAAATAAAAATTAGTAAATTTTACTAACTTTAACTAAAAGTTAATTGTAAAATAATAAATAATTAAAAAAAAATTATTGAACTTAGAGAAAAAATTTGCCAACACTTTTTTCTCAAATAACATAAATTCTTAAAAATTCTTTTGAAATACATGAATTAATACATTAATTAATTTAAATTTCAAACTCTTTTGACAATTATAATTTTTATTTCAATATAAATTAATCAGTGATTGAGAATATATAATATATGTACTTTTAATTTTCATTAATATAGTTAATTACATGTATGTTCTAATTTTAAGTTTACAGAAAATTTCAGTATACAAAAGAAAGAATACATTAAGAAAAAATGCACTTTGATCATTAGTATGCGCTTTAAAGAAGTTAAATAAAAAATTTATTATAAAAAATATTATAAAAATTATTAATTAAATATTTACGACATATTTTAAATCGATGGAAAAAGTATTTAGCTTTTTAATTTTTTCTCAATATTTTCAAGAAATAAATTGAATGCGCATGTTTATTGATTGAAAATGCACTTTTTATTAACGTAATTTTTAAAATTTAATCTAATTTTTCAAAGCACTATTTTTAATAGACAATAATAATTATTTTGCGCTGGCTGCTGCGATTGTTTTAAAAATTCTTTTATTACTACAAAATTACAGTAGTAATTTTTAATCGTTTAATTACAGTAGAAATTAATTTCTTAATTCTTTTAATCACCAGTAGATGAAAAAATGATTATTTTGAAAAATATTTATAATTTTAAATTGTTTTTAAATTAAAAATTTTTAATTATTAGAATTAACACATTTTTAATAGTTAATAGTATCTCATTATTAGTAATTAATTTATTATTAATTAATTAATAAGTAAATTAATAATTTATTATTAATTCAATAATTTATTTATTATTAATTAAATAATTATTAATTTTTTAATAATTATATAATTAATAATTTACAATTCATTAATTAATAATTTATAAATAAATAACAAATTAATTATTAATTAATTAACTAATAAATTATTAAATGTTAACATATTAATTATCAACTAATAATCAGTCATTTTACAATTATTAATGAATAAATAATTAATATTTAACACTAACTTTTTAACTAATAAAATTGTATTAATATTAATAATTTTTACTCTTTTTTCCAAAAAGTATATTTTTCAATAAAAAGTTAATTAAAAAAAAAAAGAAAAAATATATCGCGGGAGATAGCGCACCGTGTTTTGTTCACTAATCAAACTTGAATTTGTGATTTCAGTATATTTGACGATCTCGCACACGAGATCATCTGATTTTTTTGTACTTTCCTCAGAATGCGCCGAGGGCTGAATGATAGCTCACGCGCATTTCGCAAATTTAAAATAAAAAAAAAAAGAAAATCGATATTCGACTGAACAAAAAAAAATGATTCACATGAAAGAAAAAAAAATTCGAAAAAAAGAAACTTATTTTCAATGAAAAATTTATTTTTCCTAATAGTCACGACGCTACTTTTATTGAATTAAAAAATTCCATTCTGAAAATGATGATTGACAGATTCAATAAATCACCTTGGAAATATCAACAAGTTTAAATGTATTTAACAATAGAATTCAAATTTTTATCTATTTCTTTAAAGATGAAAAGCGTTTATGTAGAAAAAAAGGGAAATTAGGGAGTTAAAAATTTTAACGATGGAAAAAATGTGAAAAATTCTCAATATTCCGACTGTCGGTAATGTCAAATTCTACCTAAAAAATTTTTTTAGTCAAATTGGATAGAATAACAGCAGAGGCACTTAGTTTAGATCTTAAATAAACGATGCCTAAAAAAATGTTTAAAGAATGACCTAATTTTTCAAAGAAAAACGACATAAAGTGGGACAAATTTCCTAATATGAGTCTATTTTGTCAAAAAAACGACACTTTTATGACAACTCTTAAAGGAAAAATGATTTATTTTCTACTTAATTAGGTAGTCAACTTTCAATTATAGCTAACAAACAAGAATAATTATAGAATTTTGTTAAAATTAATAAATGTCGGTAATGTCAAATTCTACCAATATATTTTATAGTAAAATTCGATAAAAGAATAGCAGTGGTACTTAGTTTAGCTCTTAAATAAACGATTCCTAGAAAAATTTTGAAAGTATGACCTAAAGTTTCGAAGGAAACCTACATAAAGTGGGACAAATTTTCAAACATGAGTCTATTTTGTCAAAAAAACCACGTTTTTATAACAATTTTTAAAGGAGAACAAGTATTTAGTGTTTCAGAATAATAAAATTAGGAGGATACTTTTACGATCGAAAACATATGGAAATTTTCCAACATTACAACAGTCGGTAATGTTAATACCTTTCTTGAATTTTTTTAGTTACAGAAAAAAAATCGTGGGATTAACCAAACATTCAATTAACTAGGAAACATTCAGTTCCAACTAGTAGACAAAAATAATTAAGAAACGTCGGTAATGTCAAATTCTTCTACATTTTTTAGTCAAATTCGATAAAAGAATAATAGAGGCACTTTATTCAGATCTTAAATAGGTGATTATTAAAAGAATTATAAAAATATGATATAGATTTTTGAGAAAAAATGCCATAAAGTGGGAAAAATTTTCAAATATGACTCGACTTTGTCAAAAAAAACTATGGAAACTACCCAAATTTTCAAATTTGGATTAACCTTGTCAAGAAAGACGTTGTCATGACAACTTAAAGTGAAGAAAAGACTGAAAATATTGATAGTTTAGTCGAAAAAGATTATGTCGGTAAAATGTGGGTAATGTCACTCTCTACCGAAAATTTCGTATGAAAATTTGGAGAAAAATACCAGAGACACTTAGTTTACATCTCAAATAAGCGATTACAAAAATAATATCGAACAAATGACTTAGTTTTTTGTCAAAAAAATGAACGGGAACTGAAAAATCACCGAATTCAGTCATCTTAAGACGAAATGAACGGTGAAAAATGTTGACTAAAGATAAAATAAAATGTTTTCATTGTAAATGAGTTTTACGATAAATTTCTCATGAGGAAATGAAAAAAAATAAAGAGATCTGTTCAATATAATATCGAATATCGAATAATAGTACACGCTTGTGAATGCCACTTACGCTGTGCACATATTTTTCGTCTGTTCTATGTGTTGTTTTCTTTCTACCACACTACTTGTGCTACTTCTACTACTACTGCCGCTACTACCTACTACTATTACTACTACTGCTACTGCAACCAACCAACCAACAACCATCATCACCACCAACCACTACAATCATAAAAAAAATACAACCATCACCATCATCACCCGAATACAACCACGATCATCACCCAACTCGAAAATATCTTCAACGACTATGATTGAAAAAAAAAACAAAAACCGGCCGTCTTGACGCTGTGCTCTTCTCACATTGTTGGTACTTCTCTCCCTTTTCACGTCCTGCGAACTCCATCGGTAAACCAACTAATCACCGTGGTCCGATGATTACCTGATCGTCTGGTCCATCCGGTCCGAAAACGACCCCACGTTCTATCGCGTATGGTGAGTTTTATTTCTGTCGAAATCTACCTTACCAACAGAAGACGATATCGAATCTCGAACCGATTTCTACCTTCATTTGTTGAGATCTATGAAAACTTGCTATTCTCCTCTATCGGTAACATTTTTTTTTTCATCTCTTTATTCAAATTAACTGCAAAAATGAAATTTAGCGTAAAAAAAATAATCTCGTCGCTAAATATTACAGTTTAAAATTCATTTTCGCAGTTAACGCAAAAATTCTATTATCCATCGACATGCCCTTAAGAATTAGTAAAACAAAAATTCCACTCGAATTAATTCGCAAAAAAAAAAATTCCAAAAAGTCACTTTTTAGCAAATAAGAAGAAGAATCGATCTACCTAAATTAGTTTCAATTACTATTTTCATGGGTCTCCGCATTTCTATTGAAGGTCTCTCGGTACTAGACTCGATTACGTTCAATTTTGATGTTAGCTCGATATCAATCGTATCGCAATGGTCTCTGACAATAAAATGCCAACAATTATACGGAAATGATTCTTCGATTGGAATTCTTTTCATTTCTCCCTTTTTTTTATTTCAAGAAGTAAAAAAATCAACCAAGAGGAATAAAATTAAAATAATTCTTTTCCTTATATAGCGACATTCAAAATGCAATGCAATTGTTGAAAAACAAAAATGTTCTCTCGTCTTCTTTTTTTTTTTGTTCTTGAAAAGCAGAATTTTCTTGAAAAGCGACCATTGCGATCGTACGAAAGGTTGATAGATGTAAATTGTGAAAAAAAAGAGAGAAGAAACATGAATAAAAGACTGAATGAAAGTGGAACTGGTGGAAGGGTGAATGAGGAGAGAGAAAAAAAGAGGCGAGGTAGAAAGCAGCTTGATCTGTTGTAAATTAGTAGTGACGTCCACTGTTGTTTGTCGCGAGTGTCTCTATGATAATTTTACATCTACCTATTCAAATATTTACTTTCAAATAAAAACAAAAAAGAAAACAAACTACACACAAAAACAAAACAAAAACCCAAAATTTTAAATAACGTATACGTTTTACACAGGGTTGCCACGCAACCTGGAATCGAAATCCTGGAAAATTTATTTTTGAAAACTAATTTCACTTAAATATTTCAAAGTTAATTAAAATTTAAAAGAGTTGCAATTACAATTTTTATAAGTAGATGAACTTGAAAGCATTTTCATTTAAAATTTGGTAAAACATCAATTGAATTTTATTAAAAAATGTAAAAACCTAGATTTTTCAAAAACCTTAATAACTAAAATTTTTCTAAAATTATTAAAATTTTTTTAATAAATATTTGATTATTTCAAAATAACCGATTTATAGAAGAATTTTACTTAAAACACTAAAACAAAATTGAATTTTGAAGCAAATTCATATTATTGGAGAAATTCAATTATTTTTAGAAAAAATAAAATTCTTCTAAGAAATTCTACTTTTTTTTGTCTTTCAATATTTATTCTTCAAAGAATTAAATTCTAAAAATAATGAAATTCTTTTGTGACAATTCAATTTTTTTCAAAATAATTTTAATAAAACTCTTCCTAGAAATATGATTTCAAAAATATTTTTTAAAATTCAATTATTTTCAATGTTTGCTATTTGAATAGAATTTCACAAAACAATTCAATTATTAAAACAAAAATTTTAGATGAACTTGAAGAGATTTTCATTTGAAATTTGGTAAAACATCAATTGAATTTTATTAAAAAATTTAAAAACCTAGAGTTTTCAAAAACCTTAATAACTAAAATTCTTCTTCTAAAATTATTAAAATTTTTTTAATATATATTTGATTATTTCAAAATAACGGATTTATAGAAGAATTTTAGTTTAAACACTAAAATAAAATTGAATTTTTAAGCAAATAGATATCATTGGAGAAATTCAATTATTTTTAGAAAAAGTAACATTCTTCTCTAAAATTCAATTATTTTTTTTATCTTTTATTATTTATTCTTCAAAGAATTAAATTATTTTCAAAACATTCAATGAAATTCTTTTGTGACAATTTAATTTTTTTCAAAATAATTTTAATAAAACTCTTCGTAGAAATATGATTTCAAAAATATTTTTTAAAATTCAATTATTTTCAATGTTTGCTATTTGAATAGAATTTCACGAAACAATTCAATTATTAAAACCGAAATTTTAAGAAAATTAGTCTGCAGAATTCAATTATTTTCAAAAGTAACTTAATTCTTCACAAAAATTCAATTATGTTCGAAAAATTGACAAAAATTCTTGTCAAACTTTAAATTGTCTTTATAAATAATCAAATTTTTCTCCGAAATTCAATTCTTTTTGTCAAATATAAATAATATTTTTGGCAGAATTTCAATTATTTTTAATATACAAAATTGTTATCGTATTTCTCGAAAAATGAAATTATTGTTACATTTTTTTTTAATTTGTCTCTTAAAAATAAATAATACTAATAAACATAATAATTAAATTCTGATAAAATTCTTTATGAAAATTTAATTTTAAGAAACATTTAATTATTATTAAATAAATTGATTATTTTTATAGTTAAATAATTGACTTCTTGTAGAATTTTTTAATAAATATTGATTTAAAAATAAATTTCAGTAAAAATTTCGATTGTAATTGAATATCATATTAAAAAATATTTCTTTATTTGAAAATTCTACGAGAATTCATTTATTTCACTCTAAAAATAAAAAATTTATTGAATAATTGAACTTCTTTTAAAATTTAAATTTTCATGTAGAATCAACAAATTTTTAAATAATATTTGAATTTTTCTGAAACAATATAATATATTTTTTTAATTAATTGCATTTTTCGAGAAATTTGATAAATTTGTATATTAAAAACTATTAAAAACTATTTTGAAATTCTGATAAGAATTTTATTAAAATTTATGAAAATAATTGAATTTCAAAGAAAAATTACATTAGAGAAGTTCACAACGTTCATAGTCGACGATTTCATTAGAAAAATATTTTTTAAGTAAAGTTTTATAAATATTTGCAAAAAAATAGTACGATTAATTTTTTAAAATAATAATTAACAAAAAAAAACTATTTGCAAACAAAAAATGTTATTTTTTTGATAGGAAAATCATTTCTTTTCTCTCAATCGTTGATCATAAACGTTGCAAACTTCACTTACGTGAAAAATTTTATTATTTCGAAAGGTTATTTAAATTTTGACGCAAATTTTTGACAATTTTGAAACATAATTCGATTTTTGTGAAAAATTGTGTTACTTTTGAAGACAATCGAATACTTCAGGTTCCCAATAATTTTCTTATTAATAATAAACGTAGTTTTAAAAAAGGAAAAATTCCGTTTTTTAACCTGGAAAAGTCAGGGAATTTAAAAAAGGGTACAAGCGTGGCAACCCTGGTTTTTGTTAACAAATTTTACTTCAAATTCCAAAAATTAAATACAAAACGATTTTTTTTTTTAATTTTTCATTGATAATTCGGTTTTTTATTATTAATTCTCGTTCGGGAGTTTTGTTCAACTATTTACAAATGTCAGAAAGAGTTTCAAGTGAAAAAGACTTTTCAAGCGTCAAAAGTCAAGTTTTAAATCATTTTAAATAATTTTAAATAAATTCAAATAATTTTAAATAATTTTTTAAATCGTCCTCAGTAAATTTCGGCATTTTTTTCTATTTTTAATATCAAATTTTTTTTAATATAAAATAAAAAAGTTGTATGAATGGTCTTTCTTAAATAATTATTTTTGTTAAAATGTTCGAACCAAAAAAAAACTCAAGTCACCATCGGCAGAAGAGTTCAATAATCGCGAAAACTTCCAAGCAGATAGTTATTTACTCAAAATAATAATTACATCTTCAAATATTGATCGTGAAAGGATTGACACACTTCTACACACAGTATTATTTTTTTTTAAATTATAAAATAATTAACAGGCCAACAAAGCTTAACATATATTTTAAATGCCCTCTTAGAGTGAATTTTTCATTATAATTTTGATAATTTTGATAATTTTGATAATTATTATTATAATTATTAGTATGATTAATATTCTACATAATATTAAAAGGAGAAACAATTTTTATTCCGCGATATGTTTTTTTTTATATATATATTATATTGCATGTTGCATGTTTGATGTTCTGAATTATATAATACGCAAGTTTGCGCAGCTTAATGCACGCACACGCGCGTTTTTCATTTTCTTACTTAAAGCATCAAGCATATACGTCAAAAGTGTCAGGCAAAAGCTAAAGAGCACAATAGAAATATAATGATAAAACAGCACATGTTGACTGTTTATATTTCCACCATGTAGGTCGACAAGTTTATTTACCACGCAGGTAAATAATTTTTTTTTTCATTTAATTACTTTTTTATTATTTTTTTTTTCACTAATGATGCGATACATTATGATAATGTGCTCGATGCATTTTGGTAAGAATTATTTTTTTTTAATTGTTGATAAAATTGATAATAAGAAACGTTTATTGTTTGTAATTGAATAACTAAGTTTTGAATAATATTTCCAGAAAATTATTTCCATTTTTTTACACTATTTTACTTAATAATTAATAATTAATAATTAATAATTAATAATTAATAATTAATAATTAATAATTAATAATTAATATACGATAATTGTTAGTACAAGAAAACTAATTTTTAAAAAGAATTTATTAACCTGTCCACTGTTTTTAATTTTTAAAATCTGTCTTTAAGATTTCAGATTAAAACTACACTGAAAAAAAATTTAATTGTTTCAAATAACCGATTAATTGACTATCATCAATTAAATATTTACTTGAATCAAATAATATTATTTGGTTTAATTAAATATTTAATTGATAATAGTCATTAAATCGTTTATTTGACTTAATTTAATTTTTTTTCAGTGCAAACAAAATTCCAAAAAACGAGTACAAAAAATAAAACGAAAAAATATTGAAAAACTACCAAAACTTAATTTTTCAATTAAAAACAAAAAATGTGACTATTATTAATTTTCATTTTAGGTAAAATTGGAATGTGTGTGAAGCAAAAAAACTTAAAATTAAGCTCAGGCAGAGCAAATTAATAAAATTTGATAGAACTTTTCTAAATAGATTTTTTCAGTAAAAATCTTACTTTTACAAATTTTTTGACAAAATTATTTAGATTTCATCAATTTTTGTCTTTTTGGCAAATTTATAAAATATCCGTTTACCTTCTTTTATACTATTTATCTTTTTATTAATTATCAATAATAAAATATTTTACTTTTCAAAAATTTTCAAAATTCATTTTAAATTTAAATTTTCAAAAAAAATATTCAAATCCGAATTAGTTACTTTTGACTAATTTGTACTTTTAAAAAAACAGTGATTTTTGACTAAAAAAAAGAAATAAAGTAATTTTTACCATACTCTTAAGGTAAAACTGGAACAATCTACAAATTCACCGCATTTTAAAATTTCTGTACTATTTCCAAAGTAAAAATTTGACTAATTTCGAAATTAATTTTACTAAATTTTTGTTAAAAATTATTCGAGTAGAAAAATTTAGTCTCGAGATAGTAAAAATCAAGGAAAGAAAATTTTGCCCAGAATAAAGTAACATTCATCATACTTTGAATAGTAAAATATCAAATTTCTGGAATTTCATACGAATTTTTAAAAATTTTACTATTTCCAAAGTGTAATTTTTGTAAATTTCGAAATAAATTTTACCAAATTTTCGTTGATGTAAATTTTGCTACAAAAAACAAGGAAAAAATGAAAGAAAGAGATTTTTTTATATTTTCACAGTAAAATCGAATTTAAAAAAAAATTTTCTCATTTGAGTGGAATTTTTTACTATTTCAAGAGTGAATTTTACAAATTTTACTAAAATTATTTATAGAAATAGTAAAATTTATCCTGGAAATAGTAAAAATTGACAGGGAATTGAAAAGAATAATGTAACAGTTACTGTACTTATTTTTAGTCAAATTTACAATTTTTCACTATTTTTTGCTGTAAAGTTAACAATTCTCAAAATTTCGAAAGTAAATTTTCACAATTGCGAAAGAAAATTGAAATTAATTTTTACTTTTTAATTAATTTTGAGTTAAACATAGTGAAATTTAGTCCGGAAATGGTAAATTAAAAATTGACTGAAACTTTGCGTCGAATAAAGTAATTTTTACTATACTTTTGGAGAAAAATTTTTAATTTCTGAAATTTCTGCGTTTTTTCAAAAATAATTTTCACTATTGTCAGAGTGCAAATTTTTACGAATTCCGAAATAAATTTTACACTACTTTTAAAGTAAATTTCACTAATTTTTATTAACATTTACTTCGAGGGTAGAAAAATTAATTTTTCAAATAGTAAAAATTGAAAGAGAATAATATATTCAGAATAATGTAAAATTTACTAGACTTTTCGTAGTAAAATTTACAGTGTTTAAAATTTCTCTGCAATTTTTATGTCAATTTTTACTATAACCGCGAAGTAAATTTTAAGCCGTTCATAGCAAATTTTATAAATTTTATTTAAAATTGATTTTGGAAATTGCAAAAATTTACTTTGAAAATAGTCAAAATTGATTTCGAAAATAGTCAAAATTGATTTCGAAAATAGTCAAAATTTGTAAAAATTCGCAGATTATGCAAATTTTCAAAATTTTATTAAAAAACAGCAGTGTGAAAGTTTTATAGAAATAGGCAAATATGTTAGTAAACAAATAAACAAATAAACAAATAAACAAATAAACAAATAAAGAAATAAACAAATAAATAAACAGATAAATGGAAACAAGAATAAAAAAGATACATAAATAGAAAGATAAATAGATAAAAAAAATCAAGTAAATTATTGTATTAAATTACTTTATTTAGTTATTTATTTATTTACTTAGATTTATTAATTTATCTTTATAAATGAATAAATGACTAAATAAAATAATTTCAGAAAATTACAAGCATCACATAAATAATTAAAATTACACTTGTAATAATCTAAAAACGAAATCTAACGGAGAGCATCAGCTTGCTTGTTTGATAGTTAGTTAGTCAGCATTTCCTATTTCTTTATGAAAAAAAAAAATTTTTTTTGATTCAATATTTTAACAGGTGCAGCAGCCAATCTCCGCAAGGAAGTTATTAGAAACAAGATCAGGGCCATTGGAAAGATGGCGCGTGTCTTCTCCGTTCTCAGGTCAGTGTGAATGTGAATTGCAAAACAACTGGCATATTATTTAAAGTCATAAACCAAGTATAAGCTGATTCTTTTGAGGTCTGATTATTCTTTTAAGTGACAACATCTATCCTATATATATATATATATATATATATATATACAAATTGTATTAGAATCTCTAGCCATGAACTTTACACCCAGAATTTCAACGAGATTTTCTCTCTATACCATATTCATATATACGTATATATCGTTTCAAGGCCAAAAGAATGAAAAATTAAACAAATTTTCAAAATTCAAAATTCAAAAAAAAAAAAAAAATTCAAGAAAAAAACCCCGATTTTTAAATATATCCAAAATAAATATATTTTTAAAGCAAAAACCAAAGTTTTAATCAAAAGAAAATTTTAATTATAAATTCTATATTTTTGATAATTTTTTTTTCTTTTTTTTGGGGGGGTGAAAATAATTTCTGTGGGGAAATTTTTATTTACGATTGGATGAAATTCATTTTCAGGGAAGAAAGCGAGAGTGTTTTGCAGCTTAAAGGGCTTACACCAACAGGATCTCTACCACTTGGCGCTTTATCTGGAGGAAAGACATCTTTGAAAAATGGTAAATTTTTTTTTTATTTCATTTGGAAATTAAGGCCATGAGGAAAAAGTTTCCCCTCCCCCTTCCTACCCACCACGAATAAAAATGAATTCCCTTGTGTCGTCTTACTCTTAAGTAAGTTAGGATTTTTTTTTTGAGAAAATTCCACTTAAGTAAAAAAAAAGTTTACCAGAGCTAATAAACAAGTAGGTAAAATACTAACTGTGAAAATGTCGGAATGATTTTCAAAAAATGTTACAATCTAGAAAAAAGAAAAGAATTTTGAAACCATTTTTTAATAGGTATTTTAATTTTAAAAATAAATTCGAACTATTTTCAATCCTACTACCAAATTCTATGATTTTTTTAAAGAGAAATTTTATTTACATCAAGTATCCATAAAAATAAATCTAAATAAACAATTCATTGTATAGTTAAAAATTTTTTTGCTTTTCAAAACAAGAATACTAAATAGAATAAAACAAAAAGTGAAATTTGAACACCGTGTCTGTTATTAAAAACAAAATGAGATTTATAGTAATAATAATAATAATAATAATAAAACGTTTCTTTATTGTGATTTCTCATAGCGCTGCAAGGTTTCTCGCCGAATCACAAGATTACCTCATTCGCTGAAGCTAAAGGGCTAGATGCAATAAACGAAAGAATGCCACCCCGAAGGGATGCCCCTCCAACGCCAGCCATCGAGGAAAGACCGGTAGAAAATTTACCCGCTGACGCTGGAGAAAGGCGGGACCATAACGGTCCACAGCAACAATCGTGAGCCTCGTCCAAACGAGGTTCGTAAATACAGTGTGTTTTTTGATTAAAAAAAAAAAATTTATTTCAGCACAAAATTTTCATTTTTCTAAATTTCAAAATATTATAATTGATAGAATAATAAACTTGTGCTGCGTTCAAGGTCAATTTTGCAATCAAAAAACATTTATTTTGTTCAAATGATAATAATTCAAAAATCCGAGTAAAAATATTAAAATTTTGAAAAAAGTGGGGGTAAAAAATATTTTCTTCTTTTTCGACATGGGAGTCGTTTTCAACACATTTTACCCATCTGATCACGATCCCGGGTTTTAAAATTGCTTACCAGGTCATAATTTCGAGAAAAGTGGGGATAAAGACAAAAAAAGCGTTTTTTAGGGTTTTAAAGATACATTTCTATTTTTCTTAACGTGCTAGTGACACCCTTGTGGTCTAAAATTAAAAATTCAAACCTTCGCTTCGAGTTCGAATTCCGCAAGACGAAAAAAATTCAAAATTTTGAAAAAAGTGGGGGTAAAAAATATTTTCGTCTTTTTCGACATGGGAATCGTTTTCAACACATTTTAGCCTTCTGATCACGATCCCGGGTTTCAAAATTGACTATCAGGTCATAGTATCAAGAAAAGTGGGGATAAAGACAAAAAAAGCGTTTTTTAGGGTTTTAAAGATACATTTCTATTTTTCTTAACCTGCTAGTGATACCCTTGTGGTCTAAAATAAAAAATTCAAACCTACGCTTCGAGTTCGAATTCCGCATACCAAAAAAAATTCAAAATTTCGAAAAAAGTGGGGGTAAAAAAATTTTTCCATCTTTTTCGATATGCTAGTCGTTTTCAATACATTTTTGCCCTCTGATCAAGATTCCGGGTTTCAAAATTGCTTACCAGGTCATAATTTCGAGAAAAGTGGGGATAAAAGCAAAAAAAGAGTTTTTTGGGCTTTTGAAAATATATTTTCTCGTTTACCTAAAGTGCAAGAGACATCCTTGGGGTCTTAAATTACATATTAAAACGTACCCTTTAAGCCCAACTTGTGCAAGACCAAAAAAATTCAAAATTTCGAAAAAAGTGGGGGTAAAAAAATTTTTCCACCTTTTTCGATATGGGAGTCGTTTTCAATACATTTTGGCCCTCTGAAAACGATCCCGAGTTTCAAAATTGTCTATCACGTTCGGATTTTGAGAAAAGTTGGTGGGGGGCGGGTAAAATTTGTATTTAGTAAAAATTAGCATTTTCAGTATACCACAAGTACAATCCAAGTACATTATAAGCATATAACAATAAGTTTACCTTAAAAAAATATTGAAAATTTCCTAATAAAATAAAATTTTGGGTAATTTATTGTTTCAGAATACAAAAATCGGACATAGATCCACGAGAGCGCTCGCCATAGGTAATAACCACATAAACCAATGCTCGTCTCTACCCGGATGTTAGACTCTAGCGCAAAACCCACCAAGTCAACAAACATCGTCGAAAGTCAAGAGTGAGCAAAAGTCATCATTATCATCAAAATGAAAGGAAATAAGGAAAAAAAAGAACATCACAAGACGCATAATATATACATAAACATATATGCGAAGCATAAAAACGTAGGGAAAAAAAAGAAAAGAAAAAGCGTACGTGTAAAATGGATAGTATTGTCTACTATCTATCCATCATCTATTCTCATCCTTAAAACATTAATATCGTGAATGTGCTTTTCTAATTTTACCCACACACAAAAAAAAAAGTTGCGATGAAAAAGAAGAAAAACAAAATCATTTACTTTGGTGGAAATTTGATTTCTTTTTTCATTATTCGCGGATATTTTTTTATTTTGGAAATTTTATTTTTGAAATAATACTTTCAAGATGAAATGTTATTTTCGAAATAATGCTTTCGAAATGAAATTTCATTTTTAAACTAGTACCTTAAAAATATTTTTAAAATAACGAAATTTGATTAAATTTTTCTATTTTATTTTGAAAAATAGAAGAAACGGAAATTATTTTTATTTAATTCAATCGAATTTTGAGATACAAAGAAAAAATTTACGAAAAATTTATGATTTAATGCACTTTTTCACTTTCTTCTTCATTTTTCTTTTTTTTATTATCATTTTTTGCAAATTGTATAGCATTGTTTGCAAAGAATGCGAATAAGTGCGTTAACTCATGAATGCATTCACGTGATCTCTCTTTTTTTATCTTCATTCACATTTTTTCGTCAGCAAAATTAAAGGGAAAAAAGTTCATCATTCTAAAAATATTCTCTTTAATAAAATTCACCAATAAAAAAGAAGATTTCATCTGGAAAAGAATATTTTCAACAACAATTATTTGCAAAGATAATTTAAAAAAAATATATCTAAAAAAAGCTATGGAATAGCTAAAAAAAGCTAAGAAATTGCTTTTTAAAATGCTGACAAGAAAAAGTTAATAAAAAAGTTAAAAAAATATCCAAAAAAAGACGAAAAAAGTATCTAAAGAAAAATTAAGTCAAAAAATTACTTTATCGAACATTTTTCAGTCGAATGAATTTTTTTTTTTTTTGCTTAAATTTAATAAATTTATTTTCAATTTTCTAATTTCTATTCGAAAAGTAAATAATTTTGGATCTGGTTTTCTTTTTCCAAAAAAAAGGAATAAAAAAGTGGGTAAATTTTCAGGAAAGTATAATCATGAGAAAATTGAGCCAAGTAGCTATTTGATGATCTTCGCCATTTAAAAAAAAAAAAAAAAAAATGAGAGAGAGAGAGAGTGAAAAAAGCAGCTGGTCTGCTAGAAAGAGTATTGGCGAAGCTTCCGATTTATAATTTCTAGAATTCTTAAAATTCCGCCCTAGGTTGATGGTGCAAGGGCATCGTCACGGCCAAGGGTGATTAATTAAAACTTTTAACTTTTTAAGTCAAATTAAGTCTAGTTAATAAGTCGTGTAAGTTATGTCTGCAAAATTTATTTAAATATCATCATCTCGTAAACAAAAAAACAAACAAACATAATTTTATAAACTATAAAATATTCATACATATAAATATTATAAATAAATTACACAAAAAAAGATATTTAAAAAAAAAGAAAAAAAAATATGAGCGCACATGACCTACGCGTTGCGAGTGGGTCATCTTTTGAAAAAATGATAGCATCACGTCTAGCGCATAGCCTTTCTCTCAAAGTTGCAAGATCACTGCATCAACCAATTTTTCCAAAAAATAATAATATTTCGTTAATAATAATTATTTATTTATTTACAATAACAAAACGATAAATAAATTAATAATAATAATATTAGATCCTTCACTTTATTATTTTAATATAATATTACAATTACATTATAAATATTACATTATTTATTAAATATAATAATATTATTTATAATTATTACAATATTATTCGGAATTATTATAATAAATTAGCAGAAGCTATTTAGAAGCTAAAAAATTAAACAATTTTTTAATTTTATAATTTTTTAATTTAATATTTCTAATTATTATATTATTATTATCATTATTACAATTATTATTATTATTATTATTATTATTATTATTATTATTATTATTATTATTATAATTATTATAACTACAATATTATTATTTACACGAAAAGTGCTCGTGCACTGATTTGACAACTTACTTTTTTAGATAAAAAAAAACTATTTCAGTATTGAATTGTCAAATCAAAAAAATAAATAAAAGGAAATTTAATTTCTCTTTTTGCAGACTGCGTCAAATTTTTCGTGTGTCTATAAATGTTATATACTTCTATTTAATACTGCAATTGGATTAAAACAAAAAAAAATAACAATTCAATCACAGTGTAAAATTAAATTGACTATCAGTCCTTTTTATAATCTCTTACGTGGAATTTATATAGAAAAAAAAATTTACCGAAACTTCATATATAAATATTGCATGTCTTTAAATTTATTATATTATCAAAATAAATAAAAGAAAAAATTCAAATTTTTCACTACTGATTTTTCGAAAGAAAAAAAAACTAAAAAATTTTTTTCCATTTTCAAAAATTTCTAGCATTGAAATAAAAAAAAAACAAATATATTGACAGTAACTTTTTCTTGATCGCTTTTTAGAAAAACTTTTTATAGAAATCGCAATATTTAATGAAATGACTCATATATAAATTCCTTTAATTCTCGAAATAATTTCATTCGTGTGCACAATGAAGAATAAAAAAAAAAAGGATAGTTTACTGATTTTTTTTTTTTTTTTTTTTTTAATAAATAGACTGTTATAATTGTCTCTCAATATTGTATACGATTTTTTTTTATTACTGGAAAGCGGTTCACTTTTTGATATCAATAAACTAGTAATACTTTTATATGAAAGATCGTATTAATCAAAAAAAAAAAAAAAAAAATCTAAGAATTTACCAGCTTTGTATTAGAAAAACTAATACTTCGATCTCCGTATTGATAAGAAAACGGACTTTTCTTCACTATATAAACGCAAAACTTTTCGAAGCGCCAAAAAAAAATTACTTTATACTTTTATAAAAATGAAAACAAAAAAAAACTCGTGCGAAAATTTTCAAATCTGAAAAAACACCAGCAACAACTTGACATAAAAATCAAGTTCCTTCGTTTCAAATAATTAATTCAACGATATAAGGTTTTAGGAAATGATTTTTCTTTTAATTTCAATTTTCCACTGTACAATTAAAAAAAATTTTTTTTAAAAACACTTTTTTTTAAAAACTCCTTCTTTTAAAAATACTTTTCTTTAAAAATACCTTTTTTTTAAAAAACCCTTTATTTGAAAAATACCTTTTCTTTGAAATTTTTTTTTTCTTTTCTCCTCTCTTCAATTCTTATTTTTTTTTCCAAACTAATCTCGATTCAATCCGAGCAATTCTAAATCTATTGGCTTGACCAACGGAAACAGTGCTTTGCCAATAGTCAAAAATAAAATCTTTGTCGAATTTAATCAAGTACGCAGTTTTTAAATAAATATACATATATAAATAAATGAATATAAATAAATATATATATATATTATAAATATATAAATATAAGTATAGGATACTATACAAAAATTATAGAAAAGTCCGCAAAAAAGCGGCGCGCTGGACGATAGCTACGAAAGAATCTCAAAAAAGAAGAAAAAAAATTCTTAAAATTACTCATTCAGTTTTAAACAATTTTAAAAATATTCTCTACTTTTTTTTAAGTCTGAAATTAATTTCAAATTTTACCTTAAAACAGTGGTTGACGTTTAGACTTTAAATCAGTTAAAATTTGATTTTTCAATGAAAAGTAATTTATGAAAAATAATTTTTTAACAAAATTGGCTTTATACTAAAAAATAATTTTTTAACAAAATTGTATTTTTCCTTAAAAATAATTTTTTAACAATATTCGATTTTTACCAAAAATCATTTTTTGCTGAAAACTATTTTTCACTGTTAAGAAAATTTCAACAAATTTAAAAAAATTCAATCACTGATAAAAAGTGAAGTTAAAATTAAAAAAAAGAATTCAAAGAACAGTAATTTTAAAAATAAATTGGAAATTAATTTTTAATATAAAAAAAAATTCGTCGAGAAGAAAATAAAAATATACGAACATTGAAAAAAGAACGGAAACGCTTTTTGAAAAAAAATGGATAAAAAATAGTTTTTTTCACTTTATTTCACCATTTTTTTTATAATTTGCAAAATTGAAAGTAAAATATATAATAATAATATAGAGCAAAAATATATTTTTTTAATAAAAGAAAAAAAAATTTAAATCACTAGTAATCAAATTTTTTTTTTTGAAATTTTGTTCGGTATTCAAAATACCACAAAATTTCAAAATATAACAAAATTTACTTAAAAATATTTTTTTTATAATTAATAATTATTCCTCTATAGTGTGATTTAGCGCCAAAAAAATATTTTTTTGTTTTAAAACAAAAAAAAACTTTGCAAAAACGAAAGAAGCAAAAAAGATCCAAGAAATATTAGAAATTATTTTAAATAAATTAGAATTTTATTAGAATTTTATTAGAATTTTATTAGAATTAGTAATTATTATTAATTATTGTTAATTATGATTAATTATTAACTATTATAGATAATAAATTATAATTATATAATTATCGATTATTATTAATTATTATAGATAATAAATCATAATATTATAATTATTAATTATTATTAATTATCAAAATTAATTAATTACTAAAATTAATTAATTATGCGAGAATTGTCAATATTTCTGATAAATTCGCCTATGTAACAATACAAAAATCAATAGAAAAACAATTTTTCGCTAAAAAAAATTCGCCTAAATTCTAAATTAAAAAAAATTATCCAATAAAAATCCATTTACATTCAAAACTAAAAAAATTCTGCAATAAAAATCCACCTCATGAATTTCTCAACATTCGAAATTTGAAGCAGAATTTTTTCTTCAGTGTATTTTTTCACATTCCTCCAAAAAAAAAAATTGGAAATATTAATATTTCGAAAAATTACGAGAAAAAGAAACTGAAAAATAAAAAAAAAATTGTGAGATACAGTGAATCAAAAAATTTTTTTTTCCTGCTGCAAAGCGTTTCATTTATTAAAAAAATGAATTTTTTTCTTTAACAAAAAAAAACGTCTTTTCTTTATTTTCACTAATAATAATTTATACTTTCCATCGATCGGAAAAGTAAAAAAAAACACACACACAAACGAAGTTTAAAATTAGAAAAGAAAATGAAAAATTATGAAAGTTGCTTGACTTGTGTCTTTTAATTAAGGCAAAAATATTGTAATATTGTACCGTTGAAAGTGATGATAAAAAAAAGTGGAACCGAGAAAAATGAATTGAGTCACACACAGTCCTCCATGAAATAATGCACTCTTATTATTATAAAAAGAAAAACAAACAAAAATAACAAATGAAAAGAAGAAAAAAAATAAGAAATTAAATGTCAATGAAAAACCATGACATGTGAAAATTCCCTAAAAATGCAGTGTCGACCCTTGCCCCAACCAACCACAATTATGGCGGAAAAATTAACGACTGATGAAGAGAAAACAAACGAGATGATCAACTTTCATGTTTAAAAAAAAAAACAAAACAAAAAAAATGTCTTCTTGAAAGTCATCGGTTATATATTAAGTAAACTCGAGAACGTTTTAATGCGATTAATAATAATATTAATAATAATAATAATAATTATAATAATAATTATAATAAAAATAAAATTAAAATTAATATTAATATTGATAATAATATTGGTAATGATAACAATATTAATAGTATTAATTATTAATAATTAATCATTAATAATTAATAGTTAATAATTAATAATTAATAATTAATAATTAATCATTAATAATTAATAATTAATAATTAATAGTTAATAATTAATAATTAATAATTAATTAATAATTAATAATGTTAATAATGTTAATATTACTAATGATATTAATACTAATATTAATAATAATAATTATAATAATAATATTAATAACAATAATATTAATAATAATTATAATAATAATATTAATACCAAAATTTTAAACTACCAATTTTTTTCTATACTTTTTCGTAAATATTTTATTAACTCAAATTCTGTCCTTGTTTTTTAAAAATCCTCATTTTTCACATTATTTAAAAAACAAATATTCAAGTAAAATTTAAACCCAAAAAAAAGAGGAGAATGCTTCGAGTTTCTATAAATGAAAATACGCATGTGAAGGTGATTGAGAAATTGAGACTATGTAATTTAAAAATAAAATTTTCCTCAAATTTTGAAAAAAAAATTTTTTCTCGGTATTACATAAGACGAATAAGAAGAAGAAGAAGAAGAAAATAAAAATTTAATCATAATCTTTTTCCTCTCTCAAAAAAAAAAAAGAAAAATGTGAGACACAAAATCCCAAAATATATCCCAAATATTATATATTATGAAGAAGAAGAAAAAAATATCAACTAATATAGTTAAGTAAAAAAAAAAAAATTTTTTTTACTCATCGTCATTTTTCGGGATGTTTGTTGGGTCACATTTTCTCTATCACTTCATACACTGACTTTCTGATATATGTATAGTCGTCTCGTATGTTTTAAAAAAAAGTATATTACAAAGGAAAAAAAAACCCAATTCGAGGATTCTCCCGAATTTTAATTATTATAAATATATACATATAAATAAATAAATATATATATATCTATATATATATATATTATAAATATTATAAATAATTCGTCCCGTGTGTTACATCTCGGGAATTTATCGTCGTTTTTCGCTGTTTTTTCTACCTCTTCTCTAGGAATCGCGTGATTATTTACACACAATGGGGGGGACTCTTTTAAATGTTACGCGATGCGTGACAAAAAAAAGGTACCTACAAGTATATAAGGCAAACAAAAAAAAAACAGAAAAAAAGCAAAAAAAAAACCAAGAAAAAAATGGCCACTTTTTAAGAGCCGAACGTAACGTGATGTTACGGTCAGAAACATAATGAAATTAATAAAAAAAAAATAACATAAATAAATAAATTAAAAAGAAAAACAAAAAAAAGGAAAAAAAATGAAAACATTATACAAAAAAGTGAATGAATTAAGGTAATATCTCTTTCTTCTCACTACGACAAATATAAAATGAAATAATTCTATCTCTCTTTGCTACCAAGTTGTACTTATTCCTACTTGATTTACTTGTACAAAAAGAAATGTGTTATAAAAAAAAAATAATAAAGTACATAATATTACATAAAAAAAAATATAAATACTACATATTATATACATAATTATACATACATACACATAATATTAATTATCAATTACGATTATTAATTATTACTATCATTATTGACATTATCACAATCGAGAACAAAAATAAAAAAAAAATTATAGAGAGCGAATGAAACTATTGCATTGAGCTGATTGAATGAGTTGAATATTAATATATCATGAATTATAGTATTATTGCCCATCATTGTGATTATCATTGTTACTGTTACGAAAAAAAGATCAGTAACCATGATGTTACGACGTTAATGTAATTGAGAATGATCTTTTTTAAAGTTCCGTTTCGTGTGTAAAGCTAATTTTAAAAGATATCAGTTAAATAAATTAATACGATGATACTACTCATATATTAAGAATTGTTTACTAATTATTTATGCAAAAAAAAATCCTTTTGATTTCCATTTTTTTAATTTAAATAAATTAACTAATTTAATTAATTTAAAGAAAAGAAAATTAAATTAAACTAATTTAATTAATTATTCAAGCAAAACAAAATTCTTGTTTATGATTTTCATTTCTTAAATTAAATAAATTAAATAAAATAATTAATTTAATTAATTTAAAGAAAAGAAAAGAAAAGAAAATTAAATTAAATTAAATTAAATTAAATAATTAATTTGAATAATTTAAAGAAAAGAAAAGAAAATTAAATTAAACTAATTTAATTAATTATTTACGCAAAATAAAATCCTTATTTACGATTTCCATTTTTTAATTTAAATAAATTAAATTAATTAATTTAATTAATTTAAAGAAAATTATATTAAATTAAACTAATTTAATTAATTATTTACGCAAAACAAAATTCTTGTTTATGATTTTCATTTTTTAATTTAAATAAATTAAATTAATTAATTTATTTAATTTAAAGAAAATTAAATTAAATTAAACTAATTTAATTAATTATTTACGCAAAAAAATAATTTTTTCCGATTTTCATTTTTTCATTTAAATAAATTAAATAAAATAATTTTACTTATTATTTTAAAAACATTTTAACTGAAACTCATCTTTAAATCAATTAATTTTCGAAAAAGTTCTCCAACAATTTTCAAGTCTATTTGTTTACAATATTCAATTTTTACGAATTTTAATTATTTGTAACTTGCTTCAATTAAATATTTAAATATTAAAAAATAAAAAATTCAAACACTTGAAAAAAATAAATTAAACTTTTTCAAAAAAATTCATTTTAAAATTTAATTATTTTGAAAAAATTCACACAATATTGCTTTTTAATGTTCAATTATTTTCTAAAATTTTAACGAAAATTGTTTTTTGAAATAAATTTTTTTTTAAATTCTACGAGAATTCAATTATTTAAATACGAAAATAAATAATTTCTTGAATAATGCATTGTTTCTTAAAACTGAATTCTGAAACAGAATTTATTTATTTGTTTAAAATTGAGTTAATAAAGTTTAATAAATAAATTTATTCACAAATTTTTAAGTAATTGAATTCTTTCTACGATTTTTAATAAAATTTTTATGAATAATTATAATTTTCGAGAAATTTGATTAAATTTTAATTAATAATAATTGAAATTCTTCGATGAGTTTTATGATTCAATTATTTAAATACAAAAATAGAATTAAATAAATCATTTCATGATAAAAATCATGAATTTCTAAAATTTATGGTTTATGAAAATAATTGAACTCTTAAAAAGAATTTTATTATTTTATTTTTTAAATTTCTACGCAGGAATTTATTTTACTCCTGAAAACAATAGAATTTTTGCAATAATTTCTAACTTCTCTAAAATTAAATTTTTCTTTTAGTATTTTTAACTAAAATTTTTCTATCAATCCATTATTTTTTATAATTTTTAAAAAAGATTTTTTTGGAAATTTTCAAATTCATTTGTTTTTATCTGAAATTAATTTTTAAATCAATTTTTTTAAACAAATTCTACAAGACTTCAATTATTTCAATACGAAAATAGATATTTTATTGAAAAAATCAATTTTTCTCGTAATTGAATTTTCATACAAAATTCTGTCAACAAATTTTTTAAAAAAAATCAATTTTTCGAGAAATTCAATTAAAATTTTATTAAAAATAATTGAAATTCTGCAGTGAGTTTTATTATTTTTGAAAATAATTTAATTCTGAAAAAAATTTTATTTTGTACGAAATAATTATGTTCCTGCAAAAATTTTATTATTCATGAAAATTATTGCAAAGAAATTTATAAAAAATTTTACAAATAATTGAATTCCTGTGGAATTTTTTCTATTTTGTAAAAATAAATAAATGTATGCGTATAGTTTTATTAAAAAAAATTTTAATAATTAAATTTCTTTTGGAAAATATTATTAATTAAAATACAACTATTTTAAAATTTAAATTGAAATTTTCATTGAAAATTTTTAAATAATTGAGAGAAAATTTTTGAAAATAATTGAAATTTTTCAATTTTGAACAATTTATTTTCTTTTATTTTGAAATCTTTAATTTCCTTAATTTCCTCTTTAATTTAATTTTTTGAAATCTTTAAATTTTTAAATAATTGAGGGAAAATTTTTGAAAATAATTGAAATTTTTCAATTTTGAACAATTTATTTTCTTTTATTTTGAAATTTTTATTTTCCTTCTTCTTAGATTGAAGAAAAAATACCAATTTTTGAAAAATAAAAAAATTTGTTGAAATTCAACGAACGTAAACAAATTTTTATTTTCTATAAACATATTTTGGAAATTTTATTCGAATTGAAAAAAACAATTTCCATTTACTGCTTTTTTTACGTAAAGGGAACATTTAATTATTGTTATATGCTTATAATGAACTTTCCATTTTCTTTTTTGTCGAAATTATAGAAAACAATTTTTACGCATAAAGAATTTTATAAAAAAAAAATTAATAATTAAAAATCCTACCTTACAGGAAGATTATATTTCGAAGTATTTGCTTTTCTTTCAAATTTTCCCAGAAGTTTTCACGAAACAATTGTCAATTCATTATCAAGTCATTTCACTACCTGTGCAGCTGGAAATCTTTTCTTACTGTAAAAAAAACACAAAATTAGTTATATTTTTAATTTTTAATTTATACTAAATTTGTTATAAATTCAAATTTTTTATTCAATTGCGACAAATATAAAATAGAAAAAACGTAAAGTCTTCTCTCAACAAATTAGTGAAAATTGGAGAAAAAAATTTGATTTTTCTAATATAAGATATTTTCCATCATCCAAATAAGAAAATTTTATAATTAAATAACGAAATTAAGTAATTTTTAATTATTGTCGAAACAGTTTTCAAATTAATTGTTAGAAATTTTTCCTGTAAATATAAAAAAAATTCAAAACAAAACTTTTAGTTCACATGAGAAGTAATTGTACTTTCTTGCTTGTCATTTTAAAGAAACTATTTTTTTTTCAACGAAACAATAGATTTCCGACAAAAAATACATATATATCGAGAAAAAATGATAATTATCGTATCAAACAGTTGATTTTGTCAATAATGACAATAAATTTTTAACACAACAATTAACAAAAGCCGGTTAAATTGTTGTCGAAGAGAAATAAAAATGTAACCTAACCTCAAAAGCATATTTTGCATTTTGACAATTCTCGTTTAAATATTTTCCCCCACCTTGCACAGAAAAGTGAAAACAATTTCATTCACTCTTATTTGTTTCACTTTTTTTTACCATTTTCGAACAATTCTAAACGAATAATCACGAAATATTTGCGAAATGTTCAACCAAAAGTTTCCCTCACTGGAATTCTCACAACACTGTCACGGAAAAGTAATTTTTCACTAATAACCCTAAAAAAACGACCGAATTGAACACTTTTCATGGAAAGATTATTAATTTCGCTTCTAGCACAATTGATTATTACTTTAAATGAAACAATAGTTTAATTAAAAATAAACAAAATTCGGTGGCAAAACACCGACGAGTTTCTTTTCGCCAATTTCAGCAACACAGTGACACATGTTGATTTTTTTCAGCAAATAAGTTTCAATATTCAGTACATTTCACTTTACTTACTTGATAATTCATCGATTAAATTTCTTTTCTCAACGTTTTTATAAGATTATTCAACTAATAATTGACTAAAACTTTCTGAAAAGGGACACTTCTACTTGTTTTGAAACTTGAAAAAGCATTGCAGTACAATGTGAAGAGTGTAGCCTACCACCAGGCGCAAACGACGCCATTATGAATTTTTCCCGCGCTATTTATGAAAACCGGAAATCGGTCGATAACTATTCCAACGTGACGAAAAGCGGGAAATTGACAATTTGAATTGAAATAAATTCTCTTTAATTATCAACTATTAGAAATAATAATTTACTTGATTTCACAACTTTGTATTAAGTTTAAACTATTTAATTTTTCCAAAGGTGGAAAAAAGTTAACTGAATAGAATTAGTGAATAAATTTAAAAAAAATTTTAATGTTTTCTACCCATTTGTCAAATAAAAAGCGAAAACAAGTTCACAGAATTTACAACTTTATTTAACTAGTGACTAGGGAAAAATTTAATTTAATCAAAATGTTACTTTTACCCAAAAAAAATGTATCGGAATTTAAATTGCAAGAAGTACACTTCTAATAGGCTACAGCCTATCCACAGGGGCAAATAACGATCAACATTATTTAGATTCAAACGAAAATAACCGGAAACCAGTCGGTAACTTGTCCAGAAATTACCAACTTGACTAATAGATGGCGAATTTAATTTTTTAAAATAAAATCAGTAAAATTTACCAATTCCATTCGTTTTGATAATTTTAAATAATAATTTAAAGAAAAGGGGAACTTAATATTGAAAAATAGCAAGAGAACTAAATATTAAAGTAGAAAAATATAAATTACTCTCTGAAATAGTAAGTAAACAAATACAAATTGTAAATAAATATAAATAAAATAAATATAAATATAAATTAAAAGAAATATAAAGAAAAACTAAAATAAATACATTTTTATAAATATTTCTTTAAAATAAATGAAATTAACCCTAAAAAATTTTTTACGGAAAAAATGATATTGTCAGTAAATTTGATTTTGATTCGAATTGCTTTTCGAAAAAGCAAGGAAATAATATTTTTCTAAACAATTACTTTCTAATTTTAATCAATTTTCGTATTTATTGTCAAGACCGATAAATATTTTATCAAACAATTGTATTTTTCGACAATGACAAATAATTTTTTACAGAAAAATAAACAAAAACTGATCGTAAAGTTTGGAGAGCAACAATGGAAAAAGTAACCTAACCTAAAAATGACATTTTGTAATTTTCACAATTTTCGACTAAACATTTTTATTCATTTTGCAGAAAAAAAAGGAAAAATTAATGCAATTTGTCATTAAATAACTCTTTTTACAACGTTTTAACAATTATAAGCGAATTTAAATCGAAATAATAAACTACAAAAAGAGCCTATTCACCAAAGCAATGTTATTTGTAAGCAAACATAATTTAACATATTTTATTCAACTCACCTGTTGTTGACAGTTGCGAATGATAAAATATTAATTAAAGTTTATCACAAACAATATTAAGAACATTATTTCACTGGTAAATTGCTAAAACTTTAATTAAAATGATTAAAATTATGTACTCGACTTTTACTTGTAACGAAATTTGCGGGAATATACTTTTGCGAAGAGTGTAGTCTATCTTCAGGGGCAAACCGGAAGTCTGTCGGTAACTTGTCCAGTTGCCTACATAACCGACAACCCGCGAATTTTTAAATGGCAAGAAATAAAATGATTAGATTTTAGAAAAGGAATATTAATTATTAATTATTAATTATTAATTATTAATTATTAATTATTAATTATTAATTATTAATTATTAATTATTAATTATTAATTATTAATTACTAATTATTAACTATAAAAGAAGAAAATTCTTTAATAATGTTTTCTTTTTATTTAATTATTAAAAAATTTTTAATTCATAATTCACAGTTTCTAAATTATCCATTTAATTTTAATAAAAAAATTTACTAAATTTTCTTTTTTAATATTTTAATAATTTATACATTAAATTCAATAATTTAATTTACTGTACAACTAAATTTTATTTTTTTTAAATTTAAGTTTGAGACAAATTTAAATTGAAAAATAAAATTTTAATTAAAAATTCCAATTTAAAAATAGGAAAATTAAAGTTAAAATAATTAGTTATTTAAAAAAGTTCAATAATTCTTTATTTTTTATTTTAAAGGAAATTTCTTTTAACCTAATATTTTATTTTCAATTTTTCCAATTGAATCTTTTAGTATATCTTTTTCAATTTATTAATTTTACAAATA
This sequence comes from Leptopilina drosophilae, assembly GCA_032873175.1. NCBI lineage: Eukaryota > Metazoa > Arthropoda > Insecta > Hymenoptera > Figitidae > Leptopilina > Leptopilina drosophilae. The sequence continues at coordinate 47,222,450 of CM065482.1, read as the reverse complement.
TTAGGGATTAAAAATCAATTTAAAAATTAATGGTACTTTGTAAGTTAATAATAAAAAAAATTTGTTGAAAGTAACAACAGCAGTTTCTTTTCAATTATTTTATTCGTTCTTTTTAATTCATTCGTTTAATAAGTTTTTATTGTTTTATTTACCAAAAGTCGATTTGAATAAATTAACAGTTTTGTTCTATAAAATTTAAAAAATAAACTTTCAAATAGAAAATATTTGATAACATTTTTAAAAAATTTATTTTCAAATTTAATAAAAATGCATTATTTTGGTGAAAAATTCTTTTTTCTCTTTCATTTTTAAATTTCAATAATAATTATATTGTTTTAGAAAATTTGACTTTACTTGTTGAATTCGAAAAACAAAAATTCTCAAACATCTGAAATTGTATTAAAAATGTTTTTTCTAAAAATTTAAATTTACCGAATTCGAAAAAAATTCTTAAAGATTTGAACTCTATTCAAAAGTAATAAGAATTGTTTACAATTCGTTTTCAGTTTTTTGAATTTAAAAAATCTTCTTCTTGTAATCGAAATTTTTATATCAGTTTTTAAAAATTTTAATTTAGTTTTGAAATTAATCTACATGCTTTGAAAGATAAAATTTGAATTTAATTTTGTTGGAAAATGAATTTTCCGTTATGTAAAAATGTAGAAAAAATGAAAATTATAATTGATTTTTAATCACCTTAATCGCTCTGTCTATCAAAACATCACTGTGCCTTTTTCGACTTTTGTTATTAATCTTCTTTGCTCTTAGGACCGTATTCCAGTCAATTTTACTCTTCATTTGAAAATTACTACGATCAATCATTCCCGGTAAAATTTTCATCGCTTCCGTTTCAATGAGAATTCTCCTCGGACTCATAATTAAGGGTTTCACACTTTCTTCCCGATCCAGTTGCCATGGAAGTAATCCAAATGGACACCTACTCCAATCATTATTTTCTAGAAAAAAAATTCGTAATTAATTTATATCCTTCTTTTAATTCCTAATTGAAATCAGACTTTTTTAATTATAATTTTTAACTAAAATCTTTTTCTCTAATTTAAATTTCTAATGTTTGTTTCCTAATTTCTTTTTTTTAATTCAAACTCACCCTGAACTTTAAATGGGAAAAAAGAAAATTTTGCTGATTTGATTATTTTGAAATACTATTAACATTTTATTTTTGAAATTAAATTTTTTCAAAAAATTGTTACCTGAAAGCAATTCCCAATTATTATTGCGTATCGTTTCGTCACTAAAATTCAGCTGATTGTCAAAATTATTTTCCACAATTTGCATTTCCATTTCCTTGTCTTGTTGATCAATTAATTCTGCAAGATTCTCCAAAGTGTAAATTTGATTATTCTCGATATTAATATCGCTATCGATGAAATTCATCGTTTGTATATTGAGGAGTGATAGTAAATGTTCCTGATTTTGTGAAAAATTTTCCGACATCACAAGATCCATTAATGAAGGCATAAACTTTGGCGTGAATTCATTTGGATTAAGAAGCAATTCTTCAACTAAACTTCTATTAATTCCCCTAAAAGGCACTTCAATTGTACAATTAAACCAGGAGAATTTTAAATCCGGAAACATTTTCTCCACTTTGCTACGAACTTTTTGATTGAAATGCTTCGAAGAAATCTTTCTATTCTTCGAATCGTAAAATTGATCCTCCTCTAAACGCATTTGTTGACTAATTCTATTTATCACAAGTCCGTCAGCAATCGCTCGTAACCATTCAGCACCAATGCGTCTTCTCTGCATTTTTTCATTTTCATTATTAACCAATTGCAATAATTGCACAAATAATGACTGTATCAATTTTTTCTCTTGCAAAAGAATAATAAATTCTTCCCAAAATTTAATGAAATCCAGGGGAAGAAAATTGTCGAACGACTCCTTTGATTTTGTATTGTTGAATATTTCCAAAAATTCTTGATTTGGTATAAATACTTCATTGTCACACAATAAGGAGCAAATTGTCTCGTTATTTTCAAGAAGAAATGCTTTACTCAAACATGAGGAAATTTCAGACAAGAGTATTCTTTGTACTGTAATTAATTTCAATTCTTTATTGTTCTCCAAATTTTCCTCAATGACGTGAGTTTCATTTAGAAGTTTCATTTTTTGCTTTTGCAATGTAAATGTTCGTAATTCCAATAAAGTTTCACTGAAAGAAAACAAATTGTTTTTTAAAAATTTAATAAAATTCTTAGCAAAATGTTTTTTATAGTAATTTTTAATTATTTTAGAATGAACTTTTCTTTACCGTAATTTTTGATCTGGTATATCAATTACCAGGGAGTAATTAGCATAAATATATAAACCAGTTGCTGTCCATAGTTCAATTAAATCTTCGAGAGCTTGAATTTCCTCGGAGTCATTATTTTCCGGCTGTTCAATTTTCTTATAGTAGTCAATCATATTTTTTATCTCGACAGTCCAATATTCATCCTGAAATTTTGTGGAAAAGTTTTTTTTTAGAAATTGGATTTTCTGAGATTATTAGATTTCAATAGAATTTGAATTGAATCAACTTACATGGAGCCAAGTTAAGAGAATATTTACAGCAATTCTTAAGACGCTAATTGAGGGTAATTCATGACCGTGCGCGGCGTCGTGCCTCAAATTTACAATCCATTCGGGAATATTTAATTGCTTTGCAATTTGAAATAAGGACGTTTGCTTTGTATGTCCAATATTTGCAATGTGATTGAGAAATCTCATAATGGAGAGAGAATACATCATGCACAGGTCATTTTCATAATGTATCGGCAATTCGGCTTTATCAAGTTTTTCACTCCACTCTCTGTCTCTAAGTGATACTTGAACTAATGACAATGTACAATCAACGCCAACTGGTAATTTTGGATTTCTGAAAGTAATTTTCAAAAATTATTTCTCTACAATATTTAAATTATTTCTCTACAATATTTAAATTATTTCTCTACAATACTTAAATTATTTCTCTACAATATTTAATTTATTTCTTCACAATATTTAATTTTTTTCTCTACAAACTTTCAATTATTTTCTCTACAGAATTTTAATGATACATTTCTGATTTTAATTATTGTATAGTCTCTTTATTACTTTTTATTTCAATTTAATACTAAATTATTAATTTTTTAAAATTATTTAATTTTAATTTTTTTAATTATTTAATTTTTTTTTAATTTTGTGACAATTTCTTGAAAATTTACTAACAAAAAAATTAAAGATAACTTTAACTTAGAAAAAGAACATGTTTTTTAGTTTTTAAAAAAGTTGCGGAGTTCAGAGTCTTATAAATTCAATTTGTTGTTGTTAGTAAATTATTCTTGTTTTTATTTAATAAAAAAAAATGAAATGAAAAAGTACTAAATTAATTCTTACCGTGCTTTCCATACGAGAAGAGTTTCGTACGCTTTTTCTTGTTCTTCATGATTATTTGAATAAACCTGATTGTAAACGTCATACCATTCGGTCCTGAAAATATAAATATAAACAAATAATTTGTCAATAAAGTATTTTTTTGCAAAATGACTTTCCCCCATATTTGAGAAAATTGTCTATTAAAAAACCAAATAAACTCTATTGTTAATTAGCAGTAGGATAAAAAATCACTGTAAAAACTTTTCTTTACAATTACATTAGGGAATGTTATAGAAACATGTAAAACTACACGAACTACATTGAGAGATATTTGTTTCAGAACCTGAATTCATGGCAATATTTTTATCACGGAATATTAGGCAAACAATTAAGAATTTACCTCCATAATCAATTTACAAAAATTTGTAAAAGTAGGATATAGTAAAAGTATTAATTGTATACGATGAAACATTTTTACTTACATAGAAAACCATGGCACATGTTTTAAATCGTCGCGTTTAACAGAAAGAGCCATTGTTATTTAACTAGTTTTACTAAATGGTAACAATCACTGATATTCTATACTTCATTTGTCAAATAATTGTTTATTTGATTGGTTTTAGTTATTGTAAATAATTGTTTATTCAAAAGGTTCAAAAGTAAAGCACGTCGCACGTTTGAAAGTTTTTTGAGGTTATGATTTTGAAAAACTGGAAAAACAAGTGCGCTGAGATGGGAGCGCACTGTTCAAACAGGGTTGAGTAACATACATGGAGTTTTCTACACATATTACGCGGGATGTATCCCTTTGTACCAAAATGGATTTCACGAATGACTATTACGTCGAATCCATAACCTCAGAATCTGTATTGTTAGAAATTTATTTTTATCGAATTTTAAATGTAAGGAAATTTTATTTTCTGGAATTAACATTTTTCCGAAAATGAATATGAGAGAATAATTTATGATCGAATCGACATGTGCTGTAATTATAAATTATCATAATTTCTGTTTGTCTGAATTTTAACATAACCTAATTTTAAATGTTAAAATTCCTAAAGTTCGTAAGGAAGATGGAACTGAAATTTAATATAGAGTAAAGGCTTTTTCATAGAATTAGTTTTGGTCGAATATTAAAACGTCGAATTCTCAAATGCACGAATGTTAAAAACGTCGAAAAATTAAATCGTCGAATGTTCAAAAGGTCGAATTATCAACTGGTCGAATGCTAAAACATCGAATTCTCATTTCGTCGAATGCTAAAACGTCGAATTATCAACTGGTCGAATGCTTAAAACTTCGAATCGGCAAAAAGTCGAAAAATTTACTTGATTTAAGTAAAAATTTGCTTGGTTTAAGTTAATTTTTACTTAAATCAAGTAAATTTTTCGACTTTTTGCCGATTCGAAGTTTTAAGCATTCGACCAGTTGATAATTCGACGTTTTAGCATTCGACGAAATGAGAATTCGATGTTTTAGCATTCGACCAGTTGATAATTCGACCTTTTGAACATTCGACGATTTAATTTTTCGACGTTTTTAACATTCGTGCATTTGAGAATTCGACGTTTTAATATTCGACCAAAACTAATTCTATGAAAAAGCCTTTACTCTATATTAAATTTCAGTTCCATCTTCCTTACGAACTTTAGGAATTTTAACATTTAAAATTAGGTTATGTTAAAATTCAGACAAACAGAAATTATGATAATTTATAATTACAGCACATGTCGATTCGATCATAAATTATTCTCTCATATTCATTTTCGGAAAAATGTTAATTCCAGAAAATAAAATTTCCTTACATTTAAAATTCGATAAAAATAAATTTCTAACAATACAGATTCTGAGGTTATGGATTCGACGTAATAGTCATTCGTGAAATCCATTTTGGTACAAACGGATACATCCCTATTACGCACTGATCTCTATAAATGTATAAACTGGATGGGCGACTGCTATATAAAAGTAGCTTCCGATGTGAAAATAATTGAAACCATCGACGCCATGTTTTAGATGCCGGTGAAACAGCGTAGAGCGACTTGACACTTCTCTCGTACGTCTCAAGTAATTAAATTAAATAATTTGTAACTTTTTTAAATATATAAATACCAATATGATTTTAATTTGTTTATTTTGTGGGAAAAAGGAAGCGAAAGGTGTTTCTTTTTACAAGTAGGTATATATTTAAAAAAATGTGTATATATTATTGAATTGTGTATTTTTAGGTTATATTTTGCTTCTTTGCCGAGACGTAATATTTTACTCACTGTTGTTTTATTATAAACATTATATGTATAATGCTGAATAGTTTCAGTTTTTTTACCAAATTAAATTAAGAAGCAAGTATTTTTGTGAAATGATTAATCTTACCAAGTGAAAAAAATTAAACGAAACTTAAATTCAACTTGTCAAATATCAAATATTTAATTATTTTTAAGTAAATTAAGTTAATTTTAATAATTTTTATTTATTTATTATTATTTATAGTTATTAATAATAATTAAAAAATTTAATAATTATTAAAATAATTTAATAATTATTAAAATAATTTAATAATTATTAAAATAATTTAATAATTATTAAAATAAGTTAAGTATTTTTTTTCATAGTTAAAAGTATTTCAACCTCCTTTGTAATTTTAAAATTCCCGCCTGCTTTTGTAAAGTGGGTATCTAAAATATGGCGCCATCCGGGCTTCTAATTTTATCACAGTTTTAGACGTGTCGCCCATCCAGTTATAATAGAGATCAGTGATATTACGTATGTAAATCACGTGACAAATTACAAATTTTGATTGGCGATGCTCATAGAGAATATCCAAAAAATTAAAAGTAGTGGAAATTTCTGTATTATTATTATTTATTATTATTATCAAAGATTCAAAAATCCGATTTTTTTAAAATTCAACATTTTTTCTCCTCTTTTTTTGGTTTTAGCTTCTTTATTTTTGTGCTTTTGGAAAATACTTTACTTACTTAAGAGTTTCGATTCTTTGGTAAAAAATCTAAAATTGTAGAAAATTATCAAAGACTCAAAAATCCGATTTTTTTAAAATTCAACATTTTTTCTCCTCTTTTTGGGGATTTAGCTTCCTTATTTTTGTGCTTTTGGAAAATGCATTACTTATTTAATAGTCTCGATTCTTTGGTAAAAAAATTTAAAATTATAGAAAATTATCAAAGATTCTAAAATCCAATTTTTTTAAATTTCAACATTTTTTCTCCTCTTTTTTGGGATTTAGCTTCCTTATTTTTGTGCATTTGGAAAATACTTTTTTGTGCTACCTGCACGGAAAGAATGTCATTTCGGGCACTTAAGGCGGGCGCAAAGTTGCACATTCCGCCCGCTGTGAAAGTATTTTACGCTCGCATGTTAATTCTTTATTTTTTTTCCGTAGAAATTAATAAAAATAAAGCCTATTGCTCAAAATAGAAAATAATATAATCAGGGACCGTCTCCAAAGTTTAGTTTCGTTTTAGTTTCTGAGTTAGCAAGAAACTAAATGAACAAACTGAATTTAGTTTCGAGTCGACACAAAACTAAACTAACTAAATTATCACGTCCTGGCACTTTTTCAGGAGACTTGTCATCCTGACACCTAGACAGCCAGCACTAGGTAAATCACTAGGTGTCACTAGGTTTATCATAATAGACTTCAAAGAGTCAACATTTATATAGAGTTTAATTTATAACTAAAATGAGCGTTTAATCGTGCGTGCCCTCAATGCTCTACTTTCCATGCAGTTTGGAAAAAAAATTATGTTCGCATTATCGTCGCAATCACCTATTTTGCGCCCTTGATACGAAAATAACTATACTTATTTAAAAGTCTCGACTCTTTGGCAAAAAATCTAAAATTATAGAAAATTATTAAATATTCAAAAATCCGATATTTTTAAAATTCAACATTTTTTTTCTTTAATTAATATTTCGAGAACGAAGAAAAACACCTTCGTTAAATTTCAATAGAAGATAAATTATGTTCTAAAAAAAATATTTGCAAAACCCCAAATTTTTTAAAGGTCCGACAAAAAGTTGTAAGTGAAACAAAAAGTGTAATTTTTTTGGAGAAAAAAAATTTTTTAAAACAATTTTCGTCTACAAATAATAAAATTATTAGTTTATTTTGGTCGTTAGAACGTGCAGAATGGAAATATTTATAATTGTGGTAAGTACACCCTGATGCTTTAATGCCTTCCTTCCGGTTTTGTCGGCATTTTAAAAAGTTGTGACATATCTATAAAAATGTTGTTAGTTCATGACGTATGAACAAACTTGAATGTCACTAATTAACAAAATTTTGATAGACGTGTCACGACTTTTTAAAAAGCCGTCAAAACCGGAAGGAAGGCATTAAAGCATCAGGGTATACCAACACGTAATATTTAATAGTTTTTGAATAATAACGTCTTTTAAAAAGTTAAAAAATAGTAGGCTACGAAATCACATCGTGAACCACCTACTTTTGATAATTAATATTATTTAACGAAATAAAATTTGTAACAAAATATTATGATTGATGAACTTAGAAAATCATCGAGTTTTACATATATGAAAATTAGATTTTCACCCTTAACTCAAGGTGAGTGCTAGAAACAGTCTATGATTTCCTACATCAGAGAACATCACAAATTCAATTTTTAACTTTTTTAGTACTTTTCAAGAACATTCATCTAATTATAATGTTAACTTTTTTTATTCAGATAATAAATAACCATGTCAAAAAATATCGAATCCAATATCGTTAGTAATAGTTTTAGATTACCATATTAATTTTTTGAAAAATTCAAAAAACCAGATGAAGTAAGCCTTTTGAAAGGATGGACACCATATTTTAAAAAATATTTCAAAGACGTTTATCCGAATTGTAATATTTTATTCTACTATAATAGGTGTAGGAAAGGTGCGACACGCAAACAGAAAATATGTGTTGCTGAAGGACACTGCGCTACAGAAGAATGTGCCAAATTTAAATTTTACATTAAAAAAGATGAAAGTCTTGAAGGACAGGACATAATTGTTCATTTCGGATTTTCCGATTTTTCAAGGAGTGAGGAAACACCGATTAACCAATCTAAAAGTTATGAACCCAATGATTTAAAATTTGAAGTTCCCAGCACTTTTTTAACCGATTTTAAAAAGGAAGAAAATCAGTTGCGCTAAAGTGAAGGTTGGATAACCGTTTTTAAAAATTCATTTTCACTTCGTCACTCTTGCGATCTTGGAATAAGAGGAAATAAAATTAGGAAAGGCCGTTTCAACAAACTATGGACTTCCTCAGGGTATTGTAGAACTAAAGGATGTTCAGCAAGGTATAAATTTACCATATACTCTAATACAGAGGAAAGATCTACCATTAAAATTCATGTAGAGAAATCAGGAGAAACTTTGCATAATAAAATTAAAAAAAACATGGTCGGGAAATAAATTTCCGTACGTTTGGGACGATAAGGAAGCAATCGCTGTGTCAGGAATTGAGGTTGATGTCAGAAGCCTTAAAACATTACAGATCGGAAAAGGCATTGACGATGCAGTAATTGATGCATTTATTTCTATCTGTTCGTCTAAGTTTAGTAACATTAGACTCTTAAGTTTTTCAATCCACAATGTTCTGGGCATCTTTAATGATCAATACAAACCGGAATTTTGTTTGAAATGGTGTCAAAAAATTCAGGCACAAAATTATGATGCGTGGATACTTCCTGTCCATGACAGCGAAGTGCACAATGTTGGACATTGGACGATATTCCTAGTTGTCTTTAGACACAAATACATAATGTATTTCGACAGTTTAGGAGGTGACCCAGAAGAAAAATGGGTTATAAACTTTGCAGTCTAGTAAAGCGAGTATTTTGCGACAAGCCTGAAGTCTTAGGAAATTGGATAAAGTAGACGCTTCTGTCTCCTAAAGATGTGCCAAGGCAAGGGCATGTTCGTGGGAGCAAAAACAATTGCGGGGCTCATTTGTGCACATGGGTTTGGATTTTATACTCTGGTCAGTTGATTTATTTTAAAGAAAAGCATATGAACAGTATAAGAGCTTGGATATTACAGGAAATAAAACTATGCAAAAAATGTCCAAATCTTCAGAAACAAAAACAAAAATGTAAAAAATTGTGTGAGCAAGACTTAGAATTCCTTCAAGTAAAAGAAATTAAAAAATCACAAAAGCCTCCTCCAGGATTTACGTCAACAATCGCATATTGTGCATCATTAAAAAATATGCTACAAAAATATTTCTATATTTAATATTATATTCAAGATTCCATATATTAAATACTTTTAATAAGGAAATAAATTATTTCTAAAATTTGTGATTGTCTGCTGAGTGTCAGACAGTGTCAGAAATTACTTAAAGGCTTAAATAAAATACTCTATTCTTCACTTAACAAATTAAAAATTTTGATTGGCAATGCTTATAGAGAATGTTCAAAAAATTAAAAGTAGTGGAAATTTCTCTATGGGAATAGCCAATCAAAATTACAGAAACTTTTGCACGTTTCTCACTACACTCCAAAACGTGCCGCTCCATTCTAACCTAAAATAAAAGCGTGTTCAGTTGTAAAAACTAGATTTTGTTATCGTTTTTGAAGCTTCTTTTCATTTTTATTTTTCGTTAATTCGAAGAGGAATATTATTTGCTCCACGTCCAAAGTACGTTTTAAAACATAAGCCAAATGCTCTTCTGAAAAAAAATTTATAAATGAAGGATATAAATTTTTTGAAAAATTTGGGTTTAGCTGCTGAGTGAATTTTTTGAAAAATTCAAAAAACCAGATGAAGTAAGCTTTTTGAAAGGATGGACACCATATTTTAAAAAATATTTCAAAGACGTTTATCCGAATTGTAATATTTTATTCCACTATAATAAGTGTAGGAAAGGTGCGACACGCAAACAGAAAATATGTGTTGCTGAAGGACACTGCACTACAGAAGAATGTGCCAAATTCAAATTTTACATTAAAAAATATGAAAGTCTTGAAGGACAGGAAATAATTGTTCATTTCGAAGTAATTGGTGACAGATATAACAATTAGAGATCTGATTCAACAGTTTCCGATTTTCTAAGGAGCAAGGAAACACCGATTAATCAATCTAAAAGTTATGAACCCAATGATTTAAAATTTGAAGTTCCCAGCACTTTTTAACCGATTTTAAAAAAGAAGAAAATCAGTTGCGCTTAAATGAAGGTTGGATAACCGTTTTTAAAAATTCATTTTCACTTCGTCACTCTTGCGATCCTTGAATAGAAGGTAATAACATTAGGAAAGGCCGCTTCAACAATCTATGGACCTCCTCAGGGTATTGTAGAACAAAAAGATGCTCAGCAAGGTATACATTTACCATATACTCTGATACTGAGGAAGGATATTCCATTAAAATTCATGTAGACAAATCAGGAGAAACTTTACATAATAAAATTAAAAAAACCATGGTCGGGACATAAATTTCCAGACGTTAGGGACGATAAGGAAGCAATCACTGTGTCAGGAGTTGAGATCCATGTCAGAATCCTTAAAACATTACAGATGGGGCGTTCTACGTCAGACGGACAACCTCATACTTCTAGTGGAAAAAACTCTATTTTCAAAATGCGATTATTTCTATTATAATGCATGAAATAAAAAAAATTACGACAGTTTTTTGTAGTAAATTTAAACGTCTTTATTTTTGTGAATTTTATTTTTAAAAATAAAATAATTTTTATTGGAAAAAAGAAATTTTTTCAAAAAATTTGTGATTGGCTTCTGAGTAGCGGTCTGTGTTAAAAATTATATAAAAACTGAAATAAAATACTATAACATAGAGAAAGGCATTCATGTTTGGGAGAGGATAAGCCCTTAACCGTAGCACAATAATAGCATCAAGAGGATAAGTATCCGAACCCCAATACTTTTTGTTATCGACGATGCCGTACGAGTTGATAGAAGATAAGGTTCCGCTTTTCTCAGAATTTTAAAAACATCAATGATGATCGGTAAGGAAAACCATTGGCGGGGATTAACATGGAATTAAATTCTTCTTTAATGTTTTTATCTCTAATAACAAGTACACTTGAAACCAACCATGTCTTCTCTCATGAAAGGCACTAATTTCTGGATGCTTTTCCGCTGCCAGACATAACTGATGCCATGGATATTTTCGGCACGACACAAGCCATACAACAGGACATTAAACTCTAACGTTAGTTTTATTCTGTCACAATGTATATCATTTTCTTCGACAGAATTCATAAAAATTGTAAATGTCTGTGGGTTTCAAGAATAGGGTCTCCTATAGAATTTTTATTTTCAAAAGGCGAAATTGTATGGCTTCTGTGTCGTGACGAAAATGTCCATGGCATCAGTTATGTCTGGCAGCGGAAAAGCATTTAACCTCAGACCATGTCATATTTATACACTTTAACGTTATAATTTAACGTTGATGTAAAGTTATTTACAGATTGTTTTGTGCAGCACATCTCCTTAATGTTATCTGGTTTTAAAATTGTCAATTTATCAGCTGTCCGAAATGTTAAATTAGCATTTTATTTTGGGTGTCCACAACTTGTTAAAATATGTAAAATCTATGCTTCTTCTTTGTTCATCTCTGATTCTTTAAAGTCAATATTTTGACCTAAATAAATAATTTAAGCTCAAGTACTGAGGTGTCTTCTGCAATTATTAGTGCTGTTAGTAATTTCTTCTTGGTACGGAATATCGCTGGGACATAGCAAAGTCTATTGTGACCAATATAGTGTAGAAATTTCGCCTTTTGAGAATAAAAATTCTGTAAGAGACTCTATTCTTAAAACCCATAGATATTTACAATTTTTATGAATTCTGTCGAAGAAAATGATATACATTGTGACAGAATAAAACTAACGTTAGAGTTCAATGTCCTGTTGTATGGAATTCTGTGTCGTGCCGAAAATATCCATGGCATCAGTTATGTCTGGCAGCGGAAAAGCATTTAACCTCAGACCATGTCATATTTATACACTTTAACGTTATACTTTAACGTTGATGTAAAGTTATTTACAGAATGTTTTGTGCAACACATCTCCTTAATGTTATCTGGTTTTAAAATTGCCAATTTATCAGCTGTCCAAAATGTTAAATACGCATTTTTCTTTGTTGATCTCTGATTCTTTAAAGTCAATATTTTGAACTAAATAAATAATTTAAGCTCAATCAGAGATGAACAAAGAAAAATGCGTATTTAACATTTCAGACAGCTAATAAATTGACAATTTTAAAACCAGATAACATGAAGGAGATGTGTTGCACAAAACAATCTGTAAATAACTTTACATCAACGTTAAAGTATAACATTAAAGTGTATAAATATGACATGGTCTGGGGTTAAATACTTTTCCGCTGCCAGACATAACTGATGCTATGGATTTTTTCGGCACGACACAGAATTCCATACAAGAGGACATTAAACTCTAACGTTAGTTTTATTCTGTCACAATGTATATCATTTACTTCGATAGAATGCACAAAAATTGTAAATATCTATGGGTTTCAAGAATAGGGTCTCTTACAGAGTTTCTATTCTCAAAAGACGAAATTTCAACACTAGATTGGTCACAATAGACTTTGCTATGTCCCAGCGATATTCCGCACCAAGAAGAAATTACTAACAGCACTAATAATTGCAGAGGACACCTCAGTGCTTGAGCTTAATTTATTTATTTAGTTCAAAATATTGACATTAAAGAATCTGAGATGAACGAAGAAGAAGCATAGATTTTACATATTTTAACAAATTGTGGACACCCAAAATGAAATGCTAATTTAACATTTAGGACAGCTGATAAATTTACAATTTTAAAACCAGATAATATTAAGGAGATGTGCTGTACAAAATAATCTGTATAACTTTACATCAACGTTAAATTATAACGTTAAAGTGTATAAATATGACATGGTCTGGGGTTAAATGCTTTTCCGCTGCCAGACATAACTGATGCCATGGACATTTTCGGCACGACACTGAAGCCATACAATTTCGCCTTTTGAGAATAAAAATTCTATAGGAGACTCTATTCTTGAAATCCACAGATATGTACAATTTTTGTGTATTCTGTCAAAGTAAATGATATACATTGTGACAGAATAAAACTAACGTTAGAGTTTAATATCCTGTTGTATGGCTTCTGTGTCGTGCCGAAAATATCCATGGCATCAGTTATGTCTGGCAGCGGAAAAGCATTTAACTCCAGAACACCAAGACTATCGAGAAAGACAGTCATGTTTAAGAGAGGTTAACCCATAACCCTAGCACACGAATACCATCAAGTGGATAAGTATATCCGAACCCTAATACACCTATGACATCGACAATGATATCCGCGTTGGGAGAAGATAAGGTTCCGTTTTTCCCAGCATATCAATGACATCAATGATGTTCGGCAGTGAAATCCATTGGCGGGGATTAACTTGGAATTAAACTCTTGTGTAATATTTTTAACTGTAATAACAAGTACATAAAAATTATTTTTTATTGATTGGAATATTTTATAATCTTGATACAAATACTGTAGCGTTGATGTAAAGTTAGTTATAGTTTGTAAACGATGGCCATCGCATCTGCGATTATTGTTTTGTTTTTAATAATTATCTTTAATTACCTAATCCTTGAATTATAAAAAAATTTTCTGATTTATTTACAATAAATTAATTTAATTTTTTAAAATTCAATATATTTAGTAGAAAGTTAGATAAATAATAAAATTATAATTAAAAATAATAATTTTTTACAGAAAATATCAATTTTGAACTTAAAATGATAAATTAAAAAATTTATTACAATTTTTTTTCCGTTCAATATAAAAAATATATTATTAGTTATTTTTTTTAAATAAAATAGTTAAAAATAAATTATTAAATACACAATTTATTAAATTATAAATGAATAATGTTAAAAGTTTATAATCTTTAAAATTAATTTTGCGCAACTCAGATTTGTATCTTTAAAAATATTTAAAACCAACCCATGACAAAAAAATTCAGAAAATGTAAAAATTAATTTTTTTAGTTTATATATATTAATTTATTGTAAGGTTTAAATAAACAAACAACCAATAATAAATTTTCTGGAAAATAATTTTATTCGTAACAAATAATTATTATTAAATATATGACAATCATTTCTGGCAATGAAAATAAATGGTTATTTCAATCAATGACAATATGAAAGAATTTATTTGTCGCATTTCTTGCAAAACAATGGTTTTAGATTTTATGTAAAATCGATTTTTTGTTTATATTATGATATAAAGATTCTTATTGTATAGTATATTATTTTTATTTTCATATATTTTTTTATTACAATATATATATATATATATATATATGAATTGTTCATTATAATATTAATATTTTTGTATAGATTTCTAAAATAAATTTTTTAAATTCCTTTCTAAGGCACAAAAGTAAAATTATTGCATATTTGTAAACTATTATTTAATTATATTGTTATTTTAACACTATGACCAATTGAATTTTTAAAAATGATAATTTTATTATAACATTATTTAAAATACTGTTACATTAGTGTTAATAATAGTGTTAAAAATAAAAATATCAATTTAATAATATTAGTTTACAGTAATATCGACATTTCTATAATCGTCATTTTCTTTACAGTACAATTTCATACAGTTAATAATTGTCGATTTTCAATAAATTTGTATTCAATATTACCGCAAATTGACTAATTTACAAATAAGAATTTATAAAAAAAACTTATCGATTTACACTAAAAATACGTATAAAGCTTTACTTTATAATATTTTATTTACTTCGTAGCTATCTTTCTTGTAATGTCTTGTTTTTTTTAATTTTCTTTTTTTCCTTATTTTTTTCACTACGTGAATATTTAACAAGTTAAACTTATTATTTTGAGGCTCTTAGGACATCCCTTTTTTTAATATAAATTAAGTGTGTCATTGCAATCTTTTTCCTCTCATGTTGTCATGCTATATAATATTAAATATTGTCGAAATAATTTTATTTATTTCTATAAAGTTCAACTATATAAAAAGCCCAAAAACTACACGCATTTCAATTCTGGCAAGACAGATATTAATTTCTGCTTTTGTATTATTATTATTACTATTATTATAATTATTATTAGGATAAAAGTTTATGAAATCATTGTTATTAATTTTTTCGTTTCCATTGCATCTCTTTACCACATCTTTCTCTCTAAAACTCACAGCCATTGATAGACGAATTGTCAAAAACATTGATAAAGCACAAATTTTTATAGAATTAAGGCCTCATTGTGGAAGAAAAGAATTGTTTTTTTTTTAAATTACAGTAATTAAAAATTGAAAAAGGCACACCGAAATTTGCCAAATTTGTACAAAGTGAAAATAAATTTATTTTTTTTACATTGACGAATCCTTTTGAAATAATTGCCAATTTGGAAGATTTTTACTTTAAAAAAATTTTTAATAAAATTGAATTAAAAATATAAAATTTATAATTAAAATTAGAAACGTATTTTTTAAAAGTGAATGAAAAATAAATATTTTACAATTATTTATGTTAAAGTTAGAAAAACTTTAGAATTGTGAAGAAAAAATAAAAAGTACTAGTACCCTCAGTAATTATCATTTTCTCTGCTCCCTTAATTAATTATATAAATAAATTAATTACATTATATTTTTATAAAAAAAATGATTTTCATTAAAATTGCATGAAAAAGTATGCAGAAATATTGTAAAAAAATTGCTCTTTTCGTAAATTATCTAGCGAGATCTTTTGAGATTTTTTTTTTCATTTAAATTTTTGTTAATTTTTTTTTTCCTTTTGGGAAAATTTTCAAATTTTCCATTTTCTTTCTGTTCTCGTTATTAATTTAAAGGCATATTTTGTTTTGTGCATAAAAGAGCAAATGTAAATGTTTTTTTTCCATAAAATTGGATTTTTTGAAATTATCGAGCACTTCGTAGCTTCCAACGAAGGAAGAGATAGGCCGAAATTCTCAGAACAACAAAAATTAACAGTAGAGCAAGAATATCGAGCATGAAATCCGCGTCCAACATGTCCAAATTTTCTAGTGTTGTTTTTGGATCCTTGAAATGGCAATAAATCTGTGAAGAATGGGGGAAAAAATTAATTAAATTCAACAAATTGAATTAATAATATTATATTATATATAATAATCGTCGTCATTCCAGATTTCCGGATCTCTGTCCACACTTGAAGTTAGTTAAAGTTATTCTTTTGTTTTTTATACGTTTTGATAGAAAATAGAAATATACATATATACATTATAATAATTTCTTGAAATATTTTATTATTTATTAAAATAATTAAATTCTTGCGAAGAATTTTTAAAACAATTTTGAAAATAATTGAAATTTTCTGAAGAATTTTATAAATTTTTAGAAAAATTGACTTTTTTTAAGAATTTCGTAATTTAAGAAAACAGTTAAATTTTTTTGGAATATTTTTCTATTTTTTTAAAAATAATTGAATTCTTGCGAATAATTTTTTTTTAAATTTGGAAAATAATTGAATTCTTGGGAAGAATTTTTAAAACAATTTGGAAAGTCAATTTTAGGAAAAATTGACTTTTTTTGAAGAATTTCATAATTTAAGAAAATAGTTAAATTTTTTGGAATATTTTTCTATTTTTATAGGTAAAAATAATTAGATTCTTGCGAAGAATTTAAAAAAAAATGTTGGAAAATAATTGAATTCTTGGGAAGAATATTTTTAAAAAATTTGGAAAATAATTGAATTTTTCTGAAAAATTTTATAAATTTTGAGAAAAATTGAATTTTTTGAAAAATTACATTTTTTCTAAGGATTTTGTAATTTATGAAAATAATTGAATTCTTTCGAGAAATTTTATTAATAATTGATGAAAAAATAATTTAATTACTTTCGAAGAATTTTATTATTTATAAAAATAATTTAATTCTTTCAAAGAATTTTATTAATTAGGTAAATGATTAAATTCTTGCGGCGGATTTTATTAAAATTGATGAAAATAATTGAATTTTTTCCTAGAATTTTATTATAAATTTTTTTGAATAATTGAATTCTGTTTGGTTATTTTATAAAAATAGTGGATATTGAAAATCATTGAAATGTTAAAAGTTTTTAAAGATAATTAAATTTTACAAAGAATTCTATTAAAAAATTTGTCAATAATTGAATGTCGGTGGGAAATTTTATTAAATTTTTTTGAAAATAATTGGATTTTCCAAAAAAACATTTTATTATTTATGAAAATAATTGAATTCTTGTGAACGATTTATTCGAATTTTTATAATAATGGAATTTCCAAGAAGAAATTTATTACTTTTAATAATAATTGAATTATTGTGATAAACATTGTTATTTATGAAAATAATTGAATTTTGAAAAAAATTTTATTGAAATACCTCAAAATAATTGAATTTTCGGGAGTAATTTTACTAAAATTATATTTAAAACAATTAATTTCTTTCGAAAAATTTTATTAAATTTTTTAAAATTATTGAATTATTGCAGAAAAGTTTATTAAAATTGTTAAAAGAATTGAATTTCTGTTGAAAATTTTATTACTTTTGAAAGGAATTGACATCTTTATAAGAATTTTATGAACATTGTTTTCAATAATAAATTTTTGAATATTATGAAAATTTTATTAATTTAAATAATTCAATAAATTCTTGTCAAAAACTTTATTTGTGAAAGTAACTGAATTTTACGATTATGAAAATAATTAAATTCATGCTTAGAATTTAATCAAAAATTTTTTTGAAAAAATGGAATTTTCATGAAAAATTTTATAATTATTAAAAGTAATTGAATTATTAGGAAAATAAAAATTGTATAAAATTTTGTTAAATAAAATTGATTTTTTTCAATATTAGCGAATTAAAAGTAGTGGAAATTCTCTAAAAAAAATATTGTTTATATTCTTTTTCGTAAAGTTAAATACCTATATATAGCTGATAATTTTTTTTACCTTCTCTATTCTTTAGAATAATTAAAATTTTCGTAATGAAGTTTTTTTTTTAATTTAGGTATCAGATAAGAATTTTTATGAAATTCAATTTTCCTCGTACAAGAAAGTTTAATTATTTTCAATTTTAAAAATCTGATGCCAAATTTGAAATTAGTATCGAAATTTGTTAAAGTTTTTTTATATACTTTAAAGTTTAAAAATATAATATATTTTGAAAATTTAATTAATTACTTAAATTAAAATGACTTGAAATTGTTTACAATAAACATTGTAGCACAATATTCCCGCGCGCTTGTGCGCGGATAATTCGGCTAGTTTTTAATAATTCCTCTGAAATAATTTAATTTTTAATTTAATTAAACTTTTTTTAAATTTTTAATTTAATTTAAATTTTTTTAAATTTTTAATTTAATTAAATTTTTTTTAATTTTTAATTTAATTAAAATTTTTTTTAATTTTTAATTTAATTTTTTTTTAATTTTCATGATGAATAGTAAAATTAATTACCTGGTAGCATTTTAATTTCGCTCGATCGGCATAAGTGGCGAGGGCAGTTCCTTCGAAGCCATAACGAATGTAACTGAGATAAGTGATCCATCTGAGATAAACGGGAATTGCATCGAAACTGACGAAAAATCCCGAGAATAATAGAAATGGAACTGACATCACTGGAGCGAGAAATACACCATTTTGAACGTTCATTGCCGCTCCAACGACTAGGCCCACCGATTGGGCAACAAAGGAAATTAATAAACAGGCCGAAAGGAACATGCTGAATCTCGATAATTCGGGCAATTGACTCGTCAGGAAGTAAACTATCGTCACGTAAATAACGCAAAAGACAGCCTGCGAAAAAATAAAAAAAATGATCGTTTATTAGGTATTTTATATTCAAATTCCCGCGAGAATTTGGACTAATTTTTCTTCTCCTTACCTGAAAGGGAATATCAGAAACGGTGATTGCCAAATAATAGGCTTTCAGCGAGTACCATCGATTGAAATTTTCTTTCAGAAGAACAGGCATTTCCAGTGGAACTGAAAGATTTAAATTTTAATTTAATTGAAATTTGAAAATATTTGCAATTATTCAGAAATAAATGTATTCGAAGCAATAATTGATTTGTGCGTCTAGTAATTTTTGACCAATTGAATAAGAATATTTAAAATCCAAATGTTTGAAATAAAAGGTAGGAATAAAAAAAAGTAAAATAAAAAGTAAAAAAATAGGATCAATACATAATATTGACTAAAAGTATTTGTTTGTTCAAAAAGTATTTTCTTTCGATAATGAAAAAAGTTATTTATAATTAAATTCTTACACGAGAGAATGGTAATCGTCATTGAAGTGTACATGAGAAAGAGCATGTTGAAGAAAAGAAATCCAAGATTGCTGAGTACTTTTGCGCCATCGTTTCCGATGTCGTAGTAAAGAGCGCCAATTAACAAACCAACGAGGATGTGGGCAAAGAGCCTAAGATACATTAGTGTCTGGAATTGAGGAGTAAATTTTAATTAATCAAATTCAAAGATTAAAATTATTGACATTAATAATTTATTTTCATTTAATTTTTAATTTTAATTTTTAATTTTAATTTTTAATTTTTTTTGTCAATTTATTTTACCCAATCTCTCCGACTGAAGAGAAGCGTTCTCTTGAGAACAATCCAAAATTGGGTAAATTCTGAGGTTGGATATCTTTCCGGAGTCACGACAATTGTCTCGTCCAAAAGATTGATGTTATCCTTCTTCTCTACGTCGAGACTTATCGAAACATCATCTGAGAGAAAGAAAATTATGCAATTAGTATCAATATTTACACACAAACAGGAAAATCTATTTTTTGAAAGTGAAATTTTCTTTTTTGAACCAAGAAAATAAAAAAGTGCTTTTCAAACTCAAGGAGAAAAATTCCTCTTTAGGGAAATTCTAATAAATTTCTTTAAAACGATTCAATTATTTTCACAAATTTTTCGTAATTCAATTATTCAATTATTCAATTATTCAATTATTCAATTATTTTTCTATATTTTAATAATAGTGTCGAGAATTCAATTATTTAGGTCAATTTTAAAATATGTTCTACAGGATTTCAATTATTTTTATTGCAATTTTAAATAAATTCCACCAAAAAATGCAAACATTTCAAATATTTTCTTAAAATTCTCGAAAAGAATTAAATTATTTTTCTATATTTTAATCATAGTTGCAAAAATTCAATTATTTATGTCAATTTTAAAACATATCAACATGATTTCAATTATTTTTATTGCAATTTAAAATAAATTCCACGAAAAAATGCTAACATTTAAAATATTTTCTTAAAATTCTCGAAAAGAATTGCATTATTTGAAAGAATATTTAATGGAATTTTTTTCATATAATTGAAGCATTTTCAATATAATTCTAATAAATTTTTTTCAAAATATGTAATTATTTTCATAAATAATAAACAATTTTCAAAGAAACTCAATTATTTAAAACACAATTTTTATAAAACTTTTTAAACAAAATTATTTTTTAAAAGATTTTCTTTTAATTTCTTCTCCAGAATGCAATTATTTTAAAAACTTTATTCGGTGACGAATATTTTTTTATAAATAATAAAAATCGTCGCAGAATTTCAACTATTTTTAATAGAAAAATTCTTAATTTCTTAAAAAATATAATTTTTCTTACGCTCTTTCATTAAATGTAATCATTTGATATAAATTATATAATTATTTGATATAATTATTTAATATAATATAAAAATTATATATAATATAAAAATTATATATAATATAAAAATTATATATAATATAAAAATTATATATAATATAATAATTATATATAATATAATAATTATATATAATATAAAAATTCTTAATTTCTTAAAAAATATAATTTTTCTCACGCTCTTTCATTAAATGTAATTATTCGAACAACTCGTAGAGTAAATGCCAAAATATTTCCAACAGCAACTTGAATTAAAATTCAAAATTTATTTCAACATTCAATTCAATATTTGGCAAAATTTTCAATTGTTTCAATTTTTTAAAATTATTTTCCTAAATAGACGTATTTTTAAAAAAATTGTAGTTTCTTTTTTTCAAGAAACAATTTTACGAAACTTCTGAATTAAATTTTTCAAAACTTTAATGCTTTTTTTGTTAAGCAAAAATTTAAAAACTTATTCATATTTATTTTTCCCTTCGGAATTTGAAATTTCATATAATTTCAAGGAAAAACCCCATGAAATAATAATTATTTCCAAAAAAATTTACAACTGTAATAAATTCATTCAAAATTCAATTATTTTTTTTAGAATTTTTGAATAAAATTCTTGAAAAACTTTCATACATTTCTAAAACAAAAATAATGTTATTAATAATTTTTTAAAATAAAAATTTAAAGATTTTTACTTTTGCTTCCCTGAAATTTTCAAGGAATTTGTTTAAAAACATTTTTAGAAATTTAATTAATTCCTAAATATTCTGTTATAACGGTTTAACTTTAAATATTTAATTATTTTCTAAAGTGTTAACTGAAATTTTTCTTAAATCAATTCCTATCAGAATTCAACTACGAGAATTGAATTATTTAAATAGAATAATTTTTGTAAATTCATAATATGATATAATTTCCAAAAAAAATTATTATATTTATAGACAATTTGTAAAGAGGGAAAAATAAATTTCTTTAAAATATAAAATTTTAGAGAATTCCCAAATGTTTCAATTTGTTAAAATTATTATTCGTGAATTCAAATAGGTTTTTCTTTGAAAAATTTTAATTACTATTTTTCAAGAACGTAATTTATTAAAAAATTCCAAATTAAATTTTTCAAAACTTAATAACTTCACGGTAAATGGTTAGGTATTAAAATAACACCAAAATGGATTAAAATAACACTAAATTGGATTATTTTAATCCTTTTTGATGTTATTTTAATACCTAACGATTTACCGTGTTTTGTAAAATAAATATTTAACTAATTATTGTTCTTTATTTGCTTGAAATTTTTAAATACTTAAAAACTTGAACTGCAATTCTTTCAAAATTCAATTAATTTTCTTTTTTTTTGAATAATTAATAAATAATGAATTGAATTTTTGAATAATTTAATTCAAAATTTAATTTTTAAGGAACACTCTATACTTTTTGCCACTTTTTTAAAATTAATTATCTACAAAACCTGGTTTTAAACGAAAATGGGGAAAAAAATGATAATTAAATTAAGATACAGAGTGAAAAAGAAGAAATTACAACCAAAATAAATCTTAATTTAAAATTTAAATATTACTTTGTACTTTAAATATAAAGATTCTTTCGAAGTAGAAGATTTTTTTTTTTAAACAACTTACATTTATTACCCTGATAATGGAATTGAAATGTATTCAAAAATTATACAGGTTCATAGAAGAAGAAAAATATTAAAAACCAACATGTGGTATTTAGCAAAAAAAAAAAAGAGGAAGAAAAAAATTTATACACAAAACAAAAAAAAAACTTGTGTGATTAATGACTTTTGTTGAGAATAAAAAAAAATTTTTTTTCGATATGCATATAAGTATATAGTTGTAAAACGTACTTTGCTTAGCAATGTCGTTGCTTGCGTAGTTTGGAATCATTCCATTACTCTCATTTGTTTTTCTATCCTGAAACTTGTCTTCAATATTGTTTGCGTCATTCTTGTCCTTGATTTCAGCGATTTTTGCGCCAATTTCCGCATCCTTTGGTATCTCTGACACTGCCAAGGAATTATTTAATGCCTCTTTTTCGTCGGCAAACGAATAGCCCCGGCGAACGTCTCGTTTACCATTTTTAATTGCATTCACTAGGTTCTTTATGTTGTTGCCATATTCACCACAAGACACCTCGATTACTGGAAAAAGAAAACAATTTTAGAGAAACTTTCTTTCATCAAATTCTATTTTGTATATTTCATTCTATTCTAATTTAATTCTATTTCTTAGTCGTTTTTCCACTCTAGGGAGAAAAGTGAAGACTTTTCAAACCCTAAGTAGTGGAATAACTTACAAACTTTAATCTTTCTATGAAATTATTTTTAAATACTTAAAAAATTAAATTCCTTCGAGAGTATTGAAGAATGATTTCTTTTCAAATTTTCGTTTACTCACTGAAAGATGCCGGATTGTGATAACTGGGACAATTGAGATTGAGACTTTTTAAAAATGGAACTAATTGCGTTGTGCAGCCTTGATAAACACATTGTCCCTCCGCTAAAGTATAAAGCGAGTCGAACATTTCAAAAAGTCTTGCGCTAGGTTGATGAATAGTGCAAATAATTGTTCGTCCCCCACGTGCCAAGGTTTTTAATAACGAAATACATTGAAAGCAGGAAGACGAATCCAAACCACTAAAATCAAATTAACAATAATATGAGAAAAATCAAGGTTTATGACTTGTATGACATTATCTTTTTTTTTGTCACCTTTTTAGAAAAAGTGAGATTAAAAAAAAATTCCTTTAAATTCAGAAGAGGCAAAATAACCGCGAAAGGTGGCCATGAATTTTTTTCTCCCCAACCGAAATGTCTCAATTTTTATTTATGAGTTTGTGGACAAAAGTTCAAGACTCAAAGTTGTTAATGTTATTTCTGTTTTTTTTTTAAATATTTTTTTGCCTCTTATGTAAAATATTCTTGGGGAAAAAAATAATAAATATAGAAAGAGAAGAAATAAATAAATAACAAAAAATAAATATAAATAAATATCGTTAAAAATTTAAAAAAGTTTAGTGAAACCGCATTCAAGGATTAGATGGAAAAGTGAATTTTACGTTACGGACGATTAGTATATAGTTGATTGCTTGATTGCACCAAACAATCTCTGGTTATCCTTGGAAATCAGAAGGCAATTTCAGTCTCTCGATCGTAAATTTTTGTAATTTTACCTATTTTTTTTCATTTTTACACAAAAAATTGAATATAACGAAACAGAATCAACTGATTGTGAATTATTACTATTAGATTATTAAAAATTTGAAACTAAGGACTCATTTTCTTAAAAATTATCCAAAACATTTAATTTTTGATTAAAAATTTTTTTAAATTTAAAAAAAAAATTCTCTGCTTATTTATTTTTTTTGTTTTTGAACAATCGTCGATTTTTCGTTACGAATGTCTATTTCGACATAAAATGAGAAAGTTGTGGCGAACGAGAAACTGAAACTACGACTGAAAAATTCTGCAAAATGCATAATTTTACTCCAACTACTAGTTTAGAATACTAATAATCGAAAAATGAGTCAATTTCAACATTATATTATTTTTTTTCTCGACCTTTTTTTTTAATGGACAATAACTGTTCGCATTAAAACGGAAACAAAATATTTAGTTGCCTTTTTTTTTTAATATTCTCATTTTCTTTATTTGGAAAATTTACATTGTTTCAAAATTGAAGACAAAGGACGAACGTCAGTTATTTTTTTCATATTCAAATTCTCATTCCTTTTTGGGAAAATTTTTATCAATTATATTTTTATTTAATGGTTTGCAGGTATAAATAAATTTGTATTAATTTGTTGTTGAAAATTTTCTTATTACAGCTTTTTTATCAATAATTTCAATCACTAATAATAAATAAATAATATTATTTAATTATTTAAGTAATTTAATAATTACAATACTTCTCAGCAAGAATTCAATTATTTTCAAAAATAATAAACTTCTTCTCAAGAATTCAATTTTATTGGAATTCTTCGTAGAAATTTTCATTCTTGATAAATAATTAAATTACAAAAAAGTTTCATTTTTAAATTTTAGAAAAGTTGAATTTTTAATGAATTTAAGTAGAAAATTAATATTATTAATTAATATTAGTAATTAATTAATTTATTAATTAATTTATTAATTAATTAATTTATTAATCTTTATAATGATTTAATTTTTTTTAAATACTTTTTTTGAGTAAAAAAATTTTTTTAGTAGTGACAATTTTTTTCGAAAGGAATATTTACCTGGTGGGCTCGTCGAAAAACATGATTGGTGGATTATTAACTAGTTCTAGTGCGATGGAAAGTCTTTTCTTTTGACCGCCACTTAAATTCGAGGTCATTGTTTGCCGATGATCTGATAATCCCAGAGTGTCAAGAATTTCCTGAATCTAAAATAA
The DNA here is from genome assembly GCA_032873175.1 of Leptopilina drosophilae. Lineage (NCBI taxonomy): Eukaryota > Metazoa > Arthropoda > Insecta > Hymenoptera > Figitidae > Leptopilina > Leptopilina drosophilae. The sequence continues at coordinate 47,197,011 of CM065482.1, read as the reverse complement.
CGAAAACAATATTTTTAAGAGAATAAAAACAAAAAATTTACATATTTACGATTGGAATTAATTTTTTTTTTTGTAGAATTTATTTAGAATTCTTCCAAAATTAGAAAAAATCAAAAAGAATTTCAAAATTCAAGCAAATTAATGTAAGTTGAAGTAAAATATTAAAAAATTATAAATTATTCTAAATTTCTAAATGAACTTAAACAACTCAACAACAATTTTTACAAAAATTATGTTGCTAATGTTTTGAACGTTCAAATGAACGACAGTATTTTTTTACTTCTTCTCATTTTTGTATTTCTTTACAAAAAAAATTATTTTTTACATTAAAAGAAACTAATTCTAAACCAAATATTGTTTAATTTTAATTATTTTTCTTTTCTGTAAAGTAATTTTCAAAAAAGAAACTCGAGCTGAAAAAAATTTTCATTCATTTAAACGTTCGAAACTTTAGCCACATCAAAAATTCTATTTTCTTAGATTTTTGTCGACAGTTTTTTTAGGAAATGTTTGAAAAAAAAATAGTTTCATTTAAATTAATGTAAATTAGAATTTTAAGTTAAAAATAAGGTTTAAATTAGTTTTTAAATTAGAGTAAATAATTAAATATACAAAATAAAGTTTTTAATTTTATCGCGAATAGAATAACGTTTGTTCCAAAATTAGAAACATAAGAAGATTTTAAACTAATTTTAAATTTAAAAACTTTTATTTCAAACTTTTTGATAAAAGTAAGTCATTCAAAATGTAAAAATAAAATCAATTTTACGCCGAAAAATGTAAGAAATAGACACAAAAAATATTATAATGTTTTTTAACTTAATTTTCTATTTTGGAATTTTAGTATTATTTTGTGAATTTTTTTTTCCATTTCTTCATACCGAATGGAAGAAGCGCTATATGTAGTGTAGAAAACGGTAAACGCAATATTTACAGTGATCTTACCATTTCTTCTTTCTCTGTTCGTGAAACATGAGAGCCTAGTTTGAGACTAGAGGCGACCTTCATTGCTTCCTCGACAGTGAGATTGCCATGAAGTTGATTGTCTTGCATTATATAGCATGACAATTTTCTAAAAGAACTCAAATTCCTCTCGTGACCGTTCATTGTGATGCTGCCTTCCGTTCCAGTAGTTCTACACGTGAAAAAAAAATAATTAGTAAAACCACTTTTTTCAGCCAAACAATTAAAAAAAACATTATTTCTAACAATATAGAGCAAAAAAATTAGTGAAAAGTATTTTTTTCGCTAGAAATTCAATAGATTTGGTGATAATTGAAAATTTTTCGTTAGGTTCCGCGTTGGTCGCAGTCGTTAAGGCGCGCACGTTTTTAATACGCGCGTTCGGATATGTGCGCGTTCGATTCCTCCCCGGGGGTTTCAAATTTTTTTCTAATAATAAGAAGGCAAAATAAATGGCAAAATTGAATGAAATTGAATGAAATAATAGAAAAAGTAAAAGAACATAAATACAAGAAAGAAATTGAATAAAATAATGTGAAAAAGCAAAAGAACATAAATACAAGAAAGAAATTGAATAAAATAATGGAAAAAGCAAAAGAATATAAATACAAGAAAGAAATTGAATAAAATAATAGAAAAAGCAAAATAATACCTCTAAATACAACACACAAAAAAATTATAAAAAATGTTCATTACTTATAAATTTAATTATTTCGTTCTACGTTGTGCTACTCTAGGATATTTGCTCCTAGAAATTAAAAGACAATTTGAAATTATTTTAAATAAAATGAAATGAAAATACCGCAAACTTGTTTTACTTTCAACATTGTTAAAAGTATTTAAAAACATTTTTTTTATAAAATGCGGCAACTATTTTTATTTTTTTAAAATTAAACATATCTTTGAACTTGGAAGGATTAAATGTCAAGTGGTTTGGAGTTTTATTATATAAAAACAAACAGCAAAAGTTTATATTACTGAGGTCGTTAAACCGGTTTAATGCAATCCCTAGTGTGTATATTTGTGCACACATGTGTGTGTGTGGAAAAAAATAGCAAAAAGCAATTTTAGAGACGATCGTAAATGTTTTTTTTTACACTTTTAAAGCAAAAAAAAAGTTCCTTTTGAATTAATCAGATAAAAATTCAAATCAATTTTTTTTCCCTCCTTTTTAATTCAACTGGTCAATCTGGTCTTTATAATAAAAGCAAATTTTGTGAGTTCGATTTTTATTTTTTTTACTGTTTTTTTTTACAAATACAAAAGAATAAATATAGACTATTTCTTTTATTAGCGAATTTAAAACGACTACTGTAAACGTATAATACTTTTAAAACATTAATTTCCCAAATTTTTGCACTTTTACTACTCTCGAAAATTCGTCACATTTTTTAGAGTCTACTACAAAAAAAAAATAAAAAAAAAAATAAAAATAAAATAATAATAATAGTAATAATAATAATTATTATTATTATTAATTATTATATTATTATTATATTATTATTATATTATTATTAATTATTATATTATTATTATATAATTATTATAAAATAATAAATAATGACAATTATGTAAGTAAATAATGTCAAAATATTAAATTAAAAATATAAATATTAAAAATATTTAAATTAAAATACAAAATATTAAAAATGTTTTAAATTAAAATGAAAAATTGTTATTAAATTAAAATTAAAAAATATAATATATATATATATATATATATATATAACAAAATTTTATAAATTATATTTTTATAAAATTATTATTGTCATATTTTTTTCATTTATTTAATTTAAGATTTTTTATTTTCGAAACATTTGAATCATCTTCCGATTGAAAGTGTAAAAAATTAAATGTTCTTAAAAAAAAAGGGGGGGGGGGGGAAATTCACTTGAATTCGCAGAAAAGGTAAACAGAAAAAGATTATTTTTTTCCCGAACGCACATCATAATATAATATCGCATCGAGAAATCGCCTTGACACTATAGAGTGACCTGTGACGTAACTTTTATACTTTATGCAAATCAAGTGGAATTTAATACCGGAATAATAAATGGAGTAGTTTTCCTGAAAAAAAACTTTTTCATTTTCTTCACTTTTTATTTTATTTAAAGTATATGTTGAATTATTTTAACGAAAAGTATTTAGAAGAAAAAACATTAAATAAATAAATTCTCCATTATTAAAATATAATAATAATATATTAATTAAAAAAAAGTTTTAAACAATATAGAAAAAATATAATAATAATATATTAATTAAAAAAAAAGTTTTAAACAATATAGAAAAAATATAATAATAATATATTAATTAAAAAAAAAGTTTAAAACAATAAAGAAAAAATATAATAGTAATAATATTACTTGAAATAAATTTAAAAACAATGAAAAAAATGTAACGTTAATAATAAATAATAAAAGTGATAATTATAAAAGAAATTGAAAACTGTGAAAAAAATGCAACGTTAATAATAATAGAATATTAATAACAATTAATCGCATTCAATATTAATAAAAAAAAAGCAAAGAAGGTGCAAAAAATAAGAAAGTGGTCCAAAAAAAATTTTTAAATAAATATAATACAGTCAGTGATGTTATTTTTACTGTTGTGTAATCCTTCATGCGGAAGAAAGTGAAATTTCATTGAATTAATATACTTTCATCTGTTCAGGTTTTTTTGGTGTCAAAAAAAGAGAGTGAAATTTACATTTTTTTTGTCAGCAGAGAGTAATTTTTTTTTACATCTGGTGACTAATGTTTGTTAAAAATTTCCTTCTCGCCAAATTTCTATTTTTCTGTATATAATATTCACTTTGTTCGAACTTTCATTTAGCCGAATGTAGTAATTTTTATTTCAAAAAAAGAAACATTTGCATTTGATGAAATTTATCTATTTAACAAACATCGAATTTTAATTATTATTATATTATTATTTTTATTATTATATTATTATTATTATTATTATTATATTATTATATTATTATTATTGTTACACGAAAAAAAATTTTCACCTGGAACAACTACAAATTTCACTATATTAGGGAAATTTTTAGTAATTGCAACGAATACTTTCGCCATTTCAGCGAAAGTTATCGCTGTTCCAGATGAAGGTTTTTTTCGTGCATTATTATTATTATTTTTTGTATCATTAATATTTTTATTATTATTATTATTATTTTAATTATTATTATTATTTTTTGTATCATTAATATTTTTATTATTATTATTTTTATTATTTTTAATTTTATTTTAATTTTATTATTATTATTATTATTATTATCAGTTGAAAATCTTAAACAATAGAATAATTTTACTTAATTTCCCTTTACATGGCAAGTGAGAAATTTTTAATCATAAATGTCAAAGCGAATTATCACATGGCACAGTTTGATAAGTGGCAAATATACCATCAATTGTGAACTACTGACATATTAATTTCTTATTCAGCCTCTCAATATTTGAGAATATTCGCTGATTTTTGTTGAAAACTTTTCATACCTCTATTAAAAAAAAAAATATATTTTTTACAAAAACTTCCCACTATATTATATTGCTCTTGAATAATATATTTAGCGAATGAAAAATATTCGAATTTCTATTTATAACGAACTGATTTTGTTATTTATTTTTACCGAATTTTTAAACGTGTTTTCCATTTTTTCATACGCAATATAGGAAAGAAAAATTTTTTTATTTAATTACGAACGTTAAAATAAACGAAATTTTTTTTTCACCTGCAGTGTTTTTGAAAATTATTTATTTATTTATTTAATTCTTTTCTTTTTTGCAATTTAAAAAAGTACCGTGGAAAAAGAAAAATAAATGAAATTAAACAATATTTAGTTTAGAATTAATTTGTTTTAATCAAAAAAAATTTTTTTGTAAATAAAATACAATTTGAAAGAAAAAAAAAATTTTGTCATTTATTTGGACGTTCGAATCGTTATAGGAACATATTTTATTTTTTAAGTTAGATTTCTGAAAATAATATAAAAATACCTAATTTTTATATTTATATTTTTATTCATATTTTTATTCATATTTTTATTCATATTTTTATTCATATTTTTATTCATATTTTTATTCATATTTTTATTCATATTTTTATTCATAACTTTAATTTTTCATACTTTCATGTAATTTTAATTTTTAAAATGTGGTAATATATAAAAATATTAATATTCATACAATAGTTCTTTTCTATTATTATTATTCACGAAAGATGCCACGCGCATTAATTAAAAAGTAAACGCTATTAAATGTTATTTGAATTTTCCAATAAGTGAGAAGAATACTTGTGGGCAATAAAAGTGGATTTGCCTGATGTAAATATTGACCTTTTGTTAAACAAGTTGCAGTGAACAATATTTCTCGCAAGAATGTTTGAAGATCAGTCATAAGTACTTTGTACATCTCATTAATGGTCGCTTTTTCTCATACGCATTTATTAATTAAGTGTAAATTTATTAATTTTAATATTTATTTAACAATAGATTTTTATTATTTACCATTTATAGTTAATCATATAATTAACTATTAATTAAATAAATAAATAAATAAGTCAAAATAATTAAAATACTAAAATTATTAAGTAGTAAATTAAATATGTAACAAATAATTAATTATAAATTGATTATTATTCATTAATTAATTATTTAATAATATATTTACATTATCCATTAATAATTTATTTAACAATATATTTACATTATTCATTAATAATTTATTTAATAATATATTTACATTATTCATTAATAATTTATTTAACAATATATTTACATTATTCATTAATAATTTATTTAATAATATATTTACATTATTCATTAATAATTTATTTAACAATATATTTACATTATTCATTAATAATTTATTTAATAATATATTTACATTATTATTATTATTATTACTATATCTATTATTATCAATTAAAATTTTTTTACTCTGAATTATTTTTTTAAATTTCCCCCCACCTCTCGCCAAAAATAAATATAATAATAATTGTGGGTAGTTTAGAATTTTCATTTAATCAATACACACGAAAATTAATTTAAAAATTCAGATATTAAATATTAAATATAATTATTTAAAATTTAGAATTGAATAGAAAAAATCCTCACTTGTATCCTGTCAGGATGTTGAGAAGTGTCGATTTTCCAGCCCCAGAAGGACCCATTATTGCTGTCAACTCCCCTGATCGAAGTCTTCCGCTGACAGATTTGAGAATTGTTTTGACATCTGAGGGAAAAATGGAAAAAATTAATACTTTTGATTTAAAAAATCAATTATTTTTAAATAATATAATTATTTTTCATTTTCTTCTTCTTATTATTATACTATTATTATTTTTACTATTACTATTATTATTACTATTATTATTATTATTATTATTATTATTATTATTATTATTATTATTATTATCATTCTTATTATTATTATTATCATTCTTATTGTTATTATTATCATTCTTTTAACTATTATTTTTGATATTAATTTTATTTATTAAATTAGTAAATCAAGTTACAATAATTTATAAATTAGTTGCACGTGTTTAGCTAATTATTATTGAATTATAATTAGATTAACTATATTATCTACTTAATATTCCCAAAATGGGATTTATTTTTATTTATTTTTTTTCACAAAAAATTCTCAAGTTATTTTAAGCCTGCTGCATTTTCTTTTAATTTAACAAAGCCTCGTTCGCTTAAACCAAGAAACAAAGAGTGGAACTGCGTATATATTTGAAAAGATGTGCAAAGTCCAAGATAAAATAATATTCTTCAATCGGATTATAAATAGAAGTCGATGTTTTGAGAAATTTATTAAAGGATTAATCAAAAAAAAAAAAAATTTATTTATATCCTTAAAAAAGCTTTTGTGCGGAAAAAAAAACTTCTTTTTGGAGGACTTTCACTTAATTTGGAAAAGTGAAAAACTAAAGTACTATGAAGTATTTATTTTTTCTAAATTCTCGCATAAAAAAGTCTATGAATTTGAGAATTAATTTTTTATTTTTTAATTATTAAATTTTGTATTTTATTTTACATAATTTTTTATCTAAAAAGATCAAAAATTAAATTAAATTAAATTAATTAACTCGTGTTTACATTTGTGAGATTCAATTGTTTTTTTTATTTTTATTATTTTTTTTTTAATGAAGTACAAAGTTTGAAAAAGCAAATTTTGATGTTTTAAATATAAAATCGAAATTCAGTAAATGAACGAATAAGATTGATTTATTTATTTAAAAATTAAATTAACTAATCCTTTGCTATTGTTTTTTTTATTAATTTAGAAATTAATTTAATTAATCGTTTGCTATTGGTTTTTTTTTATTTAGAAAATAAATGAATTAATCGTTTGCTATTGTTTTTTTTATCAAGTCAGATGAATAAGGATGAGAAAGTTCCTTTCCCTTTCTAAATTTTACTTTCAGATTCAAAGGTCAATTTTCGAGTCGACACATGAAACAGAATGTGAAGAGAATTTTATACATTTTCATATAGAATTCTCTTTATTGTTATTTTCGAAAATCTGTAATAATATATTTAAAAATTTCTGTTTTAGATAAATGGAGAAAAAACTTTTATTATTCTTGTGAAAAACCTTCCTGAAGATGAAATGGAAATATTTTGGTGAGTTTTTTTTCAAATTTTTTATTTATTTGCTTCCTTAGAGTCCTCAATGTAAATGTTAAAAGATTTCTGCTATTTTTCAAAAAAGTTATTTTTCTGTTTCTTAGATTTTAGTTTTAAATTTTAAATATTTTTAGAATTTAATTATTGAATAATTATTATTTAATAATAGTTCAATAATTATTCAATAATTATTCAATAATTATTCAATAATTATTCAATTATTATTCAATTATTATTCAATTATTATTCAATTATACTAAAAATTACTAAATTCAATTATTTTGAAAAATTTTAATAAGATTCATTTCTAATTTTCAATTATTATCCAAAAATTAGTCAAAATTCAATTAGTTTCAATGTCTTTTATTTTTAAAAATTTACCAAAAGAATTCAATTGTTAAAAAAAAAATTTTTCATCAAATCCTTCACTAACATTCAATTATTTTCAAAAAGAACAAATTTTTTCACAAAAATTCAATTCTTTTTAAGCATTTTAATAGCATTTTTGTAAAATAATTCAATTATTTTCATTAATAATAAATTTCTTCTCACGAATTCAATTATTTTTGAAAATTTTCATAAAAATTTATCACAGGGATTTCAGTTCTATTTATAAAGAATAAAATTCTTGTCAGGAATTCAACTATTTTTTTAATTTTTCGAATAAAATTCATCGCAGGGATTTCAATTATATTTATTAATAATAAAATTATTATTTCAATTATTTTAAAAAAACATCTTAATAAAATCGTTCGAGAGAATAAAATTATTTTAAATACAATAATTTTAGTTCATTTTTTTTAAATAATTTAATTATTCTTTCAGATTTTAATAAAATTCTGATTGCAAATATCAATTATTTTCAATTCTTCTCGAGAATGCAATTATTTTTTAAACTTTTTGAATAAAATTCATCAGAGAATTTCAATTACTTTTAATACAATTTTACAGGAATTACCCCAAAAAAATGTAATTATTCGTAAAAATTTCAGATCTTTTCTCGAAAACATCAATTATTTATCAAACATTTTAGAATTTTCCCAAAAAACGGAATTAATTACGGAAATCATTCTTCGAATGAATTCAATTCTATTGAAGATAAATAAAAAAAATTATTCCTCTCAAATTCAATTATTTTGAAGAAATTTAAATAAAATTCTTTACAAAATTCAATTAATATAATTTATTTATTTATTTAAAATATATTTGTTTATATTTATTTATTTAAAATAAAAAAATATATTTATTTATATTTATTTATTTAAAATAAAAAAATATATTTATTTATATTTATTTATTTAAAATAAAAAAATATATTTATTTATTTAAAATTCTTTGCAAAATTTAATTAATTTTCTTAAATAACAATATTTATCACGAGAGGTCAATTATTGAAAATAAAATTTTCACAATATTGTTAATAAAATAAAATTTTCCACAAGAATTAAATTACTTTTAAAAATACTAAAATACTGTTTAGAATATCAATTTGCGAAAAGTTTGATAAAATTCTTCGCAAGAATGAATTAATTAGTATTGAATTAATATCGAAATTCTTTGATGACTAATAAAATTTATTGCAGGAATTCAATTTTTATTAGACTTAGGATTTGAAAGAAGTGAATATTTTTCATGAAAATTAGAAAAATGTCAGGGAATTAAAATACATAATGAAACTTTTGTCTTGTTTTAATTATTTTTTTCTATTAATTAATAATTTTAAAAAAATAATTAAATTTTTGATACTTTTTGACATTTTTTTTTTCAAAAATTAATCATCGAGTGTAAAATTTACTATGTCGAAGAAAAAAATCAATCACTAATTTAAATTACTAAAAATTTTCACTGATACGAAGTAGAAGTCCACAACGTTTATCAAAAAAAAAAATTATTCACTTAATAAAATTAATAAGAAAAATAATAAAGCAACTTTATTGCCATAAAAATATTTAGAAAAAATAGATTAATGTTTATGTTATGACAATAATTGTTAGATGAATAAATATTAAATAAAAAATAATTTTTGAATAAATTAAACAAATTCTTTTCGTTAATCAACGTTACGGACTTCAACTTCGTTTAAAAAAAATTTTTATTTAAATAGATTAAAATTAATCAATTAAGTAATAAATTAATTAAGTAATTAATTAAGTAATAAATTAATTAAGTAATTAATCAATTAAGTAATAAGTTAATTAAGTAATAAATTAATTAAGTAATTAATTAAATAATTTAAATTAATTAAGTAATTAATTAAGTAATAAATTAATTAAGTAATTAATCAATGAAGTAATAAATTAATTAAGTAATTAATTAATTAAGTAATTAATCAATTAAGTAATAAATTAATTAAATAATTAATTAATTAATTGAAATTAATTAAAATTCAGAATGTAATAATTTAAAAATACATCGAGTGAATTTTTTCCATTATGGGCAAATAAGTGCGTTTGTTTTAATTTAAATGGTTGTTCATGAATTGCACTATCGGTTACTTTGTCGTGCTATCAAAACTCGGGATGAGATTATTATATATATAACACAAGTGAACACAAGGATGAGGTATATAGCAAGTTGGAAATTATAATCATCAGTAATTGTTAACTATGATGAATCACATTTCAATAGTGATTAATGATTTCGTCTTTTTTTCTGCAGAGTAAAATATTTTTTTCCCCATTTTCGCAACTTAAGCTTTAATGAACAGGATATTGCGTTTTGACAAAGTGCTATAATATAAACTTATATGTACATACTTATAAATTACTCGAATTAAAAGTCTCTAAAAAAATTTGCAATTAATATTTAAATTCAATTTATCATTTTTTCCAAATAAGAGGGGGGGGAAATACAAAAATGCCTATTTCCTGTTACTTGCTCTCTGAATTTGAATCAGTAAAAATGTTTCCTAATCGTTTCCTTTTTGCTTTTGAATCAGTAAGTTCGATAAATAGTGAATAGTATAATTTTTACTAATGTAGTTAATAATATTTATTATTATTAATTATTATTAATTATCAATTATTATTAATTATTATTAATTATTTATTATTAATTATTAATTATCAATTATTATTAATTATTATTAATTATTTATTATTAATTATTTATTATTAATTATTTATTATTATTAGTTATTATTAATTATTTATTATTATGAATTATTATTAATTATTTATTATTATGAATTATTATGAATTATTATTAATTATTTATTATTATTAATTATTATTAATTATTATTAATTATTAATTATTATTAATTATTTATTATTATTAATTATTATTAATTATTTATTATTAATTATTTATTATTATTAATGATTTATTATTATTATAAACAATTATTAATTATTATTTAATTATTATCATTCTTTCCTAAAATCGAAAAATTTACTTTCCTTTCCAATTTCGAGTCTGTGCTTGTTGCTTGTTGGTCAGAGTCTCATAAGGAAAATTTTTTTTTTTTAAATTTACGATAAACATACATATTTTTGATGAATGATATTTATTGAATAGGAGAAATTAACATTCAGAATGAGAATGAGTCTCGGAGAATAATTGAAAAAAAAAAATTACGTGATTACAAGCAAGACCTCGGAATTCAATGGTAAAGGCGGTCAGGGTTTAGACGTTCGACAAAACTCATAGGATTTGGCAATCGCAAGATGATGAAGGTTTTTTTTTCCTTCTAATTTCCAGAAATAGAAATATTTTCACACAAAAAAACACAAAGAAAATTCCTCTTTTTTCCCCCTGTTTTAAGAAAAGTACATTTACCATTCTCGAAATTAATATAAGTATAAGTTTCTGTCAATATTGAAATTTTCCTTAAAAAATAAAAATCCATTTTAAAAAAATTTCTAAAAAAATTTTAATCCCTTTTTAGAAATTTTGTAATGTTTGAAGTTTCACTTTTATGTTTTATATTTGGTAAATTTTTACTTTAGGTTTTCTTTGTTTTCTTTTTTTTTTCTTTTTTTCCGTCTTTTATATATGGTGAGAAAAAATATACCATGTGAATATTGGTAATAAGTTAACTATATGAACAAATATTATCTAATTAAAATATTTATTCGAGAAATAAATGGAAAATTTTATCACATTACATATTTGTATATACTCGTGTGATAATTTTTGTTTGATAAAAAAAATTCCACTGCAAAGCATAGAAAATTGTAAAAAAGGGAAGTGTTGAGAAATTATGCAATTAATTTTTATTATATGAAAAGTGATAAGGGATCATTGATATTGAAAATTAATTTCCCATGTATAGGAATAATAATAATATTATTATTATTATTATTATTATTATTATTATTATTATTATTATTATTATTATTATTATTATTATTATTATTATTGATACTATTATCATTAGTATTTGTAAATAATTAAATATAATGCTCATCATAATCAATTACACTGATTTCTTTGTGGAATAAATCATTAAAATGTACAAATGGAAGTGTATCAAAACTGATTAGATGAACATTATTATTGGCAAATATCACTGCACTTTACACGTGTGTGTAAAAAATGAAATGAACTTTGAGACTTGAAGATAGATTTCGATGCATTTTCATATACGCATCATCGGAAAAATAAATGTTTAGAATTTTGATTGAAAGAAATTTTCTTATTTTCAATTTACTTAAGAGGAAAAAAAATTGCTAGGCAGCAGAATCTTTTTAGTGATTTAAATATGCAATTTAATTTTTTTTCCAAGATCGGCTGAATTTTTGTAAATAATTTTAAACAATTGAAGTAATTGAAATAATTGAAATAATTAAAATAATAAAAATAATTAAAATAATTGAAATAATTTCAAACAATTAAAATGATTGTAAACAATTGAAATAATTTCAAACAATTAAAAATAATTGAAATAATTGAAACAATTAAAATAATTAAAACAGTTGAAATAATTGTTTCAATTAAAAAAATTGAAACAGTTAAAAAAATTGAAATAATTTCAAACAATTAAAATGATTTCAAACAATCGAAATAATTGAAATAATTGAAACAATTAAAATAATTAAAACAATTGAAAAAATTGAAACATATGAAAAAATTGAAATAATTTTAAACAATTAAAATGATTTCAAACAATCGAAATAATTTCGAACAATTAAAATAATTGAAATAATTGAAACAATTAAAATAATTGAAACAGTTGAAATAATTGAAACAATTGAAATAATTTAAATAATTTAAATCAATTAAAATAATTGAAATAATTCAAAAATAAAATTTTGTTTATTGCTATGGACAATTGAAATAATTGAAACAAATGAAACAATTGAAAAAATTAAAATAATTTCAAACAATTAAATTGATTTCAAACACTCGAAATAATTTCGAACAATTAAAATAATTGAAATAATTGAAACAATTGAAACAATTCAAAAATAAAATTTTGTCTATTGCTATAGACAATTAAAATAATTGAAATGATTGAAATAATTGAAACAATTGAAATAATTTAAAGCAATTAAAATAATTGAAACAATTGAAATAATTAAAACAGTTGAAATAATTGAAACAATTTAAAAATGAAAATTTTGTTTATTGCTATAGACATTTAAAGTAATTGAAATAATTGAAACAATTGAAATAATTTAAAACAGTTAAATTATTTATTTTAATAAATAAATAAATAAATAAATAAATAAAATAATTGAAACAAATGAAATAATTAAAACAATTGAAAAAATTGAAACAATTCAAAAATAAAATTTTGTCTATTGCTATAGACAATTAAAATAATTGAAATAATTAAAACAATTGAAACAATTGAAACAATTGAAATAATTGAAACAATTGAAAAATGAAAATTTTGTCTGTTCCCATAGTATAAGAAACTTTTCAAAAAAAATCGAGAGCTACATATTTTGAAACAGTTATTATTAAAATTACGCACACACCCAGAGATAAATAATTTACTATTACAACTCAAAAAGAATTGAATTAATGGCAAAAAGGAAAAAAAATTTGAAACTAGTTTTGCAAATAATTATTAGACTAGTAGTGAATTTGGTGAATTTTTTGGTTTATAACTTAATTAATAGTCATTAGAGCAGTATATCGCACTTGTTATCTGAATTCAGGCACGTGAAACTTGAAGGAAAAAGAAAATTTTCCTTTTTTTTCACATGTACTCAGTGATTTTACATAGGTGAAGGGAAAAAGAAAAAGTTGAATAGATTACATCATTTAAGACTTGTTTCTCTAATTCTATCGCTCCTATATTTGCATGGTCTTGAAACCCATCTACCATTACATAAAGTTTCGCAAAAATAATTTTACTCGTATAATTGAATTTCAAATACATTAAAGTTTGTTTACTTCAAAAAAAAAAAAAAAAAAGAAAAAAGGAAAAAATTTTTGAGAAAATTATTATAATTACTAGTCAGAAATACTACTTGCTCCACAATTTGTGCATTTGTTTGAAAATTAAATTTTTGCAAACTAAAACGGGAAATTCAATTATTTTCAAATTAAACAAAATTCCTCGCACAAATTCAATTATTTGCAAAAAATCTAAAAAAAAATGTCAACAATTATCTTTTTAAATGAATAGCAAAATTCTTCAACTACAAAATTCAATTATTTTCAACAATTTTAATAAAATTTATGCAAAGAATTAATAATTTTCAAAAGAAACAAAATTCTTTGCACAAATTCAATTATTTTCAAAAAAACTAAAAAAATGTCAACATTTCAATTATCTTTTTAAATGAATAGCAAAATTCTTCAACAAAATTCGAATTATTTTTTATGAATTTTAATCAAATTCATTCTAAAATTCAATTATTTTCAAAAGTAATAAAATTCTTTCCAAAAATTCAATTAAATTAGGCAAATTTTAACAAAATCCTTGGCGAAATTTCAATTATCTTGATAAAAATAATAAAATTCCTCTTTGAAATTCTACTTGAAATTAGTTTCAATTTTCGAAAATTTAAAAGTAAACCAATTCTTTACAGAATTGAATTATCTTAAAAAATATTAAAATTCTTTCGAAAAAATTTAATTATTTTCAGAAATTTTAATAAAAATTCATTACAAAATTCAATTATTTTCATAAATAACAATATTAATCTTGAGAGTTGAATTGTTTTCAAAATAAATAAAATTCTTCGCGAAAATTCAATTATTTTCAAAATAAAATCGAAAAACAATGTCAACACTTCAATTATCTTTTTCAATGAATAGCAAAATTCATCAACAAAATTCAATTATTTCCAAGGATTTCAATCAAATTCATTCCAAAATTCAATTATTTTCAAAAATAATGAAATTCAATTATTTTAATAAAATTTAATAAATTTTATGTCAAAATTTCAATTATTTTACAAAATTTAAATTAAATTCAATAAAAAATGCCAATTTGCCCAAAGAATTCAATTATTCAAAAATATAATTTTCACAAAGTTCTACACGAATATTTAATTGTTTTCAAAAATAATAAAAATTTCACTAGAATTCAATGATTAAAAATTCAATTAATAAATTTTATGGCAAAATTTCAATTATTTCACAAAATTTAAATTAAATTCAATAAAAAATGCCAATTTGCCTAAAGAATTCAATTATTATATAAATAAATAATTATATAATAATCAATTATTATATAAATAAATTGAATTTTTAGAAATAGTTGAATTTTGAAAAGGTTTAAAATCTTTCACTAAAATACAATAAGTTTTTTATACTTTTTAATTAAAAACTTTGTAAACAAAATTTTTTTGAAAAATTTTAATTGTAATTCCTTTGAAAATATTTTTCGAATTTTTTTAAATATATATTTAATTATTAATTAATTTGGTAAAGAGCGTTAAAAAATTGAATTTTCGAAAAGTTACAAATAACCATGTAGAAATTTAATTATTTTTAAAAATAATAAAATTCTTTACAGAAATTCAATTATTTAAAAAAAATCCACTAAAATTCTTGTCAAAATTTCAACTATTTTCAAAATATTTTCCTCAATTAAATGATTTTGAATATTTTTTTTTGCAAAAATTTATTATTTTAATTACAATTTCCAAAATAATTCAATAAATTGAAAAACATTCTAAAAAATTCAACTCCAAACACTAATTTATTTTTGTCAAATAATAAAAATTCAATTATTTACAAATTTTTTATTAATTTTGGAAAATTTGAATTTTTTTTTATCAACTTTCAACTATAACAATTCTGTCAAACTAATTTTTGTCAAAATTTTAATTTACATTTATCTGAAATTATTTAAAGTTTTTATTTTCAAAAATATAATTAATTAAAACATATATTTTTGATAACATTTTGAAAAATCCGATGAAATTTTGTAAAATTGAATTATTGTAGGCGAAAAAACTTAAATTCTCAACAGAAAAAAAAACTTTATCAAAAATAATTGAATTCAAGCAGAATTTTACTTCAAAAAGGCGTGAAAAATATAATCGAAATGAAATGATGAAAAAAATTTTTAAGAATAGTTAATTTTGAAATATTCTTATATAATAGAAAATTAATAATCACATTTGAAAATAATGTTTTTATCACTAGATGATTATTTTTTATAATAAAAATATTCTTACAAGTTGTACAATTTCAAAAAGGTTTGAATTTAAATTTTTTAAAAAATTTTATAATCAAAAATAATGATTTTAAATATATTTATCAAAAAAAACAACAACAAGCTCTTGATGTTAAAAAAGAATCTTAAAAAAAATTGAAAAAATCAAAAACTTTTGAATAATTTTACACTTAAAGAAACTCGCAAATAAATTTAGTAGATTTTTTTAATTAATTAGAATTTATTAAATTATTAATTAAATTATTAAATTATTATTATAAAATTATTATTATAAAAGATTATTATTATTATTATTATTATTATTATTATTATTATAAATTATTATTATTATTATTATAAATTATTATTATTATTATAAATTATTATTATTGTTAAATTATTATTATTATTTCTATATTTATTATTTATTTTTCTTAATTTTTAGAGTGAATTTGATTAGTTTTTAGGGTCAAGGAAAAGAATCGAAATATTTTTTCTCGAAATCAGGAAAAAGAATTAAAATTTGATGCAAATTTTCTGCAACATATTGTTAATTGAAAATTCTGTTCTTAGCTATTCTCCTAAAAAGGAAAATTCTAGATTTATTTTTATCAAATGTATTAGTAATTTATTTTTTCGAAAATAATCACGTTTGTCATATATATAATTGGAAATTTGACTTAGATTTCGAGAGTCCAGAGGGAATAAACAACAAAACTATTGTTCTACATACTATTATCTAGGTCCAATAAATCGTTATCTTATCTAAAAACGTAGTTTTTATCTGGGTTGTTATTCTCAATGAATATAATATAGTTAATAGTAAAAAAAAAAATATATAGAATAATATTGAAAAATAGTGAAAAATTCTTACTGTTTTTGCGTCCCTCTCGTACTTTATAAGTCAGATCGGTAAAGGCCAAATCAACAGGTGGCCGTTTTGGTAAATGAGTTATGGTTTTTGGTTGCGCCGGCACAATTTGTAGTCGGACTGCTGAATTTTTTCTGGATTGCAATAAAATTCCATTGGAATCATCGTCCCGTGAACTGTGACCCTCGAGCTTCATCTTTGTTTTATTTTTATTTTATTTTTTCACAAAAATTTATCGTTAAATGATTTTCAAAAAAATTTATTGATTGATTGATTGATTAATCTTGCGAAATGTGCAATAACAAAAAGGCCAAATACTTCTTCTCTTTCCTCAATGTTATATCACTTTTATTATTCCTTTTTTTGTTGCCTACTTTATAATAGTCTTTTTTTCCGATATCGTCACACACTTCTTTTGCAATTTGTCAACCTGTAATTTATATTTTTTTTTTATAAATTTTTGTATATTTCAAATTTACAATCGTTTTCATTTTTGTTGCAAACTCCGAGAAAACATATTTTTGTCTTTTGATGATTGAAATTTCACAAAGAAAGATTTCTGTGAATATTTTTTAATAGTTTGTTTTAAAAGAAAAAATTATTCTTTGATTCGAAATTATAATTTTGTTAAGTATATAAAATTACTAATTAGATTTAATAATTGAATTAAATGATAACTTAAAAATTAGTTCAGTTTTATATTAAATTTATTAAATATTAATGAATATTATATTTAAATAAATTATTAAAACAATAAATAAATAATAAATAAATTTTAATTATTTAAATATTTTTTTAAGGGCATTTGAACCATTATGACGTCATAATGTATGTAAAGCATTAGTTTCAAATTTATGACGTCATATTGGTTCAAATCTCCTTAAATATTTAAATTTAAATATTTAAATAATTAATAATCTAAATAAATTTAAATAATTTTATTTAAATAAATAAATATTAATATTTATTAAATATTATTAAATTTTAGTTTTATAGTGCAATGATTTAGGATTAAAAGAGTAAAAACATAAGATTTAAAAATAAAAATTTAAGGTTTAAAAATAAATGTTTTAGTTTAAAAAATAAAAATTTAAGGTTTAAAAATAAATGTTTTAGTTTAAAAAATAAATATTTAGATTTAAAAATAAATATTTAGATTTAAAAAGTAAATATTTTAGCTTAAAAAATGAATATTTTCGATTTAATAATAAATATTTTAGAGCAATTTTCAATATATTTATTTATATCCATTGTAATTAAAACAATGTTTTTCTAAATTAAAGACAAAAAATAAAGCAGAATCTGGAATAATTTCTAAGTTATGTAACAACTAATTATCGTGATATTTTCAACATTGGTAAACATAAAGGAAAAAGCTGGTTTTTATATTTAAATTTACGGTTCGTAATTAACATAATTAATAAATGCAAATAATTGATGGATATGGATTTCCTCAATAATGCCAGTTAATAATTTTCGTTAATATTTTCAATATTATTAATATATATAATATTTATAATTATATATCATATTTATAATATATTATAAATTATATTATTCAATCATTATTAAATTAATAATATTAATATATCATTATTAAATTAATAATAATAATAAAATTTTTACTTATTAAAAAAAGTTGATGAAATTATTATTAATGAGGCTAATAAATTATGTTTTTAGTAATTAATAATTATTATTTGTATTAATATTGACATTATTAATATTATTTTTATATTTTATTTTTATTTATTATTTTTATTTTAGTATTATTATTAACATTATTATTATTAATATTATTTTTATATATTATTTTTATTTATTATTTTTATTTTAGTATTATTATTATCATTATTATTATTAATATTATTTTTATATATTATTTTTATTTATTATTTTTATTTTAGTATTATTATTTTTATTATTATTATTATTACTATTATTATTATTTTATTCTTATTTTTTATTTATTTCTTTTTTTATTCCTAACTTTTTAGTTTCTTTAATAAAAATTTGAAAAAGAACAAAAATAATAATAAACGTCAAAAGAAAGTAGTAATAAAAACAAAAAAACGTTTTAAATAATTACAATTATTGTTTTTAAATTTAACATATTATTTTATTCTGAAAAAAAACATTCGAACAACAGAAACAACGGAAGTGTCGTTTCCATGCTTTCATTGACATCACACACGCGACCAAAGCGATAACACAAACTCGTCTACAATATAGTTTTAATTTACAACAACGCATTTAAATTATTTATTTTTTCTCGGAGTTTGAAAAAACGGAACGAAAAAGAATTAGCAATTGAGCGGCTGGATTCCATAAGGGCACGTAAATTTTTCTCGGCCGAAATCGAAGTCCCCTGGACACTCAAAATTCAACTTCTGAATTTAAATGTTTAAAATATATATCCTTATAGGAAATTTCATTGCGCATCTTTTTTTCTTTTAAATTTTTATTGTATCTGTTACCGTTTTCAAAATATAAGGAAAAAACTGTTTTTTTAAAGAGTGAAATTTTTATTGTTTTTTTCACTTCAACTCGCGATTACTCAGTCAATTTTACGAATTTTTTAATGAAACAAAAATAAAAATACGCGTTGTTTTATCCTACGAGTGACTAAAAAAGAAAAATGTTGTTTTAATTATAAATAAAAAAGTTATTAATTTTTTATTAAGATATTGCAAAATTCGTAAACTGAAATTTTCACTAAGCGGGGAAGTTGAGCAAATTTTGAGCAACAAAAAACTTCTAGCGAGAAAGTTGTTCATTTAGGTCTAAAAAAGTTTTTCCCGAAAGTTACAGTTCAATTAAACAATTAGTTAACAAATGGCGAATGTTAAAAGTCGTTGGCGGCTGAACGCCCAGCGTGCGTATCTCACCCGTATTATGTATACACAGAATAAAACTCTCCAGCTTACTATTAAGTGAGATACGCACGCTGGGCGTTCAGCCGCCAACGACTTTTAACATTCGCCATTTGTTAACTAATTGTTTAATTGAACTGTAACTTTCGGGAAAAACTTTTTTAGACCTAAATGAACAACTTTCTCGCTGGAAGTTTTTTGTTGCTCAAAATTTGCTCAACTTCCCCGCTTAGTGAAAATTTCAGTTTACGAATTTTGCAATATCTTAATAAAAAATTAATAACTTTTTTATTTATAATTAAAACAACATTTTTCTTTTTTAGTCACTCGTAGGATAAAACAACGCGTATTTTTATTTTTGTTTCATTAAAAAATTCGTAAAATTGACTGAGTAATCGCGAGTTGAAGTGAAAAAAACAATAAAAATTTCACTCTTTAAAAAAACAGTTTTTTCCTTATATTTTGAAAACGGTAACAGATACAATAAAAATTTAAAAGAAAAAAAGATGCGCAATGAAATTTCCTATAAGGATATATATTTTAAACATTTAAATTCAGAAGTTGAATTTTGAGTGTCCAGGGGACTTCGATTTCGGCCGAGAAAAATTTACGTGCCCTTATGGAATCCAGCCGCTCAATTTACAAAAATATTTCTTTCAATATTTTATATTTCTTACATTTTTCATGCCATTTTAGAAAAAATTCCTTTGTCCTGTTATTAATAATATATTCCCGGGATATTTCCGAAAGCGTTTGTTTTTTTAAAGAGAATTGCGGCTGTTTTCAAAATTCACTCACAACATAATGATAATTTTCTCACTTTAATTGAATATATTTGAAAATATTTAACAAAAGATGATTGAAAATATTTGAAAATGAGAATTAAGAGAGGAGAGGAGAGAAGAAATTTTTAAGCAGGAACGAGCGCATTTGTTGCGTTCGAAACACTGCGATACGCGCGCGATCGCGACACAAGTGGGACTGTTTTAAATCAAGTGGAACAAGTGAGAGAACGATGACGATGACGACGACCAGTGACGATGACGGCGGAGGAACGGTTCGACCATCACCATTGACCGTCGCGATGGTCCCCGGCACTCTTGGAGTGGGGAGAGAGAGAGAGAGAGAGAACCTGTGTCTCAGTGCATGTTTATCACGCAGGCAACGTTTAGGAGCAAAGTCGAAACTGAATCATGCGGAGGAGTTGATTTTGTATTATGTCAAAGTCTTCGCAGTCGGATATTGTCGGAGCGATTTTTTTTTCATTAATTAACACGTGGAGAAAGAATTTCGTATTTTTATAAAAAATTAAGTTTTTTATTTTTTATTTCTATTATTTTAAGCTTTATTTCTTTATATAAGTTCTATAAGTTCTACAACTTCTATAAAATCTATAAGTTTTAAAAAAATCCCTCCGTCAAAGGTCTTCAAAAAAAAAAAAAAACCGAGAATAAACCATGAATTTTATGCCGAACCGGAAATTTTTTCACCAGACATTAAAAAAAAAGTTTTATTACATTAATTTGTCTTTTAAAAATCGCTTTTTATTTCAATTTTCGCATTTTTTCACCAGACATTAAAAAAATGTTTTATTATATTAATTTGTCTCTTAAAAATCGCTTTTTATTTCAATTTTCGCATTTTTTCACCAGGCAGTAAAAAAATGTTTTATTATATTAATTTGTTTTTTAAAAATCGCTTTTTATTTCAATTTTCGCATTTTTTCACCAGACAGTAAAAAAATGTTTTATTATATTAATTTGTTTTTTAAAAATCGCTTTTTATTTCAATTTTCGCATTTTTTCACCAGATATTAAAAAAATGTTTTATTACATTAATTTGCTTTTTTAAACATCGCTTTTTATTTCAATCTTCGCATGGATATTCTGTACTGTTCTTCTAAATTTAAATTACTTAAAAAAAATTAATTTGATAGATTGACATTTTTTGAAATAATTCAAAATTCATCTTTACATTTTATTAAAAATAATTAACTTCTTTTTTTAAGAATTTAATTTAATTTTTTCAAAAATAGTCAAGAGAAGTTGGTCATTGTATAATTATAATTTTATTACTAAAATATAAATTCCCTCTTAATGTTTTAAATTATCAATTTTTCGCTTCTAAAAATTATATTCTGTCTTATAACATTCTTCAAGTATTATTATTGAATTTTTTTCTTAAACTCTTTCTTTTTTTCAAATTTTAAATTTCTGAATGTTTAAATAAGGGTTGCTACGCAACCTGGAAAATCTGGAAATGTCCGGGAATTTTATAAAAATTGAAAAAACCTGTAAAATTCAGGAAATTTTGATCGAAATCCTGGAAAATTTATCTTTGAAATCTAATTTTACTTAAATATTTCAAAATTAATTAAAAGAATTGCAATTACAATTTTTATAAGTAGATGAACTTGAAAGCATTTTCAGTTGAAATTTTGTAAAACATCAATTTTAAATGAATTTTATTAAAAAATTGGAAAACATAGATTTTCGAAAAACCTTAATAACTAAAATTCTTCTAAAGTTATTAAAATTTTCTAATATATATTTGATTATTGAAAAATAGTTGGATTTATAGAAGAATTTTAGTTAAAACACTAAAATAAAATTTGAATTTTGAAGCAAATAGATATTATTGGAGAAATTCAATTATTTTTAGAAAAAGTAAAATTCTTCTCAGAAATTTAATTATTTTTTCTTATCTTTTATTATTTACTCTTCAAAGAATTAAATTATTTTCAAAACATTCAATGAAATTCTTTTATGACAATTTAATTTTTTTCAAAATAATTTTACTAAAACTCTTCGTAGAAATTTAATTGATTTAAAAAAATTTTTAAAATTCAATTATTTTCAACGTTTGCTGTTTGAATAAAATTTTACGAAACAATTCAATTATTTAAACTGAAATTTTAATAAAATTAGTCTGAAGAATTCAATTATTTTCAAACCGTAATATTTAATAAATATTTTAAAAATAATTCAATTTTAAAAGAATTGCAATTACAATTTTTATAAGTAGATGAACTTGAAAAGATTATCATTTAAAATTTTGTAAAACATCAATTTTAAATGAATTTCATTAAAAAATTTAAGAACGTAGATTTTAACAATAAACCATAATAACTAAAATTGTTCTAAAATTATTAAAATTTTATAATAAATATTTAAATGATTATTTAAAAATAACGAATTTATAGAGGAATTTTAGTTTAAACACTAAAATAAAATTGAATTTTGAAGCAAATAGATATTATTGGAGAAATTCAATTCTTTTTAGAAAAAGTATAATTCTTCTTAGAAATTCAATTTTTTTTATCATTTATTATTTACTCTTCAAAAAATTAAATTATTTTCAAAACATTCAATGATATTCTTTTGTGACAATTTAATTTTTTCAAAATAATTTTATTAAAACTCTTCGTAGAAATTTAATTATTTCAAAAGATTTTTAAAATTCAATTATTTTCAACGTTTGCTATTTGAATAAAATTTCACAAAAGAATTCAATTATTTAAACCGAAATTTTAATAAAATTAGTCTGAAGAATTCAATTTTTTTTCACTCGTAATATAATTCTTCGCAAAAATCAAATTCTATTTGAAAATTTACAAAAATTCTTGTCAAAGTTTAAATTGTCTTTATAAATAATCAAATTTTTCTCCGAAATTCAATTATTTTTGTCAAATATTAATAATATTCTAGACAGAATTTCAATTATTTTTAATATACAAAATTTTCATCGAAATTTCTTGAAAAATGAAATTTTTGTTAGATTTTCTTTTAATTTGTCTCTTGACAATGAATAATAATAAACATAATAATTAAATTCTGATAAAATTTGCTATAAAAATTCAATATTTAAAAAACATTCAATTATTTATAAATTATTTATTTTTATACTTAAATAATTGATTTCTTGTAGAATTTTCGAATAAATATTAATTTAAAAATAAATTTCAGTAAAATTTTTGAATTGTAATTGAATATCATATTAAAAAATATTTATTTATTTGAAAATTCTATGAGAATTCATTTATTTAATTCTAAAAATAAAATTTTTATTAAATAATTGACCTTTTTTTAAAATTGAATTTTCATGAAGAATCAACAAATTTTTGAATAATAATTGAATTCTTCTGAAACATTTTAATAACATTTTTTTAAGTAATTGCATTTTTCGAGAAATTTGATAAAAATTTTGTGTATTAAAAACTATTGAAATTCTGAGAAGAATTTTATTAAAATTTTTCTAAAAATAATAATTGAATTTCGAAGAAAAATTTTTTTTTACAAAGATTACATAAATTTTAAAGAGGAATTTTTGACAATTTTCAAAACATAATTGGATTTTTTTGAAGAATTGTGTTACTTTTGAAAATAATCGAATTCTTTACGTTTCCAATAATTTTCTTATCAATAATTAAACGTAGTTTTAAAAACCTGGAAAAATTCCGTTTTTTAACCTGGAAAATCCGACATTTAAAAAAAAAATTTTTTTAACTAAAATTGTTTTAAAATTAGTTAACTTTTTCAATATGTATTTAATTAATTAATTTTTTAAACTAATGTATTTAGAGGAAAATTTTTTTTGTTAAAAACACTAAAAATAAATTGAATTTCTGCAGTACTTTAATTATTTTTAAAATTAGTAAAATTCTTTTCAAAAATTCAATAATTTTTTTCTTTTTTACCCTTCAGAGAATTAAATTATTTTCAAAACTTTTAATGATTAAAAATTTTTCATCGCATGTAATTTGCGTTTCTTTTAAAGAACATTGTGCCGTTATAGTTGTTTGCAGGACGTGCTCCTATTTATCACATAATGACATTAACAAAAAGTAAATCACACCTTGATTTTCAAGTAGACATTACGAACAAAAAAAAATGCAAAAATGATTATCATATATTCTTCGTTCGTTTACGTACAATTAAATATTTCTCGTCGCATTAATTTTTTTCTACTGTGTGAATTTCGAAAAAAAAGTGATTTGTAAATTACTATCTCCAACTTATACAACTAATTAATGATTGAAGAAAACTTGTTTTACAATGACACTGTTACTCTCCATTAAAAAGTTAATTAATATTCTGCTATTAAATGATTCCCTAAAAAATCAGCTAATAACAGCAATTGATTTTTATTTATATTATCGTAGAAATAATTAAATTATTATTAATTAAATACGTAAATATTGATAATATTAATAATAAAATAATACTAAGACTAATAATTTTAATAATAAAATAATTATAATAATAATAATTGTAATAATAATAATAATAATAATAATAATAATTATTATTATTATTATTATTATTATTATTATTATTATTATTATTATTATTATTATTATTATTATTATTATTATTATTATTATACTTATAATAATAAAACCGAATTTAGAAAAGTTTACTAATTACCTATAGTGGTTATTACTATATTTATTAGTGAAATTTACTAATTTAAATGCAAAAAGACAGAAAATTATAAATTAAATTATTAAACATTTTTACTAAATTCAAATCTGGAGATTGTATTTTTACTACAACTTTAAAAAAAGCAGGAGAAAAAATTTCCAGCTTCAAAAATTTCTGTGTAAACGATTCTCAGATTCTTTGGATCGTCAACCCTTAGCTTTCTTTTTAATTTTTCTTTTTTTTCTTTTGCAAACTTAATTCCAGGACCGGTCCAGAGTTTAACAAAAGTCACGTAGGCGCCTCGAAAAATAAAGTCATAATAATATATAAGCCATTCCGCATGAAATTTTTATCTAAAATAATTTTTTTTTTACATTTAGTTCACGTTTGTTAAAACTTTGAAAATTGTTTATAAAAATAAAATAATTTTTATGAAAAAATTAATTACAACTTGTTTATAAAAAAAAATAATTTTTATGAAAAAATAAATTAGAACTTGTTCTTAAAAAAAAATTTTTTTTTTGATAAAATAAATTAGAACTTGTTTACAAAAATTAAAAATTTTTTTTTGATAAAATAAATTAGAACTTGTTTACAAGAATAAAAAATTATAAATAATGAAAAAACCAAATTAGAAAAGTAAGTAATGTAGTAAAAAAAAGTTTCTTAAATATTTTATTTGCAAAAAAGAAAACTTTAATTTACAAAAGAAAATCGGAAAGCGTATCGTATACAATGCGTGACGCATTTTTCTCAAATTGGAAGTACAACGAACGTAATCCATACATATTTGCTTCCTGTACATATATAAACTATAAATATTGTAACGGATATTACGCAAAAAATAAATTCGAGACTCGCAAGCAAATTTATTTTAACTGTTCTATCAAAAAAAAAAAAAAAAAAATGAAAAAAAAAGAAATTCCAACTGTTCTACCAAAAAAATCTTGCATTTTAGATTTCGTCTCCTAATAAATATTTATATGATCAAAAAGATTAATTAAAATACGAATGGAAAGAAAGGCAGCTTAGACACTTTTCATTCAGTAATTAGTGGGAGGTTTTTTTTATTTCTTTTTCTAATAGTTATTAAAAAAAAGCAATGAAGCTAATGAACTCGAAAGTAATTTCTACACGGAAGGCAAATTGGACTGAGAATAAAGGTCGTTTACACAATAATAGCACAAAGTCCGCGAGTGAGAATCTTTTTCCATTCATTTTGATAAAAAAATATTGTAAATATTTTTTATTTTATTGTACTCTTTTTTAATTTAATTTTAATTTATAATATTAAAAAAAATAGTTTCTATAAATTGCCCTAAAGTATTTGTTGAATTTTTTATTTTAACTAACTCTCAAAATTTAAATTTGTAAAAATTTTTACTCACTTGAATTAGTGACAGACTTTTTGCCTTTAAAAATTTAAATTACTAAATTTTTTATTTATTAATTAATAATATAATTTAATTATAATATTTTAATTAATTAATAAACATATAATATAATAATTTATTCTTCAAGTTACAATTTTGATTAATTGAACAAACTGGGAAATTTAATTGTAAAAAAAATTACCAAGTTTTTTAAAAAATTAATTTAACATCTTGTGTATTAATTGGAATGTAGTGACTCGCGATATTAAAGTCCATTCACTGATAAGAATTGAAAATTCTTTTTTATCACATTTTCATCTCAATTTTTTATCGCAACAGAGAGGAAAGATTATAAATGATCTATTGCAATGACAATTTTTTAATGATTGAGGTTCCCCAGCTACTGAACGTCACAAATTTAATGATAATTACATTAAAAAATATTTAAGACTCTTCTCTTTTTCATTTTCTGTAAAATTCATTCAATTTACAAGTAAAGTTATATATTTAATGAAATATGAAAAATTTAAACGAAACAATGAAAGAAAAAAGAAAAAATCGTTATTATATAATTAATGAAAAAGAAAAAACATTTTTAAATAAAATAAATAAAGAAAATAAATTATAAATAAACGTAATATAATTATGTTTAAATAATTTTAACGTCCGTTTATTAAGCATTTTGTCAATTTAATTTGACGAAAAATTTGTTTCCTTTTAACGGATTTTAATTTTCAAAAATTAAAGGCCGTTTAAAGGCCCAGTAAAATTAGTTTGACAAAATATAATTATAAATAAAGATCATTAAAATTTCCTAAACAATGTTTACCAATTGTTTTAAAGTTTACCGAATAGTTACAATTTTTTTATTTTTTAATTTGATTATTAATAATTTAATCGATGTCAGCTGTGCGCTCGCAGCAAAAATATAAATTTTACAGGCATGCGACGATAAAACATTTGAATTCTGACAGCTTTATGTTTTATGCTTGAAAAGCGGGATATTGTAATGAGATTGTGAGACGAAGACTAATTTTTATTGTCATATTGTTGGAAATAAATGAGAATTACATTTTTATACTCTTGAAAAACCAGTTAACGATAGTCGTATCGACTTTTAATGTTGACGGATTTTTTCTCCGCAATTTTTTTTTTCGTTTTATTATACAAATCGAAAGCTCGAGGGTCAAATTTTATTAACATTTTTTATTCCTCTAACATTTCATCAAAATTATGAAGCAAAAGTTCTTTTTTTTTTAAATTTAGTGTACTTGAAATTTATTTCAAAATAATTAAATTATATTAATTATATTAATACATTACTAAAGAAATTATAATTCTCTAAAAATACAGACAATGTAAATTAAAAATAAATATTTTTAGCAATTAGTTACTTTAAATTGAAGAGTTAAAAATTTGTTTTCTACTTTTTTCTGTTTAAAAAATAAACATCAGAATGAAAATTAACTTTTTCTAAACTTACCCACTTAAATCGTTGGCAACGACATTAATTTGCCTCTTGGGCACTGCATTCTCTACAATCGTCATGATTTTCGAAAAATATTACCGATCAGCATGTATAGTGATCCTTTGGGGAATTTTAATTTTCTGATTTTCTGAAATAATAGAGAATAATTTTTTTTAAAAATACAGTTCGAAAATTCAAATTCAATAAAAAGTTTGTATCTAATTTTAAAAATGTTGTTAGCAAAGTAAAATAATTTGGGAGTTAGATGCATAAGCAGATGGCGAGCAGTCGGCTGAGAGAAGCGACCCCCCACTATGCGGACGTGTTCCCCCACTCTTGTGCCATCCGCACGAGCCACTTTCCTTCCATAGTGGGGAGACGCTTCTCGAATTGTAGAAACCTTCAGGTCTGCAATCTAAAAAGTTTACTTAAAAATAACCTGGCGCATAAAACTTTAAAAGACCTCAAGGCCTACAAACTAAAAATTTTATTTAAAAAATAACCTGGCGCATAAAAATTTTAATGACTTCAGCTTAACAAACTAAAAAATTTATATAAAAATAACCTGGCACAATTTACACTACTCTAAATTTTTTATTACCTAAAATAAGAAATTATTATGGAAAATTTTAATAAATACCTACTAAAAAAATGTTAATAAAATCTATTATTATTTTTTATTCTTTCTAAATAGTAAAAATATTCATCAACATGAATAAATTGTTGTTAATAAATAGAAACTGACCATTAAAAGAAATTGCGCTATTATTCTAACTAACGTGGAATAGTAAATAAGGAAAATAACATAATTTATTATTTATTTACAAGAATCAAAATTTTGACAAAGATTAATTTTGACAAACGAGGTAACTTTGAGAAATGTATATCTTTTTAAATAACAAAAATGAATGCATCAACTCGTGGTCCTTGAACCTTGAACAAACGATAAATATTCTAATAAAAAAAAGGATATAGCATTTCAAAAGAAAATATGAAACTTTGTGTATATAAATTTTATATAATCGCCTTTTTGTTTTGAATTTTTTTTCTGAAACGAAACATTCTCGCGGAAAAAGTTATTACTTGAAATTAGTTTTAAAAAGTTGTAAACATTAAAACAAATTATTTTATAGACAAAGTTTTTTGCTGACTGAAAAGTAATGTTTATACTTTTATCATATCTTTTACTTCTATTATATCTTTTTTTATTTATAAAAAATAGGGATGTAATAGTTTTAATAAAATAACTGATTTAGATAACTTTGAAAGTTCTTACGAAATGATATTTCATTATTCCATTAATTAATTCTTATCAGAATTTCAATAGATTTTAATATACAAAAATTTTATCAAATTTCTTGAAAAATGCAACTACTTCCAAGAAAATTTTATAAAAATGTTTTAGAAGAATTCAATTATTGTTTATTGTTATTATTTATTGTCAAAAGACATAATAAAAAAAATTAAACAATACTTTAATATTTCCAGAAATTTGATGGAAATTTTGTAGACTAAAAATAATTGAAATTCTGCCAAAAATATTATTAATATTTGACAAAAATAATTGAATTTCGGAGAAAAATTTTATTATTTATAAAGACAATTTAAAGTTTAACAAGAATTTTTGTAAATTTTTAAACATAATTGAAAACATAATTAACAACAAACATAAACATAATTTTGACTTTAACTAAACAAACTAAAAAGTTTATATAGAAATAACCTGTCGCAAAAAACTTTAAAGTACCTTAAGGTCTAAGAACTAAAAAGTTTATTTAAAAATAACCTGGCGCATAAAACTTTCAAGGACTTTAACTAAGCAAACTAAAAAGTTTATATAAAAATAACCTGGCGCATAAAACTTTAAAGAACCTCAAAAATCTACTACTTACCACGTTTTTATGATTTGCTACCATTTTAATACTTTTTTTTATTTGTCAATTTTTTAAAAAATCTTTATTAAAATCTTTTAAAATTTGCTCTTCTTTGAGAAGAATTTTTGTAAATTTCCAAACATAATTGGATTTTTGCAAAGAATTATATTACGTTTGAAAATAATTGAATTCTTCAGACTAATTTTCTTAAAATTTCGATTTAAATAATTAAATTGTTTCGCGAAATTTTATTCAAGTAGAAAACGTTAAATATAATTGAATTTTTAGAAATTTGTTAAATCAATTAAATTTCTACGAAGAGTTTTAATAATAAAATGCATCATTTTTTTACATTTTTTTACATTTTTTTCAAATCCCCTAACTAAATTAATCAAAAAATAATATTTTTATAAGTAATTTATTCCCCTCAATATTTAATTAATTATCATAAATAATTAAATTTACTAACTAAATTAATCAAAAAATAATATTTTTATAAGTAATTTATTCCCCTCAATATTTAATTAATTATCATAAATAATTAAATTTACTAACTAAATTAGTCAAAAAATAATATTTTTATAAGTAATTTATTCCCCTCAATATTTAATTAATTATCATAAATAATTAAATTTACTAACTAAATTAGTCAAAAAATAATATTTTTATTATTTATTATTATTTCTTCTATAAATCCAACTATTTTTAAATAATCAGATATATATTAGAAAATTTTAATAATTTTAGAAGAATTTTAGTTATTACGGTTTTTTAAAAATCTAGGTTTTTAAATTTTTTTATGAAATTCATTTAAAATGGAAGTTAAAATTTTAAATGAAAATATTTTCAAGTTCATCTACTTATAAAAATTGTAATTGCAACTCTTTTGAATTAATTTTCAAATATTTAAGTAAAATTAGATTTAAAAGATAAATTTTCCAGAAATTAGATCAATATTCCCTGATTTTTCCAGGTTTTTTAATTTTTATAAAATTCCCTGACATTTCCAGATTACCAGGTTGCATGGTAATCCTGAATGTTATTTATATTTTTATAGTTTCCCTGAAGAGGAAATCACTTAGATTTCGAAACTTTAGAGTGAACTAATTTTTTAAAGAACCATTTGTCCGAATGTTTTCGTTTTATACTCCTTCACTATAATGTTTACAGATTTTTATTTTTTGCAAATACCCTTTTGAATTTAGGCGGAAAATCGAAAATTGCAAATAAATATAATTTTAAAATTCAAATTGGAGAAAATTTTTTTTTTAAGTGCGGTTATAATTTTTAAAAACTCTTCGACTCGGATTTTACTGTTCATTGACCGTTGAGAGCGCTCGAGATCTTGACTTTCCAATAATGACAGAGGGGAAAGAGTTGTTCAACTTGACCATACCAGATTGCTATATAGACATTTCTATTTTATATTTACACATTTGTATAGACACTATGTATACTTACGTGAAAGTACTCAAGAATTACGTGTACCTATCAAACTACAGGTACACAATATATTTGGATCTTTACGATTCTTCAAGATTTATACGATTCCCACAAGAAACGAATCTTCTTTGTTCTCCTCCAAAAAAATGTGACACAATTTTTTCCCCTAATTTTTTGACTCCAAAACAGAAATTCATAAACACATGTCATCAAGACGATTTTCCACTCACTGATGAATAAGTACAGTAAAATAATGGGTTAAATTGTTTGCGCAATTAAATCATTTGAATTGTCAGTGCGCGAGTGATAAATGCTAATTCTATGATTGGTCATCAATAAGGTTGGAAAGTCCGTTGTTGATAAGAAACACTTTGACACCGTTTTTTTTTTCCTTCTATTTGTTTGTTTTTGATCATATAACAATTTCGCAGTAGTGTGAAATATTTTCTGATTTACATGATCTTTTTGTTTCTTTTTTTTTAATTTTTGCTCTTAGGAACTAGTTTGCTTAACACGCGTCCATGAACTGCGACCCTAATGTACTTATAATTCTGGAAGCAAAACAAACATGGACGATGGAAAAAGCAGACGACTCTTAGTCAGCTGATCGTGGAAATAAATGTTTATTTTTACTAGGAGTTTGCGCAAGTGCGGTTGTTATATTTTTGCAGCGAATCTCTCTCTCTCTCTCTCTATGACTGCACGGTGTTCGATGAGAAGGATTGCTCACAGCGATGGGCATGTTTAGAACTAAATCGAGCCTCTAGCATTCGAAATCGAATAGTTTTTATTTATTTTAATTTTTTATTTCGGTAAATTTTTTTGCAATTTCTTTTTCCTAAATGAAACTTGACGTATTTAGGTTGTGAAAAAAAGTGCGTGTAGTTTTTTAATTTAAAGAAGTACCGAAATCTTAATATGTGATTAAAAAAAGAATAGTGTAGTGAAGATTAGACAAATAAGTAGATGGAGAGTAATTGACTGAGAGAAGCGACCCCCCACTCTTCTGCCATGCGCACAAGCCACTTTCGTCCCATATTGGGGAGACGCTTCTCGAGTCGTCGAGACCTTGAAGTCTGCAAACCAAAAAAGTTTATTTAAAAATAACCTGGCGCATAAAACAAAGTACCTTAAGGTCTACGAACTAAAAAATTTATTTAAAAATAACCTGGCGCAAAAAAATTTAAAGGACCTTAAGGTCTACGAACTAAAAAGTTTATATAAAAATAACCTGGCGCATAAAAATTTTAATGACTTCAACTAAACAAAGTAAAAAGTTTATATAAAAATAACCTGGCACATAAAACTTTAAAGAATCTCAAAAATCTATTACTTACCACGTTTTAATGATTTGCTACCATTTTAATACTTTCTTTATTTGTTAATTAAAAAAATTTTTTTAATCAGTTAAAAATTGTTTATCTACATCTGGAAACTAGAAGTGGAAATAAAATGAAAACACATTTAAATAATTGAATTTTTTCATTTAATAAAAAAACTTGTTCTCTATTCAATACATAATAACCTTATTTAATCTAAAGACTACTCTAACAATTCACAATGCGATCTTAGTCTTTTTTCGCTGTATATAAGCAAGTCTAAATATTTTTCGCAGCTTTTACTGCATTGCTTGCCTAATATATTCGTAAATTATTATTAATATCAATAATAAAAATAAGAATAACAGTAATATAATAATAATGATATAAATAATAACTATTTATTATTAATCGATATCGAACAATAATAGTCATTATTAACATTAATATCGATCAATAATAGTCATTATTAACATTAATATCGAATAATAATAGTAATTATTACAAATATCATTATTTGTTAAAAAAAAATTATAATAATAATACTAATGAGAATAAACAATTAAAAGGATTAATTACAAATTAAGCACCTATTAAAATCATTCGTTCGACGAATAAAAAATTTAACATTCACAAACATTCGATTTGTCAATTATCTAATATATATATTTATAATTATTATTATGACTGCTTTTTTTACTTTAATAGAAGCAATTTTTTTTCGTAAGCAGCCAGAGTTTGGTCAAGTGTCAACAAAATTCATATTTGCAAAATTTGTTCGTAAAAATGTAATTTATAATTGTATATAATTAAATATATATTATCTTTAACTAAGGAACTATGAAATTATTTTAAAAGGAGAGGTAACGTGCGACAATTTTTTTTTAATTTTCATTCTTAATTACTTTTTGCCAGAAATGAAAAATATTATTTAAATGTTAAATAATTGAAATAATTTATTTTCATCAATCGTTAATATTGAAAGAAAAAAAGTTGTTACTAATTCTCCTTTTATAAAAAATTTAGGAAAAATTAAATAAAACTCAGGCGTCTCGGCGGCACGTAAATCTAAAATCAAGTTTATATTTGCAAATGGCAGCTTATCTTGAGGAAATTGTGTTTTATGTTTTTTTCTTGTTATTATTTTTTTAAGTCTACTTGATTTTTTTTCTAATTTAAAAACTGATTTTTTTTTATCAATATGAAATTCTTTTTTTCGGTAAGAAAAATTATTGACTTTTATTAGAATTATATTATTATTGAAAATGCTTTTTTTCGTTTTTCTATTTTTATAAATTTTGTTATTAAAAGCATTTATTAAAAACGATTAAATACATTTAAAAATTGATTTGACGGTAAATATTGTTTTTGAAATTCTTTTTTTAAAAAATCTAGGTCGTTGAATTGGAAATGCTCTATATATATATATAATTTTCCAAAGGCAATATTTAAGTATCTTAAAACGCGCTCTTTTTCTCTTTCTTTTATTTTTTTTCTCAGTACTTTTCGAATTGAAAGACATTTATCACTGTGTTACGGCAGACATTTTTTTTCGTAAATTATAATTTTTATAAAGAAATCGATATTTTTGAATCAAACAATTATTGTTTCATTTGAAAAATTTTTTAAAACTTGTTTCATTTTTTCAAAATTCGACTTTTGGATAAATTTTCTAATTGAAATTTTTCTAATTGAATGAAAACAATTTTGTAATTAAAAAAGAATTTTAATTTCCATCCAAAAATACCGATTTTTATTAAAGAAAAAATGTTCTCTATATTTTTTTTATTTTCATTATTGTAACACAGTGTTTATTTGTATAGATATTGAAATGATTGGAGACTATACGAAGATGATTATACAATTAGAAGATTTATTGTGATTGGAAAATAAAAAATACTCTATGATTCTAATTCGTACGCTTTGACGCCAATTTTTTTTTTTAATTAAATGGAAACCTAAGAAAGCGATGAGTTGGAATTTTCGCTTTTATTTTCTCTTTAAGAAATTGGAGGGAAGTTTAAGTTCTGAATAATGGATCTAAAAATCCCCGTTTTTGGCGAGTGTATATTTCACTGTTTTTTTTTTAATGTTTTGAAATTATTTTTACAATTTCTTTATACATTAAATAAACTGACATTACGCAGTTCGTAATCGGCAGTTCTTTTTATATATTTTTTTCTTAAATTGGACTACAGGAAAGTTCAGAAGTTCCATTAATTATATTTATTAAAAAAAAGTGTTTAGTAATCTAACCCTTTTTTTTAATAAAAAGTTGATTCGTTTTCGATTTTTAAATAAATTATAGAAACCTCTGAAAATTTGTCCCGGAATTTTCCCGTGGGACCCAATAACAATTTTCTTCATTTTTTTCTAACTAATCACTTACCTAAACATTAAAAATCTAAACTAATTTTTTGTGTGTGTAATGTGTGTTGTGTGACCCAAACTCTTCATAAAAATTGTAAACAAAATTGCTATCATAAAAATTCCCGGCGTAGCAATTCTTATTTATTTAAAACATTCGTATTTCCTTTTCAAGTTTACTTTGAAAAAACTTTTTTTTCCTTTTTTTTTCTTTAAGTATAAAAAGTTGTAAAAAATTTAAAGCTGGAAAGAACTTTTCTTTTTTTTGGTTCTGCAAAAACCTATAAAAGGCAACTAATCAATCTTGAGTTTGAGTCGAAAGAAAGAAAAGTCACCTTTGCAACTACTTTGGGATTCATTTCCTCATTTTAAAGAATTATAAATATTTTTCCCATTAGGTTGAAATTTAACAATCTGGTCCGAAAGTATTGATTTTCTTCTCCTTTAACATCTTCTTCTTCTTGTTTTTGTTTTATTTTTTAAGAAGAAGATCAGTCATTGTCAATATGTCAATGCCCTGAGAGCGATTGATTTTTTTTAGTATTGAATTTTTCTAAATTTTTGAAAAAATAAAATTTAACGTAACGATCGTAGTTTGAGCCTGAGAACGAAATAGGCGACGATTCTGAGGCCAATAAGGAAACCAACGAGGGCGACAACGTCAATCCAGTAAACAGCGTCGACCATTGACATTTCCTCGAGGAATTTTTGCGGGCTCTTAAAATGACAATAAGGCTCCGAGCATTTTAATTTTGCACGATTGTATCCGTAGACTGAGATCATTGCTCCCTCGAATCCATATCTCACGTATGAGACGTAGGACAAGATTTTCAGGTATGATGGAATTGCTTTGAATTTCACGAAAAAGCCAGAGAACAGAATCACTGGAACTGTCGACACTGGACCGATGAAGACACCCGACTGTGAAAAAAATTAGTCTTCAAAATTTAAAAAAAATAAACATTGAATTTCTTCATTCAAAAAAGGGATTAATTATTAAAAGTTTTTAGAAACGAGGTGAATTTGATTTCAATGATTTTTAACATGTTTTCTAATTACCTCAACACTCATTGCCGCTCCAATTAATAGACCAATTGACTGTGACACGAGTGAGGTCAAAATACAAATGTTTAAATACATGAAAAACCTTTCTACCTCCATTGGTTGTGCGGTCATGAAATAGACAATCATCACATATACTGCTGAATATACTATCTGCAATTGAAAATAATAATAATAAATAAATATTTATTCACTAATAAATAACACAATAACAGAAACTATCCTTCAAGAAGAAAAACAATTTTACAATTCTTAATTATCTTTAAATTAATGAATTAATTAATGAATAATTATTCATCTAATGGAAACATCATACGCACTTGAAATGGTATATCACATAAAGTTCTTGCGAAGTAAAACGCCTTTAAAGAGTACCAATAATTTAAATGTTCTCTTACAAACACAGCCATTTCAACTGGAACTGAAAACAAGAGGAACAATTTATTCATTATTTAAAATTCTAAATTCTTTCCCATAGGTTTGTGATTTTTTTTCTGTTGCGAAAATTAAAAATTATACTGTACTCACAAACATTTTGTTTAGAAATTTTTCAGATTTAAGTAAACTTACACGTAAGGACCGTAGGCATCATTGCGGTAAACATGATGAACATGACGGTGAAAAAAATGCAGCCAGCGTTACTGGTAACAACTGCTGCGTCATTTCCAATTTGATAGTAAATAGCACCAATCAAAAATCCAACAATGACGTGTGAAATCAGTCTTACCCTCGTTAGTGTCTGAAAGAAAAAATTAATTTAAAATTATCCTCAAGGTCAAACTAAGAAGATGATTTCACTTTCTTAAAAATTAAAGTACCATGTCTCTAAATTGTGATAAAAATGTCCTCTTGAGGAGAATCCAAAATTGCAGCCAGCTACTGGTGGGAAAGCCGACTTTTTGCTCTATACTTTCGGCACTGTCCAAAAGTGATGTTGTGCAAGAAACTGGCATATTGACCACGGCTTGTCCACCAGTTCCCTTCGCAACACCATTTGGAATTAAAGGCGTATCATCAGTTTTAGTTTGTTCCTGCGGCGACGATTGTTTCGCAATCTCGTTCGATAGTGCATGAGCTGCCGCAAATGTCGCCTGATAATGCTGATAATTATTACATTTTCCGTTATTAACCGCCATCACCAACTTGTGTGCACATTCGCCATGTTCCCCACTCGCCACTTCCATCACTAGACAAAAGGAAATAAGTATTTTAGTTATAAAACTTTATCACCCATAGAGAAACATTTTTCTATTAGACCTTATATTCTTTTTCAAGCATTCCTTAAAGTTATTCGAACCTAAAGAATCAAATCTGAACCATTGGGTTCAAATAACTTAATTAAATGTATTTGAACCTAATTCTGAACATCAGATTCAAATCTTAACCCATTAGGTTCGAATACCTTTAGGGAAAAAAATATTCAAATAGGAATAAATGATTCAAACACTCTTAAAAAATAAGTAAAAAAATTTGTGGTGTTCTCACCGTAATCGGCTGGATTATGATAGCTAGGACAATCGAGTCCCATTGATGATAAAAAGGGCACGAGCCCACCTACATTTCCTTGATATATACATTGTCCCTCTGCTAAAAGATAGAGTTTATCAAACATTTCGAAAAGCCTCGCGCTTGGCTGATGAATTGTACAAATAATGGTCCTTCCTGAAATATTCAATTCAGACATAAATAATTTAATGCCAACCCAAATTAAATTTCATAAAAAAAGAGTTTGCAATTTATGAACTTAGTTTCAATTATTTTGTTAGTAATATTATTCTTGTCTATAACTGACCTCCTCTGCTTAGTGATTTTAAAAGACTGAGGCACTGAAAACAGGAAGAGCTATCGAGACCGGAAGTAGGCTCATCAAAGAACATCACGGGTGGATTATTGACAAGTTCCAAAGCAATGGACAATCTTTTTCGTTGACCTCCACTCAAACAAACCGCTTGTGTATTACTCGCATCGCTTAGGCCCAAGGTTTCGATGATTTCTTCAACCTTCAATTAAAATAATTTTATTCTGCATTAATGCGGATTCGATTTCTAATTTTAAATTCCCTTTTCTATTCCAGCATTAAGTACAAGAACGAAACATCTGTATTATTTAATTTGAATAAAAATTTATCTACTTTATAAGAATTTAGTGCTTTTAGGATAAGAGGTTTTCCTCTTCCCCTAAAAGCACTGAATTAAGGATTACAAAGTTCTACTTACAACAACTTTTTTAGCAGCGATACTAATATCTTTGCCTAACTTGAGATTCGCTGAGACTGTCATTGCCTCGTATACTGTTAAATATGGCATTAAGCAATCGTCCTGCATTATGTAGCAGGACATTTTTCGAAATCTTCGAAGATTTCGGTCCTTTCCATTTATTAAAACCGATCCACTTAGGTTCGACGTTCTGAAATAGAAGAATTATATTAATGAGCCTGTAAAAGTTGTTGGCTTCGACTGCGATGTTTATGGTTTTCTAATTTTTAACAAAGTTTCATTATTTTCGTGACTGAGAGAACTTCCTCTGATCCCATCAGTATAATTCGGAACTTTTAGAAGCTACAAGTCGAGACCGTATTGTGCTTGATACCTAAATGGAAATTATAGATTCAAGATTTATTGGTTGGTCTCAAACTGCTAATGCCAAAGATTTTCAAGACTAGGCAGATTGATAAGGAAAGGCCCACAAACCTCCCAATCCAAATCGGAGGTGAACCGAGCAGAGAACCTTTCCTAACAAATACCACCAAGGCAATCAAAATCTTGGACATTGCTCCAACATTGAACCTGACAAAAAATAAACCCGAGCCTCTTAGTCTCATTTAATTCCTTTAATCGACTTTGGTAGGAGAAATACTCTCTTAAGCAAGTCCCAGAGCAAAGAAAGACATTACCCAGAATGCAAGAGGACGATGCCCAATGAAAGGGAGAAGCAGTTAGTTGCAGTCGTATCGATAATACCCCATCAGAAGTGGGTAGACTTTCCTACAGTCGGTGAACCAGAATCACTCCTAAGATCGACGACTAGGATTAGCTTAACCTGGATGAAAGATGCCTCTGTTTCCTCCAACAATTAGTGGACCTCTTTTTCGAGGGATCACCACAGAAACATCATCCGGAAGAAAAAAGTCGACAGAACTAAATCAAGTCTTCCAAACTTTGGAAGCAGTACGAGCCATGTCAGCCTGGAGGTTAGACACGGGAGCTCGTCAACGAAGAAGGAGAAAATAGCCTAAAGCTAAGCAGACGGTTGAAGGACCTCAAAGAGTCATCATCCATGGTCGAGGTACCTCACCTAGCAATGTTTAAAGGACCTCAAAAAATATTTATTTAAAAATAATCTGGCGCATAAAACATCTAAGACCTGTGTAGAGTCATTACCCAAGGTCGAGGTAAGCCCACAACTTTCAATGTTTAAAGGACCTCAAAAAAATTTATTTAAAAATAATCTGGCGCATAAAATATCTAAGACCTGGGTAGAGTCATTACCTAGGGAAGAGGTAAGCCCTCAACTTGCAATGTTTAAAGAACCTCAAAAAAATTTATTTAAAAATAATCTGGCGCATAAAACATCTAGATTGAAGCATCTGAAGAAGTAAGAATTAGATCTGGAATCTAAATCTAATCGGTGATATTCCCCACTTAGTTTAGAAAGATAGGATAAGATTAGGAGTTACAAGATTGGTGATAACAAAAAAGGTTAATAACCCCCGTGCGCTAAAATTTATTAAACTTATTACCCCCTTTGTTAAAAGTAATTTAAATCTACCAGCTTTTCTCATTTAGAAGAAAATTCCCCCCTAAGAACTTCTTCTAAAAATTCCCCCAAACCACCGCATAATCAGAAAACCATATCAACATTCTCAGCCCATTTTGCCAAATACAGGGAAAAAAATAAAAATTTAATTACTTGTATCCTGCAAGAACATTCATTAGCGTGCTTTTTCCTGCTCCAGATGGTCCCATAATTGCAGTCAGTTCTCCGGATCTGAATTTTCCGTTGACACATTTTAGAATTGTTTTATAACCTGCAAATAAAATGATCAGTTTTATTCCATCAAGTTTTTCAAAGTTGGGTACAATGATTCTCTTCAGTATATAATAGGATAGCCCTCAATACAGTTTATGAAATATTCTTATTAAAAAAAAAGGAGGCGTGCGAAAACTCGAGTACAGTTGCACTCTGGATGTAGTGCATCAACGCCTAGAAATGGGAACTTCCGAGTGCATTACTATCGATTCTTTCAAGCAGGTCATTCACATTTTGTACTTCTATATCCAATGGACAAAAAGAGGTGCCTATCGAAAGAAAACCGCACCTTCACCTCTATTTCTTTTCTAATCCAAACTCACTGACCTCCTCTTCATTGTTTCAACCTCCCTTGTAAATCGTTTCATATAGAACTATACACAACTTCGCGAGTGTGGGTAACCACACTGAAAGTTGAAGACGCTTAAGATATCTTGTCGTTTATTTTCTCTACCTTCAGAGTATCACCTTTAAAAGTTGTAGCAGGGTGTTTTTTTATCTTGGCATAGAATTTATTGACTATAAATTGAATGACTTTACTTGAATCATCAAGTAAATTCTTTTGTAAAAATTTTCATTTAGTTTTTAATTTAAATTCTTTAAGTTTGACAATATTTATTCACTATTAATTGGCAATTATTGTTACCTTTGGATTTTGGAAAATAGAATCCCCTTTCTCTTCGAGAGAATAGTAATATAAAAAAATATTTTTTGAAGGATCAATAGGATCATGTTTTTTGCTTGGAAAAGACAGTGGAGCTTAAAATCAAGTTATAAAGTGCATCTATTTCTAAACACGAGCCTAACAATAGGTCTCTGGGGTTAGCAGAAGTATGGTCAATCTTAAAATAAAGATCGTATAATTATACACATTTCTATAGGCATGAAATATGTTTATTTGTAGTACACAACTGTACAGATGATTTATTTACTGAATTTAAATTGATTTTTCAGATTGGAAACTGCAGTGAGAGGGAAAGTACGAATCCTTAATTTCGTATCCCACTCGGAATCGACGTCACCTAAGGGGCAGGACCTCTCAAGTAACCAGAGGGCCAGGAAGATTACTAACTTTCGGCAGTGTGCACGTCTTTAACGACCACGTGTTTCTAACATCAACCCTTTTTCTAATTTTTAATTAAGTTTTAAGATTAAGTTTCGGGAGTGCCGGAAATTTTTTAAAATCGCGAAACCGTCCCTCTTCCAGTTTGTCGACACGTGGTTCGGGAGTGCAAAAGTTTCTAAAACCGGAAAGTGAGTTTCCTACATCAAAGGTCAACGTATCAGGTAACTTTAGTATTTACTAAAAAGGATCCCAAGAAACAATTTGTATCTAAACGGTATGTGAGAGAATAATTGTGCCATTGGGCCAAACAAGACAACCAAAAAATCTGGCTTCTTAAATTAGGAGCCGTAATAAATTACGTAACAATTTAAGTATCTCTAGCATAGTAATGATTTTTTTCTATTTACCTCTTTTTCTACCTTCGGACACGCTGAAAGCCAAATTTTTGAATTCTATGTCGACTGGCGGTCTTTTTGGTAAATGTGTGAGAGAAACGGTTGGCTTTTTATTAGGCTCGCCTGGACTAGCACCAACATGATTAGGCACCTTTCGCGCTAAAATTCCACTTGAAATTACTCCCGCTGAACCATTAGTCGCAGCACCATTGCAGGACACGTGTAAATTATTCTGTGAACCCCTGTAAAAAAATATAATTTTTAATTTTCAATTTAAACATCTCTTAAGCAAAGTTATAGAATTTATTTTTCAAAAAAAAAAATATTTCAATTTATCTAAAGAATGAGAGAAATCTTGGCTTCTGTTCAAATTTTGTTGAATCACTGTTAGACGTAACTTACACAAGAGATAGTAGTTAGCCAAATATTTTTCTTAATGATACAAGCATTGCGGATTCTTTTATCAGATAAATGACAAATTTTTTGAAAAAAAAGAAATCACAATATTGCAGAACTTTGAATAATTCAAAAGGGAAGCTTACAATTGGCGGGTGAAAAATTTTTGTTCCAATTTACAGATTTGTATTTACAAATTTAGATTCA
The DNA here is from genome assembly GCA_032873175.1 of Leptopilina drosophilae. Classification (NCBI taxonomy): domain Eukaryota; kingdom Metazoa; phylum Arthropoda; class Insecta; order Hymenoptera; family Figitidae; genus Leptopilina; species Leptopilina drosophilae. The sequence goes on along the minus strand of CM065482.1, from coordinate 47,154,680 downwards.
ATATTAATCGAAATTGTTTTTTTATTTCAAGATTTCAGGATATTTTTATATTTTAATTGCGGGTTCCTTAACTGCATCGGAAATATCCTGCTTTTTGATTCAATATCGATTGAATAATATTTAATCTATTGACGTCATCAATTGCTGATAGAATTTTTTAAGAGATTCTATTTTTACGTTTGGGAAAAAAAGAGCGATATTATAAAAATAAGAAATTGTCTATTATTGAAAAATATAACTATATCGTAGCAATAATTTTATGCGAACGTGTAAGTGGCAACCTTCGGAAAATCCTTTCAAAGCAATTTAATTTCTTATTCCTTTATGAGTTGAGAAATCATCTCTCTTTTGTCCTTAACGTATATGACTCAATGGGAATGAGAAAGAAAATTCTATCGCCACTTTCCGAGTCAGATTAATCGAAAATAAAATTTGTTGTTGTTTAACTATATATACTTTTTGGTATTATTTTTAATTTTTCATAATTGGAAAATAATTCTTTTTTTCCACTTTCTGTAGTGCACTTTGATTAAATTTACATAACTGGTTTCAAGTCTTGTTACTCTTGTTTCGAGTAGTTTAAAAGAAAATGAAACAAAACCTTTTTATATTTTTGTTGTTGGGTAAGAAACAGAACGGGGAGTAATTGCAGTGTACGAATGGGTGAAAAATATTTTTCTTCATGCAAGTAAACTCAGCATGAGACTTTGTATAAGATGAATTAAAATGAAAAACAGTTGCTTAAAGGCTATGACCTTAAGGCAATTTGTTATATTACTGTAATCTCTTTATCTATCATTAAAATTGTAGAATTACTTTGTCAGTAGGAATGATAAAAGATTTTATAAGAAAGTACATTAGCGACTATTATCTGTAACCTACATAAATTTTGTTCAACTTGTAATTACATCATCAGGAGTAATCGGACATTTGTCTGAATATTAATAGTGATATTTGAAGAAAAATGATGTTAGGGAATTTTCTAGAGAAGAGATAATCTAAGACCCAGGTCTTAGATATTTTATGCGCCAGATTATTTTTAAATAAATTTTTTTGAGGTCCTTTAAACATTGAAAGTTGTGGGCTTACCTCGACCTTGGGTAATGACTCTACCCAGGTCTTAGATGTTTTATGCGCCAGATTATTTTTAAATAAATATTTTTTGAGGTCCTTTAAACATTGCTAGGTGAGGTACCTCGACCATGGATGATAACTCTTTGAGGTCCTTCAACCGTCTGCTTAGCTTTAGGCTATTTTCTCCTTCTTCGTTGACGAGCTCCCGTGTCTAACCTCCAGGCTCACATGGCTTGTACTGCTTCCAAAGTTTGGAAGACTTGATTTAGTTCTGTCGACTTTTTTCTTCCGGATGATGCTTCTGTGGTGATTCCTCAAAAAAGAGGTCCACTAATTGTTGGAGGAAACATAAGCATCTTTAATCCAGGTTAAGCTAATCCTAGTCGTGAATCTTAGGAGTGATTCTGGTTCACCGACTGTAGGAAAGTCTACCCACTTCTAATGGGGTATTATCGATACGACTGCAACTAACTGCTTCTCCATTTCATTGGGCATCGTCCTCTTGCATTCTGGGTAATGTCTTTCTTTGCTCTGGGACTTGCTTAAGAGAGTATTTCTCCTACCAAAGTCGATTAAAGGAATTAAATGAGACTAAGAGGCTCGGGTTTATTTTTTGTCAGGTTCAATGTTGGAGCAATGTCCAAGATTTTGATTGTCTTGGTGGCATTTGCCAGGAGAGGTTCCTTGCTCGATTCACCTCCGATTTGGATTGAGAAGTTTGTGGACCTTTTCTTATCAATCTGCCTAGTCTTGAAAATCTTTCGCATTAGCAGTTTGGGACCAACCAATAAATCTTGAATCTATAATTCCCATTTAGCTGTTAAGCACAATACGGACTCGACTTGTAGCATCTAAAAGTTCCGAATTATACTGATGGGTTCTCTCAGTCGCGAAAATTAACGAAATGTAGATTATTTATATTACTTGTTTTCAACAACTTAACTCTTCAATTATTATCATTTGACTATGTACGTAAAATATTAAGCATTCTTCAAAGGTTTTTTTTTCCTGAACCTTGAATCAATCGATTATTTATGCACGAGAAGCTCCCTACGTGGCTCTCGTCGCTTGAAAATAGAATGTATCAACAGTCTTTTCATTTGGAAAGAAGTTCTTTTGATACACTTAATAGACATTCTTGATTCACGTCTAAACAAAATTCATTCTCCATATAGTTGATAATCATGTACTTGATAATCAATTAAGCAGCACACATGATAAAACTTTATTTCTCCTATAACAGTTTACGGCTCAATTTCTATTTATCACCAGTTTTCTAATTAGTTTTTACTCATTTAACGATTTATTAAAATTACTACTTTTTTGGGTTTGTAACTTTGTTTCTGAAAATTAATTATCGAATGCGAAGTATATTGTAACAATTTTAAGTGTCTTTGATGAGATAATGGTAAAAATTTCGTGATTGTATCGATATTCACATAGAATCAGAATTATGTAAGAAATATTTTTTATCATTGATTGATTTTTTTCACTCTGATAATTTTAATGAAACGAAAAGAGCAACAGAACAAGCGCTCTGTATTTTAATTATTATTTTTATTATTATTTTCATTACTACGATCTAATCTATATTTTTTTAAGTGATTTTTCGACTATTATGAAATAGCAATTCAATCGAATAATCAATAATACATTCAAGTGTTTTGTAAAAAAATAGTTTTAAATAACTAATTGATTATGAGTTTTATCTCGTCACTAATCGGTACACTAGGAGTTCTACTTATTCGAATTTAGAGACAACCTTATTTTTTTCGAAATTAAATTAATTCTTTTATAATTGCTATAATCTGTTGACATACATTTTAAGTAATTATTAATTGATGATAATTATTTTTCTTTATTAATTGTTCGAACTTTTAGAAACTTTTCTTTCGTTTAATTCTTCGCATTCGTTGCCCTTCATTTTATTATTTTGGAATAAATTTTTTTTTCTTAATTTAAAATTCCTTTTTTTTTTAGTGTCAACACTTTTTCTATTGTTTCCAAAAGTGTTGGGTAGGGGAGGGGGCTAAAATCGTTCATGTCCTTGACAATTCAAAGTCACTTGAAAATATGCCCTGTTCACTTTTTTTCGAAACTAATATTAAGGCGCATAATCTGCACAAGTTGTAAACTAATCCTCTAGGAAGATGAATAGAATTTTCTGATCGAACATTATAAGTGGGTTCTATAAATAAAGATGAAAATTAATATTTTTGCGTTTATAAATTTTTCACCGGAATTTTCTGAAACAATTTTTTAACAATTTTAATTTTAATTTTAATTTCAATTTTAACTTTAATTTTAATTTCAATTTCAATTTCAATTTTAATTTTAATTTTAACTTTAATTTAAATTTAAATTTGATTCTAATTAACATTAATAATGCACGTTCGTGATTCTTTCGATTTTCTTCAATTTCAGACAATCATTGTTTAATACGATGACTTTAATGATTTTAAATTTGCCCTCAATTTGTAGAAGATGTAATTAATTTATTCTGTTTTAGTGAAGAATTTTTCTCGTTTTATTTTTGTTTTGAAATTTTTGTGAAAGGTTGGAGGAAAAAATTTTTTTCCAGTAGGGGAAAAATAATAAGAGAAATATTTTGAAGGAAAGTGGGAGGAAAATTTTGATAAATAACTGATGATGATGATGATGATAATTACCCGTGCATTGCATTATTGAGATTTTCAAGATGCAACGTTGGCGGTGGCGATCTAATTGCAACTTGATTGTCTCCTTGATTACTGGCACTGGCTGTAAATTGCACTTGATCAAAAGCGAGAAATTTCGTTCCACCACCTGACCCAAGTGTCAGATTCTTCAAATCTGCCATTTTCCGCTGATCCTAATTTCTGGAAAATTAATTGAAAAATAATTCGTTAATGAGGTGGGAAGATTGAAATTTTCTTTCTTAATGAATAGGGAAAATATTTTCTTCCCGAGAAAGAAGAGTATTTATTATTTTCAAAAATTATTTTTATACGATGTATTCTACTTTTTGGCATTTAAAAGAAATTTAAAAAAAAATATGTCGAAAAAAGTAAATTTTGCGAAATTTTAAATTATTTTTGTTCGAAGACACGATAAATCGTTAGGTATTAAAATAACACCAAAATGGATTAAAATAACACTAAATTGGATTACTTTAATCTTTTTTGGTGTTATTTTAATACCTAACGATTTACCGTGGTTATATTGAATTCTAAAAAATTAAAGACAAAATTTATTTAGCAAAGTCATTTAAAAATTTCAATCATATTTCTATGATTTTAAATGAAAATTCATAGTTTCTTAACAAAAAGTAGGTAATTTTTCTTCTTTTTTGTTCAAAACTTGATAAAAAAAAACTGTTCGTCATTCAGAAAATGTAGTTAATTTTTAAGGAGAAAAATAAATTTAATTCATTCAAGCTTAGTATTTTTATTTTTAACCAGAAAACGTTTCTCTTCTGTTAAAAATTAAGTTATATTAAAATTCTTATTTACAACTATTAAGAAAAAGAACTTCCTTTTCCGAATAATCATTGCTTTTAACTAAATTTACGAACATAAAAATTTCTCTGATTTTCAAACAAAGTTCAAACTTCAAAACAATGAATATAATTAGAATTTCCAATGAAAATGTCCATTATTTATAAGACACTATATATTTTTTTTCCCCTTCCAATGCGCTAAATGTAAATTAACTTACATATCTCACGTTGTTGAATATTTTAAAATACAAAGTAGAATAAAACAAAATTCCAGTTTCATCTTATTTTACTTCTTACGAAAAAATTTTCTTCTCTTGCAAAATTCATAAAAAGGGACTAAATTAAAAAAATAGAAATTTAAAATTCGAAAATTGATTTCTTTTCATAGAAACACTTTTATTACGCACTGTTTTTCTTGCATTATTGAAACATTTTTTAAATTCTCATCGCAAAATTTTTGTTTATTATTTTAATTAAATTCTTCATCACGATATTAAAATAAAATGTAATGAAGAGAAAAAAAATATGTAAAACAATGTTGCTGAAAAATAATTTTCTAGCATTTATTTTTGTTGTAATTAATTTTTTCTTTTTAACAACAATCAACTTTATTGAATACTAAATGGTGAAAGTAATATTTACAATTGGAAGATTAAACTGCATAAAAGAGTGTATGACATAAAATGATTCTACAATCAAGCAATCATACATTTGTGCACGCTTAACAATTACCTCGAACTTTAGAGCGAACAAAATAGTAATCTAATGCCGACAGTTTATTTTCTATTAACTATTTGTGTCAAATGACTTCAGGTTTTTATTTTGAAAAAAGAATTTAATTGCAGAAATTAATTCAAAAAAAAAATTTCAACAAATGAATTCAACTGTTTAAAAAGAAATTTTAATTTTTAATTTAAAAAGAAATTTTAATTTTTTTAATTTAAAATTTAATTTTAATTGAATTCTTTTCTGAAATTTTATTAAAATAGTAACCAATGAGAATAATGAAATATTGACAAATTTTCGAAATTAATTAAATTTCTACAAAGAATTTTTGTAAAATTATTTTGAAAAAAATTGAACTGTTACAAAAAAATTTTATTAAAAATTTTGAAAAAAACCTTGAAAAATAAAATAAATAATAATAAAATAATTGAATTTCTACGAAAAATTTTATTTACATTATTTTGAATAAAATTGAATTGTTACAAATTAATTTCATTAAAAATTATTGAATATAATTTAATTCTTTGAAGAATAAATAAATAAAAAAAAATAATTGAATTTCCCCAAAGAATATTAGTTAAATTATTTTGAAAAAAAATTGCATTGTTACAAAAGAATATTTAAAAAATTTTTTTTAAATAACTTTGAAGATTTAAATAAATAATAATAAAATAATTGAATTCCTACGAAGAATTTTATTTAAATTATTTTGCAGATAACAGAATAGTTACAAAAGAATTTCATTAAAAATTATTGAATATAATTTAATTCTTTGAAGAATAAATAAATTTAAAAAATAATTATATTTTCACAAAGAATTTTATTTACATTATTTTGAAAAAAAATTGAACTGTTAGAAAAGAATTTTATACAAATTTTTGAAGAAAACATTAAAAAATAATATAAATAATAATAAAATAATTGAATTTCTACGAAAAATTTTATTTACATTATTTTGAAAAAAATGGAATTGTTACAAAAGAATTTCATTATCATTTTTAAAAATTATTTAATTCTTCGAAGGAATAATTAAGAAAAAAATAAAATAATTGAATTTCTACGAAGAATTTTATTAAAATTATTTTGAAAAAAATTGAATTGTTACAAAAGAATTTATTTAAAATTTTTGAAAATAACTTTGAAGAGTAAAATAAATAATAATAAAATTACAAAAAAATAAAATAATTGAATGTCTACGAAAAATTATATTAAAATTATTTTGAAAAAAATTGAATTGTTTCAAAAGAATTAATTAAAAATTTTTGAAAATAACTTTGAAGAGTAAAATAAATAATAATAAAATAAATGAATTTCTACGAAAAATGTTATTTAAATTATTTTGCAGAAAATTGAAATGTTACAAATGAATTACATTAAAAATTTTTAAAACCAATTTAATTCATTAAAGAACAATATAAATAATAATAAAATAATTCAATTTCTACGAAAAACTTTATTTAAATTATTTCGAAAAAAAATGGAATTGTTACAAAAGAATTTCATTAAAAATTATTGAATATAATTTAATTCTTTGAAGAATAAATAAATAAAAAGAAATAATTAAATTTCTACAAAGAATTTCACGACTTTCAAAAAAATAATATCTGTAAAAATATCTAATTATTTTTCAAAACAATTTTAGTTAAAATTTTTATTTTTAATTCTAGATTGACGGAGAAAAATTTTTCAATTAAAATTTCAAAAAACCAAAATGCGAAAAAAATTTTTTATTTACGAATAGTGTAAAACAAAGAAATTGAAAAAAGGAGTAAAATTATTATTTTCTAAATAGTCGCTGTATATAAACAAAGTGGAATGGCACCGGAAGTAAAATAAATGGCATTAAAACAATTGAAGTCAATTGTAATACCTTCAACAATAAGTCTTCTTTGTCACATGGTTCTGAGTTACCATGAATGTTGAATAAAAGGATTTCCTGTATCATTTTCTTTCAATACTTAATAAGTTCATCCCATTTGTCATTATAAAGGACAAAGAAAAAGGATCAGTGTGTATTCTTAAAAAATTATTGTTTTACTCGACACAAAAATTTTTTAATTCCTTTATTTACTTTAAATAATTAATTTAAATTAATTTAATTTTTCGTTTACATGAATTCATTAATTAATTATTCATAATTAATTCATAATTAATTCATAATTAATTCATAATTAATTCAAAATTAATTCATAATTAATTCATAATTAATTCATAATTATTAATTCATAATTATTAATTAATTCATAATTATTAATTAATTCATAATTAATTCATAATTAATTCATAATTATTAATACATAATTATTAATTCACAATTAATTCATAATTAATTCATAATTAATTCATAATTAATTCATAATTAATTCATAATTATTAATTCATAATTAATTCATAATTAATTCATAATTAATTCATAATTAATTCATAATTATTAATTCATAATTAATTTATAATTATTAATTCATAATTAATTCATTATTATTAATTCATAATCAATTCATAATTAGTCGTTAATTTTTCAATTACTGTGAAGGGCAGAAAAATTTTAGAGTTCGTCTGATGAAACTTGGATTTTACTACTTAAAATTTCTTTGGCCTGCGTTAACACCAAAAAACGATTCACATTAATTTTTGCCAATATTAAAAAATCCCTCTAATTTTTATCTTTATTTATGAATATTCCCCATGAAAAATAATTCTAAACAGTTCCAAAACTTATATAACCTGCCTATTTCAATTATTTTTAAATTCAAAAATTAAAAATTCCATCGACATTTACTGAAAGATTTTTATTTAAAAAAACAAAATTTAATTTCGACTTTAGAAAAAAAAATTAACTTAATAATAGAAAAGAAATTTAAAAATAAGACAATTTAGGAATTTTATTTAATTAAAGACTCTGGAGATTAAATTTTATTTAATTAAAATTAGCTTCATTTTTTAATTAAAATTAAATTAATTATTTAGTTAAAATTGAATTATTTATTTAATGAAAATTAAATTATTTATCTAATTAAAATTAAATTATTTATCTAATTAAAATTAAATCATTTATTTATTTTAAATTAAATTATTTATTTAATTAAAATTAAATTATTCATTTAATTAAAATTAAATTATTCATTTAATTAAAATTAAATTATTTAATGAATTTAAGAAATTTATTTTATTTATTTATTAATTTGCTTTTATTACAATAAATTATTATTCTTTTTCTAACTAAAAAATAAAATGTAGACAGAATTCTAGAGAGAAAAGTTTAATTTCTTTTAGTAGGAGATAAATTTTTTTTTTGGTTACTTTCTGCATAATAATAATTGTCTTGAAATAGGTCGTAAAAGAAAAATCAATTGGCAAAATTCCATTTGGAATATTCACTTTTCAGACAATAAATCACCTAAAGATGAGAAAAAACTTATTTTTACTATCGAATGTGTAGTTGAAATCAGTAAATTTGATACGATTATCAAACAAGAAGGAAAAATTGAAAGAATTTTTCATATCTACTCTCATCTCATGTTGTATTTTTATCTACAATCGAATTATCATAAGAAATAAATAATTTTCTATGTTCACAATTATCTAAACATCATAGAAAAAATTTGTTCCACATTAAATTTTTTATTTTAATTTTTAAATATTTTTCGATTATTATTATTATCATTATTATTATTATTATTATTATTATTATTATTATTATTATTATTATTATTATTAATATTATTATTATTTTTATTTCTATCATTTATTATTTATTTTTTTAAATTAAAATATTTTTTATTTACAATTTTTTTTACTTTTTTGCAATGTAAAGATTAATCGTTTAAATAAATGTAAACATTTTGCCGTAATAACAAAAATTGAAACATAAAATTTTGAAAATTAGAAATTAAAAAAAATTAAAAAAAATTGAACAAAATATTAAACTTTTACCTAATAGTAACATTTCTGTTATTAAATAAATAGAAATAAATAATTTAATAAAGAAAAAAATGAAAAAATAATAAAAAAATAATAGAAAAAATTAATTAATTAATAAATAAATAAATTTACAATTGTAAATTTATAAAAAACAGTTTTTTCCAATTTTGTTTCTCTTTTTTTACTTATTTTCATGCTAATTTCCCACTAATTTAATTTCAATAATAGAAATGTTATTAAATTATGGAAAATTCAAGGTATAAATAAAATATTAATTACTTCTCGTAATTCGAGAAAGAAAGGAAAATCAATTTCTTATGTTATCCGTTCAAAGTATTTTTCAGTGATAAAAAAAAAACCTGGCGCCTTAAAAACAAAGAAAATGATCGATATGAATAATTACACGAAACGAAAAATAAATATTGAATCAAGAAGAAGAAAATTTTCTGACATTAAAAAATATCACGAATTTTGTAAAGAAGAAAAAAAAATTCTCTTATATAACTTTCGTTCTTTGTTAGCAAAAAAAAAAAAGAAAAAAAAGAATATTATATAAATAAGTAAAAAAATTTTCTGAATTACTGCTTAATAATTATCAAAATATATATAATAAGTATAATGAATAATTGTAAATAAATTACGACACTGAAAAATTTACACTAAATTTAATTTCTTATTATTTAATTATTTTCGTAATTATTTTTTATCGTGATAATTCTGAACGGACAAATAAATAAAATAAATGAAATAAATGAAATAAATGAAATAAATGAAATAAATGAAATAAATGAAATAAATGAAATAAATGAAATAAATGAAATAAATGAAATAAATGAAATAAATGAAATAAATAAAATAAATAAAATAAATGAATTAACTTAATGTAAATAATATAAGAAATATTAATTCTTTTTCATGAAAAACTTCGAGAAAATTTATCATAAATATAAAATTTTTTATTATTCTTTTTGTAATTACTTTTTATGGTAATAATTTTGCACATAAAAATAATTAAACTTAATAATAAAAATAATAATAATACTAATACTTAATAATAACATTTTTTTTAATTTCAATAATAGAAATGTTATTAAATTATAATAAAGAATTATTAATTAATAATTATATTATTATTGACATTAAAAAAAAATGATAAATTATTATTATTATTGAAGAAAGTGAATTTATCATTCGGTAGTATTAATATTAAAGGTGAAAGAATTTAACAATTATTATTATTAATTATTTAATTATTATTATTAATTTAATAATTGTTAAATTCTTTCACCTTTAATATTATTATTATTATTATTTATAAATTATAAATTATTATAAATATTATTATAAATATTATTATATTATATTATATTATATTATATTATATTATATTATATTATATTATATTATATTATATTATATTATATTATATTATATTATATTATATTATAATTATAACTAATTTATGATTGAAATAGTAATATTAATAATAATATTTACAATAATAATAAAAATAAATAAATAAATAAATAAATTGAAAAACAAACAAGAAACAAAAATTGCGCTTCTGATTAAATTTCTTTGTAAACCTCATTTGTTTATCAGCTTTTGCATACATAAGAACAGTTTGCTTTCGAATATAGCCAGACTTTGTTGAAGGCAATTACAATGTCAATTTTATCTTAGTGTCTATTTCACTTTAATCTCGACTATCAGGGCAACAAAAAAAAATGAGAAAAGAAAATTTTCTAAATTTATTTACATAAATTTTTGTCAAAATCCTCAAACATGATCTCATTTTCTAAAAATAAATTCAGCCCTCTGATTAGATGACTGCTACTGTATACTTTGTACATCCTAGAAAGATGTGATTTTCTCTCAACGTATCCTTAAGAAATGGGGAAAAAAAAATTTTTTTCCATTCAAAAATAAGTAACCCAAAAAAGAAATGTTTCAATTATTAATTTATTATTAATTAAATTATTAATTATTAATTTTAATGTTTAATTGGAACATTTTTTTTGTTACTCATTAAAATTATTAAATTTACAAGTTGAATTGAAACATTTTTTTTGTTACTCATTAAAATTATTAAATTTACAAGTTGAATTGAAACATTTTTTTCGTTACTCATTAAAATTATTAAATTTACAAGTTGAATTGAAACATTTTTTTTGTTACTCATTAAAATTATTAAATTTACAAGTTGAATGAAAATTGTTTGATTTTTTTTGTATTTATTATGTTTAATTAAAAGATAATTTTTGCTTGACTAACAAAGATTTCGATTCAAAAACAGTTTTCACAGTGATAACAAAGGTAAGAAGAATAAGAAAGAAAAAATTTAGTTAATAAAATAATTTTTGATAAAAAATTGGTAAATAATTTTCAATGAAAAATTGGCAAATAATTTTCGAATTAAAAATGGTTTAAAAAATTTTTTGGCAAAAATAGAGAATTAAGAAAAATACCCTTTTTCAATATTTTAATAAATTATCACAACTATTTTAGAATGAATTTATTAAATTTGTGAAATGTATTAAATTTATGAAATGTATTAAATTTATGAAATTTATTAAATTTACGAATTGTATTAATTTTATGAAATGTATTAAATTTATGAAATGTATTAAATTCATGAAAAATTACCTCGAACAGTTGAATCTAAATTGCAATGCTTAACGTTACATTGAGATTCCACAAAATTGGATACTATTTGTTTTCAAAAAAAAAAAAAAAAAGCACATGTGTATCCAAAGGGAGTATATAATTCACATAATGAAACACTCGCGATTATGCACAACCGAGACAATGACATCAATACAGAGAGACTCGTTTCTTTAGGGAGGGGAAATTAAAAAATATTTTTGCAAATAAAAAAAAAGAAGGACCAGTCAATTTTAACATTCACGCGGATAAAAAATAATAAAAAATAATTCCAACAGTCGGATCAGTAAAAAGCATCGCCCGTGGCGTGCCTTTCAAAATCAGCTGTAGAACTGCGTTGCCACCGAGTACACTGACAGAAATTTAAAATGAACTATACTCATGAGTCGAGCCAGTAACGTAGGCGAGAGGTTCAAAGTTGCGAGGGAGCCCTCTCTTTCTCTCTCTCTCACTCTCTCTCTGTAAATGTTTTTGTGTGTTGGAGAATAAAAGCGATATACACACTAGTCCATTGTTGAGGAGCCTTCCTTCCTTTTTCTTTTTCTCTTTTTTTCTCCAAAAGAATCCGCGATGGATTCGATGAATCATCGAATTAAATATTTTTACTAAACATGGAATGTGACAAAAGGGAGAAAATACTGATTTTTGAAGGTCTAATGGATTGAAAAAATGTTCTTTCTTTGATATTTTTTTTTGTTTCTTATCTTCGTTATTTTATAGGGGAACGAAAATTTATTTGGATCAAATGAAAATTTATTTGGATCAAATGAAAATTTGTTTGGCTCAAGTAAACATCATTTGGTACATACTTTAACATCAATAACAATCTGGAATAATATTTAATAAAATTTAATAATAAAATGCATGGCAAAATTTTAATTTAACATTTTATTAAAAAATCTAAAGTTCAACATTTCAATTATGATTGAAAATAATAAAATTATTATTAAAATAAATAATAAAATTCTTTTCCAAAATTCGATCATTTAAAAAAAAATGTAATAAAATGCCTGTCATAATTTCAATTATCTTTATAAATATAATAAAATTCTTCTCTAAAATACATTTATTTTCAAAAATAATGAAATTCTTCGCAAAAATTCAATTACATTTAAAAATTTTTTTTTAATTTCTCGTCAAAATTTTATAAATAATAAAATTCATTCTAGAAATTCATTTATTTTCAAATGTAATAGAATTCTTCGAAGAAATTCAATTATTTTCAAATTTTTTAAAATTTTCGCCACAATTTCAAATATATTTTAAAATATCAAAATTCTTCTTCAAAATTTAATTACTTTTAAACTTTTTTAATAAAAATCTCTTCAAAATTTCAATTATTTTTATAAATAATAAAATTCTTTTCCAAACATCAATTATTTAAAAAAAAATTTAATAAAATGCCTGTCATAATTTTAATTATCTGTGTAAATATAAAAATTTCTTCAAAATTCAATTACTTTTAAATATTTAAAAAAAAATATGTTCAAAAATTCAATTATCTTTATAAATAATAAAATTCTCTATAATTCAATTATTTTCAAAGAATTCTAATAAAATTCTTGTTAGAATTTCAATTATTTATTTATTTCTGTACATTTGTAATTATCTTTATAAATAATAAAATTCATCCTAGAAATTCATTTATTTTCAAATGTAATAAAATTCTTCGAAGAAATTCAATTATTTTCAAAAATTTTTTTTAATTTCTCGTCAAAATTATCATTATCTTCATAAATAATAAAATGTCATCATGGAAATTTAATTATTTTCAAAAGTTCTAATAAAATTCTTTGCAAAATTCAATTATCTTCAAATGTAAGAAAATTCTTCGCAGAAATTTAATTATTATCAAAAAATTTTTTCTTAAATTCTCAAAATTTCAATTGTCTTTATAAATATCAAAATTCTTCTTTAAAATTCAATGACTTTTAAACATTTAAAAAAAAATCTGTTCAAAAATTTAATTATCTTTATAAATAATAAAATTCTTTTCTGTAATTCAATTATTTTCAAAGAATTTTAATAAAATTCTTGTCAGAATTTCAATTATTTATTTATTTCTGTAAATTTGTTATTATCTTTATAAATAATAAAATTCATCGTAAAAAATTCATTTATTTTTAAAAGTAAGAAAATTTTTCGCAGAAATTCAATTATTTTCAAATTTTTTTAAATTCTCGCCACAATTTCAACTATTTTTAAAAATATCAAAATTCTTCTTTAAAATTCAATTACTTTTAAACATTTCAAAAAAAATCTGTTCAAAAATTCAATTATCTTTATAAATTATAAAATTCTTCTCTACAATTCAATTATTTTCAAAGAATTTTAATAAAATTCTTGTCAGAATTTCAATTATTTTCAAAAAAATTTTTAATTTCTCGTGAAAATTATCATTATCTTCATAAATAAAAAAATTCATCATAGAAATTTAATTATTTTCAAAAGTTCTGATAAAATTCTTTGCAAAATTCAATTATCTTCAAAAGTAAGAAAATTCTTCGCAGAAATTGAATTAATTTCAAAAAATTTTTTTTAAATTCTCAAACTTTTAATTATTTTTAAAAATATCAAAATTCTCCTTCAAAATTCAATTACTTTAAAACATTTTAAAAAAATCTGTTCAAAAATTTAATTATCTTTATAAATAATCAAATTCTTCTCTATAACTCAATTATTTTTAAAGAAATTTAATAAAATTCTTGTCCGAATTCCAATTATTTATTTATTTCTGTACATTTGTAATTATCTTTATAAATAATGAAATTCATTTTAGAAATTCATTTATTTTCAAAAGTAATAAAATTCTTCGCAGAAATTCAATTATTTTCAAAAAATTTTTTAATTTCTCATGAAAATTATCATTATCTTCATAAATAAAAAAATTCATCATGGAAATTAAATTATTTTCAAAATTTCTGATTAAAATTCTTTGCAAAATTCAATTATCTTTAAAAAATAAGAAAATTCTTCGCTGAAATTCAATTATTTTCAAATTTTTTTAAATTCTCGCCACAATTTCAATTATTATTATAAATATCAAAATTCTTCTTCAAAATTCAATTACTTTTAAACATTTTTTAAAAACATCTGTTCAAAATTTTAATCGTTCTTATAAATAATAAAATTCTTCTCTGAAATTCAATTATTTGCAAAGAATTTTAATAAAATTATTGTCAAAATTTTAATTATCTTTACAAATAAAAAAAGTATCCTAGAAAATTCATTTATTTTCAAATTCTTTTTTTTATAAAATCTTATAATATAAAAAAATGATTTTATCACTCGGTCATCTTTAATTATTATAAAAAAATGAAGACATCGATTGCTCCGAGTCAAAGACTCGGAGTGATCGATTTCTTCATGTTTTATAACAATTTTTTTTTAAGTAGTTTAATTTCAAAAAGGTTTGAATTTTAATCTTTTGAAGGATTTTAATTCTTATGGAAAAATAATAATTAAATATTTTTTTAAAAAAGAAGTTATTGATGTTTTTTTGAAAAATTTGAAAGAAATCTGTAAATAAACTTAACAGAACATTTTTTTGACTAAAACTTTTTCCTTAAACTTTAATTTTCTGAAAATTTAAAAAATTTCAGTCGCACTTTACTAAAAAAAATCTTGAAAAAGTCGATTAGTCGCATTTTTTCACAAAAAAGGCAAAAAAAGTCACATTTTGTTAGAAAAGTCGAAAAAAGTCGAAAAAGTCGCACAATCCGAGCCCTGCATTATTTTGGATCGAATAAACATTATTTGTTAGAAATAAAAATTACTTGTTACAAATAAATCATTTGTTTTACACCGAAACAAAAATTTATTTGGATCAAGTAAACATTACTTGTTACAAATAAAAACTACTTGTTACAAATAAAAACTACTTGTTACAAATAAAAACTACTTGTTACAAATAAAAATTACTTGTTACAAATAAAAATTACTTGATACAAATAAATCATCTATTTTGCAGCAAAACGAAAAATTATTTGGGTCACATAAAAATTATTTGGATCAACTAAAAATTATTTGTTAAAACTAAAAATTACACGATACAAATGAATCATTTATTAGCTTATTATCAAAAAAAAATATCTAAGATAAATATTCAGTAGCTATGAGTATTTTATTTTATCGCATCAAATAAACAGTAGTACTATACAAAATTTATGAAAGTTTGTATTTTTAAAACCTCCGAAAAGTAGTTTTAAAATCAAAATTTATTCAGTAATTTTCATTTGCTGCTTGTACCCAAAAAATTAATGCTTTAAACATCAATTTTAACGGAGCTCATCTTTTGAAAAGAGAAAAAATAAATTCAACTGAAATTTGTACATGTTACAGTTAAAAATGAGCATCCGGAAAGTATTTTTAAAACCAAAATTTATTCAATAATTTTCATTGCTGCCTGTACTCAAAAAATTAATGCTTTAAACATCAATTTTAACGGAGCTCATCTTTTGATAACAAAAAAAATAAATAAATTAAGAAATTTGTTTTTAGGACATTAATTTTTAGGCATCACGTACTAATGTTACATGTTCGTTTGTTAAAATTGATGTACAATTTGTACTAAAATGTTAGTAAAAATTTGTAATTTAATTTAATTTAATTTTTCTCTGGTTTTACTTTCCAGAGGCTCGAATAACAATTAATTACAATTCTCAGAGAAAGAAGTCGCTATTGTAACATTGTTTTTTTCTATAAATCCTATAACTTCTTCCAAATAATGTAGAACAATATTTCTTCAAAATTCATATAGACTCCAATCAGTCCTGACCAAGGATTCGAGGAAAAAACACTTTACAACTGGGGCTATAAAGCCATTTTAATAACTTATAAGTATAAGCCAGAATGGTCAAGAACTTTTAGTACTTTTGTGGTTGCACACTTTAGTTTAACGTCTTTAGAAATTAGGACGCGCAAGACAAAGAATTCAAGTTTGTTCCAATTTCAACTATAAAATCTTAAAGTAATTCATAAAAAGAAAAAAAATAATCTTATCCCTAAACAAACTGTAAATGTAAATTCCAAAGTGAAATTATTCCAATTGTCTGACAAAATGTTTTAAAAACAAAAATTAAGAATAGCAAAACATTGAATAGAAACTGTGGAGAAAAGTATTTATTTTTTTTTTTGTAATAGTTTCTCGGGAAGTGATCGAAAAATTGATATTTTCCGTGAATGTATATTTATATTTATATATATATTGAGAGGCTGATATATTGTGAGTAGAGAAAGGAAATAAATCTTCTGTGGAGCATGGCAAAATTGACCGCAGCTTGTAATAAAATTCACACAGCAAAACATTCGTATATACATATAAACAGCAGTTGAACTACAGCTCTAGTCGATTTCACATAATTGGTTGTTTCGCTTTATAATAAGACAGGATGCTGTTTTGCAAGAAAATTATATATTACTTAGTATTGCTCTTATGATGTGCGCTCTACACACTTTGATAGTCATCGTGATTCTTGAGAAGAGGAGATTTTTACTTCTCTAAAGTCGCGATTTTCTTTTGTTTTCTAAATTATTCTCTTTCAATTTGTGGAGAATATTTTTATTTACTTCACGAATCGAAAAATTTTGCCTTTTTTATTCGTTTCTTAGTCTGGATATTGATATAGGGTTGAAGAAAAAAATTTATTTGGATTAAAATAAAAATTTATTTGGATCATACAATTTGTTATTATTAGTGTTACAATTTATTATTATTTTGATATTATAATTGTTACAATTTATTAATATTTTGTTACAGTTCGGTTTTTATATTTTAATTTTTAATTATTTTGATATTATAATTCTTATAAATTATTTTTATTTTGTTATTATAATTGTTACAATTTGTTATTATAATTCGGTGTTTATTATTACAATTCTGTTATTATTGCTACAATTTATTATCATTTTGTTATTATAATTCGGTAATTATTGTTAGAATTTAATATTATTTTGTTATTCTATTTGTTACAATTTATTATTATTTTTTTATAATTTGATGATTATTATTATTCTAACAATTTATTATCATTTTGATATTCTAATTCGGTGAATATTGTCACAATTTATTATTATTTTGTTATATTATAAGTGTTATAATTTATTATTATTTTGTTATATTATAATTGTTATAATTTATTAATATTTTGTTATATTATAATTCGGTGATTATTATTATAATTTATAATTATTTTCTTATTATAATTTAGTGATTATTATTATTACTAATTTATTATTTGGTTATTACAATTTGGTGATTATTGTTACAAATTTACAATTTTTAATTATATTATTATTATAATTCGGTGATTATTATTACAAAGTTACAAAATATAATACGGTTTTATCAATAATTATTGTAACAATTATTGTTACATTTTATTTTGTTATTATAATTGTAACAAATTATTATTATTTTGTTATTATAATTGTTATAATTTATAATTCGGTGTTTATTATTACAATTCTGTTATTATTCTTACAATTTATTATCATTTTGTTATTATAATTCGATAATTATTGTTATAATTCGGTAACTATTGTTACAAGTTAATATTATTTTGTCATTCTATTTGTTACAATTTATTATTTTTTTATAATTTGATGATTATTATTCTGACAATTTATTATCATTTAGATATTTTAATTCGGTGAATATTGTTACAATTTATTATTATTTTGTTATTATAATTGTCACAATTTATTATTATTATTATTAAATATTATTATTATTTTGTTATATTATAATTGTTATAATTTATTATTATTTTGTTATTAATTTGGTGATTATTCTTACAATTTTACAATTAATAATTATTTTATTATTATAATTCGGTGATTATTATTACAAAGTTACAAAATATAATACGGTTTTATCAACAGATTTATGCAACAATTATTGTTACAACTTATTTTGTTATTATAATTGTTACAATTTATTATTATTTTGTTATTAAAATTGTGACAATTTATTATTATAATTCGGTGTTTATTATTACAATTTTGTTATTATTGTTACAATTTATTATCATTTTGTTATTATAATTCGGTGAATATTGTTACAATTTATTATTATTTCGTTATTCTATTTGTTACAATTTATTATTATTTCGCTATAATTCGGTGATTATTATTACAAATTATTATTATTTTGTTATTATAATTGTTACAATTTATTAATATTTTGTTATAATTTAGTGATTATTGTTACAATTTATTATTATTTTGTTATTCTTCTTGTTACAATTTTTTTTATTATAATTCGGTGATTATTATTGCAATTTATTAATGTTACAATAACTTTTTAATTAAAAATTTTTTTTTCTAATTATTAAAGAAAACAATTAATATTTAAACGCTAAAATTTAAAATTCCATGTTTTAGAAATATTTTTCCAAAAAGATATTATTAGTTCAGGAAATGAGAAATTATTATTAGAAACTTATTTTAACACATAGTAAAAAGTATAGTTCAAAGTATATATATATAAGTCCTGTATTAGGTGCTTCATTGAAATTTCTCTTTAATTGGAAAAAAAACGAATGAACGAAATTTAAAGTGACAGTAGTCTTGTAATTCATCATTTGCTCCCATCCCACGTGTGAGGTTCAATTGACACGGCCTGAATATTATGCACTCAAAAATTTAAAAATCATCACACTTGTGAATTGTAGTTTTTCTTAACTGTATATATTTCTGCTTTGACGAATATATATATATGCGTTCAGCCATTGATTGCAAAGCAATTTTCAACTTTGACTTCAAATTTAATATTCCACTCGATAATTTCGAAAAAAATATTAATACTCATTGCATTTTTTTTAGATTTTTGGACCCCCCTGCTTTTAAATTGGTAAAAATATGATAATATAATGTTATTATTATCATTATGGTTATTATAATATTATTATAATATATAATGCGCTCTGAAGAAAGGTACCTAAGAAGCAAACGAATTGTAGGTTAGGATCGTGTTAAATTTCTCTTGATTCAAAGTTTATTTTTTATTATTTGAATTTGTAAGTAATTTTTATTGAATATTTCGGTTATAATGAAGATTTGACGATGAATAATTTAAAATTAATAATTGATTTTCTTTTTGTATTTTTACTTGAAAAATTAAAAACATAACCTCAAATTTTTTGCTTCTTTGGTACCTTTCTTCAGAGCGCGTCACTCTTATTAATAAATAATAAAATCTCTCATTGTTTTTAATGTCGTTCATAAACTAAATATTTTTAAGATTATTATATAATATAATTATACCCCTATACATAATAGTATAATTAAATACCTATATAATAATAATAATAATAATAATATAATAATAATAATATAATAATAATAATAATAATAATAATAATATAATAATAATAATATAATAATAATAATAATAATACCTATATAATAATATTATTATATAGGGGTATAATTATATTATATAATAATCTTAAAAATATTATTTACTTTATGAACGCCATTAAAAACAATTAAGACAAGAGAAAAAAATCAAAGTTGACAAATTTTTAAATATTTGTAAAATATTTTTTGTTTTCGCTATTACAAACGGAAATTATCAGAACATATTTTTATAATTTTTATATTAATTTTTACCAATCTATAGTCAAATTTTATTATATCGAAACGTCGAGATTTAATAAAAATTTTTTTTTTATTTAAAGATTTAATAAATAATAATTAAAAATTTAACTTCGATTTTTTTGGCCAGGAATATATTTTCTAAATTATTAAATAATAGACCCAAAATAAAAATTCTTTCTTTTATAAATGACAATATAATAATTATCATACATAGTACAAAATAAAAACAAAAAAAAATACGGAAATGGAGAAAAATCGTTAGATTTTCTTAGCTAGTGAGTGGAGACTGTTGTCGAAGGATACGCGAATGCTTTCAGTTGGCGCATGCACAACAAAGCGGTGAAATAGACTAGGGACGATTATCGCAGGAACGGTCGTGGCATTCTCGACCCTAGGGAAAATTGCCATTTAGTGGGGACAAACTACACTCGAGTTATTAGGTGTGAGGAGGATGGACGAATAACAAGGACGATGCGAGTAAGAAAGAAAGAAAGAAAGAGAGAGAGAAAGAGAGAGAGAGAGAGAGAGAGAGAGAGAGAGAGAGAGGGACGAGAATGAAGAGAATGGACTCTACTCTACCGCGTGTTGCGGGTCGATACTCTGGCACCAAAGAGTTTAACCATTAGGTATCTCGGTGCAAGTGTACCGAGCTCAGTGCACTTCGGGTACACGTGCACCGAGACAACTTTTACGTTTAGTTTCGCTCTTTCATCACACTGCGCTCTCTTTCCAAGCTCCGAACATTATATTTGTATCTTTATTTCTTCTCCTAGAGAAAGAGAGTTATAGATTGATTCTTAAATATCTTTATACGCTCGTTTCTTCTTATTTTCACGAAGCCTCTACACTGACAATGGCAAGAAGCACCTGGAGAAAAATCAGGACTCATTGTTTGTTGCCTATTATGAATTCGAAATCGTTTTTCATCTCATTTTTTTTTATACTAAAGTAAGAAAAAAAATTATTTTTCTCAATTACTTTTAGGTAATTTTATTTTTCTCAATTACTTTTAGGTAATTTTATTTTTCTCAATTACATTTAGGTAATTTTATTTTTCTCCAATACTTTTAGGTAATTTTATTTTAATTAATTAATTAATTAATTAATTAATTTTAAATAATAACATGCATTGTAATAATAGGTATAATATTAAAAATTTATATTAGTAAAATCAATATTAATAATATGTAAAATAACAATTAATAACAATGATATAATAATAAAATTAACAACAAGTGAATGAAATTAATATATTATTAATTCTAATTATAAGTAACAATTATTAAAATATCAATTATTGATAAAGAATTGTAATAATAAATTGATAATAATAAATCATAACTGAATTGCAATAATCACCGAATTAGGATAACAAAATAATCATAAATTGTAGTAACGATTATAATAACAAAATGATAATAAATTATTACAACAATAACAGAATTAAAATAACAAAACAATAATAAATTGTTACAACAATAACAGAATTATAATAACAAAATAATGATAAATTGTAACAAATATTACAACAAAATAATAATAAATTGTTAAAACAATAACAGAATTGTAATAAAAAAATAATAATAAATTGTCACAATTATAATAACAAAATAATAGTAAATTGTTTAAATTATAATAACAAAATAATAATAAATTGTCACAATTTTAATAACAAAATAATAATAAATTGTTACCATTATAATAACAATATAAATTGTAACAATAATTGTTACAATAGTTGATGATAAAATCGTATTATATTTTATAACTTTGTAATAATAATCACCGAATTATAATAATAAAATAATTAAAAATTGTAAATTTGTAACAATAATCACCAAATTGTAATAACAAAATAATAAATTAGTAAATATAATCAATGAATTATAATAACAAAATAATTATAAATTATAACAATAATCACCGAGATAAAATATAATAAAATAATAATAAATCATAACAATTATAATATAACAGAATAATAATAAATTGTAACGATTATAATAACAAAATAATAGTGAATTGTTAAAATTATAATAACAAAATAATAATAAATTGTCACAATTATAATTACAAAATAATAATAAATTGTAACAACTATAAGAACAAAATAATAATCAATTATTACAACAATAACAGAATTTTAATAACAAAACAATAATAAATTGTTACAACAATAAAGAATGGTAATAACAAAATAATAATAAATTGTTACAATCATAATAACAAATTAATAATGAATTGTATAAATAATCACCGAATTATAATAACAAAATAATAATAAATTTTAAAAATTATAATATAACAAAATAATAATGAATTGTGACAATTATAAAAACAGAATAATAAATTAGTAATTATAATCACTGAATTATAATAACAAAATAATTATAAATTATAACAATAATCACCGAATTATAATATAACAAAATAATAATAAATTATAACAATAATAATATAACAAAATAATAATAAATTATAAAGATTATAATAACAAAATAATAATAAATTATAAAGATTATAATAACAAAATAATAATAAATTGTCACAATTATAATAACAATATAATAATAAATTGTTAAAATTATAATAACAAAATAATAATAAATTGTCACAATTATAAGGACAAAATAATAATAAATTGTACCAATTACAATAACAAAATAATAATAAATTGTCACATTTACAATAACAAAATAATAATAAATTGTAACAATTATAATTACAAAATAATAATAAATTGTAACAAGTAGAATAACAAAATAATAATAAATTGTAATAACAAAATAATACTAAATTGTAACAATCATAATAACAAATTAATAATAAATTGTAACAATAATCACCGAATTATAATAACAAAATAATAATAAATTGTTACAATAATCAGCGAATCCTAATACCAAATAAGAATGTAGAAAATTTTTCAAGAAACAATTTTTGTTTTTTTCTTATAGTTCTTATTAATCCATACGCTTATATATTATGCATGAATCAGAAAATGAAAAATCATTTGAAAAATAATTTTTTTTGTTATTAATAATAATTGAGTAGACGTAAATTTCGTCATCAATAAAATAACACAGGTTTTGCCTTTATAACGAAGACAAAAACAAAGCCACAATGATGTTGGTGATGATGATGATGATGATGATCATTTATACATAACAGTTAGTCATGTTTAATTGTATTAAAGAGGACGATAGACGTTAAACATCTGTGAACTTTAATTCTTAGAGATTGAATTTAAAGGAAAAAAGGAAAATTTTCATTAATTTGCAATTTTCTATAATTATAAAATAAATAAAAAAAATTTTTTAACAAAACAAATAACAATTTTCTACATTGTCATTTATTTCAATAACTTAAGTAGTAATAATTAATAGCGAATTATTATCATTGATCGCACATTGTTGCAAATCAGAAAGGAACAAAGTTCAATAATACTTTGAATAAATTTTTATACTTGGACTGAAAAAAATAGAATAAAAAATAACAATATAAAAGTAAGACTCGTTTCTTTTTTGTAAGGACTTTTTATTTTTCTATAATATAAATAAACAAACGGAATAATTCTTTTTTTTCTATTTTTTAAAAATAGGGCGTTGCCCTTATACAAAAGAGGAACAAAGAAATCAATAATAACTAATAGTTATTAATATTTGTAAAAACAAATAATTGTAATAATATTATTAACATTATTAATATTATTAATTTTATAATATTTATAAATTAATATATTTATCTCTTTATAATATTTATAAATTATAAATAAAAAAATAATAAAAAAAAAGTAAAAAAAAATTTTTTTTAATTAAAATTGAAATTTTATTAAAATTTAGCCTATTCGGAATAATTTAGATAACATAGTTTTAATATTTTTCATTGACCCAATTATAAATATTAAAATTTATTTTATCCATTGTAATGAATAACTGTCAGAATCAAGGAAGTTAAGAGTTGATTAGAAATACTCGCGGACAGAGATATACGAAAATATCGGTTGCAATTAATAATTCAGTATAAAAATCATTTTCTTTACGAATTTTTTTTTTTTTTTTTTTTTTTTTTTTTTAAGTCCATATAAATTATTCAGGTTGCAAAGCCATTTTTATATTATAGCACTTTTTTCTCTTTCAACTTTGATGTGCATTAAAAAATAATTTTATCTCTCAATGAAATTAATTATTAATAACAAAGCATACGATTTATTATAAATATTTTATCGTCATTCTTCTCTTTCCCTCTATATTCTATTTTAAACGTAAAATCAGGTAAAAAGAAACCTAAAATCGTAAAAATCGTATTTTTTCTGCATATCATGAAAATAAAATGATATTTTCCAATTACATTATGTAATAAACGTATACATTATTTTTATGTACAAAAAGCAGAGATAACGATTGTTATTTTTATATTTAAAGGTTTTTTTTCAACAGAAAAAAAATATATTCCAAAATTAAGCTACACAACAATTTTTTATAATAAAGGGTAATAAAAAAAAATTCACTATATTAAAAGTGAGATTTTTCTCATACAAATGTGAAATAAAAAAAAAGTTGTTTTTCTTTTTCATATGAAGTCAATTAACTCGCGAGTTTAATTGTCACTGGAAATATCTGGATATTTTGTGAAAAAAAGAGAAAACAGAAAAATATATGTTTAATAAAATAGTGTTGTAAAAATATTAAATACAAAAAAACTAGCAAAAGTTGTGCAAAATGAAAATATAGGCAAAAAAAAAATATTTTTAAAAATCAAGATTATTTTCTTTGTCAAACGATTACTTTTCAATCAATTACTTTTTATAAACAACTTATAGAGTAAAGTTTCTTTTTTAAAGTTGAAAAAAATATTTATCAAATTATATTAAAAACAATTCAATTATTAAAAAGAATTTTATTATAAAAATTTTTTTCATTGATAAAATTCTTTCAAATATTTTTATTAAAATTTTTACTAAAAGTTGTTGTTTTGTATTATTCATTTAAAAGTGTATTAAAAATAATTGAAATCCTGCGATGAGTTTTAAAAATTTATAAAAATAAAAGAATTTATATGTAAAAAAATGATATTTATATAAATAGATTATTATGTTTATTTTTATTTTTATTTTTAACTATGAAAATAATTGTATTTTAGAGTAAACTTTTATTAAATATTTTTTTTAATAATTGAATTCCTGAGGAAAATTTTATTTTTTAAAAAAAATGAATTTTTGCAAAGAATTTGATAAAAATCTATTTAAATGTTTTTATTACAAATAGCAGAGAATAAAAATCATTAAAATACAAAAAATAAGTTTAAATATTTATAAAAATGATTAAATTTATATGTAAAAAAAATAATTATATGTATATAAATACATTATTATGTTTATTTTTATTTTTATTTTTAACTATGAAAATAATTGTATTTTAGAGTAAACTTTTATTAAACGATTTTTTTAATAATTGAATTCCTGAGGAAAATTTTATTGTTTAAAAAAAATGAATTTTTGCAAAGAATTTGATGAAAATCTATTTAAATATTTTTATTACAAATAGCAGAGAGAGTAAAAATCATTAAAATACAAAAAATAAGTTTTAATATTTATAAAAATGATTAAATTTATATTAAAAAAATAATTATATTTATATAAAAATAAATACATTATTATGCTTATTTTTATTATCTATGAAAATAATTATATTTTAGAGTAAACTTTTATTAAACATTTTTTTTAATAATTTAATTCCTGAGGAAAATTTTATTAAATAAAAAAAAATTAATTTTTGCAAAGAATTTTATAAAAATCTATTTAAATATTTTTATTACAAATAGCAGAGAGAGTAAAAATCATTAAAATACGAAAAATTTGTGAAAAAATTGAATCGTTGAGAATTTTAATTAAATTTTTTTTAAAAATGTTTTCCAATAACTTTATTACAATTTTTTTTTATTTTAACTGTTATCACAAATTGAAAGTCATCTAAATTCTCAAATATGAAAAAAAATGCGACTTTTAGTTTATACCAAAAATTAAAATAGTAGCAAATTGTAAAAAAGTAATAAATAGTTTGGATTTTTTAGGAAAATCATTAAGAGTACAAAAAATAATATAAATTAAATTAGTACGAAAAGCATTTACTTTTATTTATTAATAGTATTTCTAATATTAAACATTTCTTGCATCTACAACAATAAAATGTAAAATATCATTACTCTTTGTCGATATAGATATCTCAAGGGGATCTTTTATGACTTCATTCCATTCTAAAATTCATTTAGAAGGCCAATAAAACTATACTTTTTTTTGTCCTTTGTTTTACTTTTATTTAATTTTTTTTGTTTTGTTCTTCTGTACAAGCTTCCAGTGAGCTTACATTTTAGACAAAATGACATTTAAAAAGTGCAATTGTAATTAACCGAGCTTCCTCTTCCTGTTAGAAAATTTTTGTAGTTCATTGTTTGTTTTATGAAAGAGCAGAATGATTTCTAATATGGTTACAGTTGAGAAAACATTTTAACACAGGTCTTTCGCTTCGAAATGAGTAAATTTGCCACAAAACTACACTTTTGCACGTTTATATTGATGATATCAAATTAATATTAATTAAAGATTAAAATTAGAAATTTAAATTTAAAAATAAATTTAAAATTAAATATCTTTTAATTTGAAATTGAAATTTAAAAAAATTAAATATTTTTTAATTTCAAATTGAATATAAAAAATATATTCTTTTATTTTCAAATTGAATATAAAAAAATATTAAACATTAAAAAAACAAATAAAAATATTAAATATTAAAAAAAAACAAATAAAAATATTAAATATAAATAAATATTTTTATTTTCAAATTAAATATAAAAAATATTGAATATTAAAAAAAAACAAATAAAAATATTCTTTTTATTAACTTTTTTTTAAGAATTTTAGCGAAAGAAATCAGTTTTCTTCCGAATGTTATTTTCGAAAAATTTTCTCAAACTCCTAAATTCCATAATAACTCGATTCTAGAAACATAGTTTGTGCAGCGTTTAGATTTAGATGAGAGCGCTTTCTAATAATATCGTCCAAGATAAATTACAATGATAATGGGAAGGGTGGGGGGGGGGGGGTTAAATGATGATTACAAGCAGATGGTCCATTAATGGAAGAAAGTTCGCAAGATTTTGGTATATATTCAACGAAAATTTCTATTTCATATTCACGAGTCAAGACATCATTTATTTTACGCATATTTAGTTAAAAATAAAAAAATAATTTCGACGCATTTCGCAAAGAAAATAATTATATTAATTTAGAAACTTTTTCCCGCTGTGTACTCCGTCACTTCCAAGAATGACGAGAGAGAGACAAAATGGCGGCGCTTAAGTCGAACAGCTGATTCACTTGAAATTTAAAAAATCCTCTAAATTCCAAACTAAACGGAATTAAGCAGTGATATTTTTTTCAAACGATTTCCCCCAATGGCAGGAATGTAATATAAGAAAATAAAATTCATTTTATCTAACTTATTGTCCCTATTTTTTATTTTCAAACTGGATGAATGAACTTGCACACTGCTTGCATAGTGAAAATAAGTTTAAAATATTATAAAATTGATGTATTATACTATATAAAGACAAAAGCATTGTCAATGCGTGACAAACAGTCGTTTAATAGTTTGCATTTCCGTTTATCTCTCGCACGCACCGGATAGGAAAGTGCAATCAGTATTTTAAACAAAGATTTTATAATTTTTCCCAGTGCAAGTGCACCGAGCACACTTTTCACTGCTACAAACATAATAACATGTTATACATACAATCTCTTTCTTGCGCCAAAAGTCAGATGTAATACTATTAACGGAATCTTGCAGACAACATTTTTCTTACATTCAATTTCATAATCGTTGCAATTTTCGAAATGTCCTTTTTCAAAAATTTAACAAATAAATAACGAAGAAGTAATAAAGAAATAATAAAGAAATAATAAATAAATAATAAAGAAATTATAAATAAATATTAAGGAAATAATAAATAAATAATTTCCTTTGTCCTTTTTCAAAAATTTAGCAAACAAATAATGAAGAAGTAATAAAGAAATAATAAAGAAATAATAAAGAAATAATAAAGAAATAATAAAGAAATAATAAATAAATAATAAAGAAATAATAAAGAAATAATAAATAAATAATAAAGTAATAATAAAGAAATTATAAATAAAAATTAAAGGAATAATAAATAAATAATAAAGAAATTATAAATAAATATTAAAGAAGTAATAAATAAATAATAAAGAAATAATAAAGAAATAATAAATAAATAATAAAGAAATAATAAAGAAATTATAAATAAAAATTAAAGAAATAATAAATAAATAATAAAGAAATTATAAATAAATATTAAAGAAGTAATAAATAAATAATAAAGAAATTATAAAGAAATACTAAAGAAATAATAAATAAATAATAATATAAATAATAATAATGTTGAAGTTTACATAATTCCGTGAAAGTCAGGTATTGAACTTGAATTTAAAGAAAAGGGGATAGTTTATAATATAGATAGAATTGAGCATTAAGTAAATAAAAGTTTTGCGATTTTGCTGCAACTTTATGAAAAATGATAATTGTCGTCATTTACGTTTTTTTTATCAGTAAAAAAAAAAATATAATAACGAGAAAGTGAATCATAATAAAGTTTTTCTTTCTTGAACTTGACACGAAATGTCCAATGCAAATTGTTTTATTGACGTAGTGGACAATATTTTTTGTGCGTCTAATACAATAATTATGTGCATTTACGGAACAAAGTGGAAGGTTTTAGCAAACTTTTCCTTTTTCGCATTACAATTTTTGCAAAATATTATGACAAAAAAGAATATAACATTAACAAAAATAACGACAAAGAATAATATGAAGACAAATAACAACAAAAAATAACAACAAAGGATAACATGGACAAAAATAACGACAAAGAATATAACATGAACAAAAATAACAACAAAGGATAACATGAACAAAAATAACGACAAAGAATATAACATGAACACGGTAAATCGTTAGGTATTAAAATAACACCAAAAAGGATTAAAATAATCCAATTTAGTGTTATTTTAATCCATTTTGGTGTTATTTTAATCCATTTTGGTGTTATTTTAATACCTAA
Source organism: Leptopilina drosophilae (assembly GCA_032873175.1). NCBI lineage: Eukaryota > Metazoa > Arthropoda > Insecta > Hymenoptera > Figitidae > Leptopilina > Leptopilina drosophilae. The sequence goes on along the minus strand of CM065482.1, from coordinate 47,125,081 downwards.
CGATTTACCGTGAACAATAAGATAACAACAAAGAATAACATTTAATAATTACATTTAATAATAAACATTTAATTTTTAGCTAATTTTTTAATTAAAAATTTGTAATGTTCTAATGTTTGTATAAATGCACATCGAGCAAGAGGAACGAGTTATTATATTTGTGTACAATATACATATACGTATATAATGATAGAGTCTTATCGGTCATTTTTCGACAGATGATTATTTAACGTCGTATATAGGATGCTTAATAAGGTATATTATAAGCGCAATTTCAAGACTTTGACTTCGTATTAGAAATGCATAAACGCAAGGAGTCAAGGAGAAGACGAGACTGCAAACAATTATTAAATCGTTTAAAATTGACAATATGATTAAAAATTGCATGCATGTGCAATTTGTAACAGAGGACTTCTTTTAGGAGTCAACTTTACGTGCACGCTCGCAATCATGTACGCGAAGACTTTATCCATTCGATTTAAGGAAAAATTGTTAGATAAAAAATTAACAGAAAAAATAGATTTAACCTTGCGACAAGTTTCGTGAACAAAAATAATTACTGTAAAAAATTAAATATGAAAAATTACAACTATAGAAAGAATTAATTTTCAAATTTTACAACATTTTTCACTTTTATTTAATATTTATTTTACCTAAATTTATTTTTTTATCATCTATTGATTAGAAACCCTTTTCAAATTCCCTGACTTAAGAATTAATTTTCAAATTTTACAACATTTTTTACTTTTATTTAATATTTATTTTCCCTGAATTTATTTTTTCTATCATCTCTCTCTTATTTATTTGTTTAGAAATCCTTTTAAAAATTCCCTGACTTTTCCAGGTTTTCTTGGTTAAAACAAGGAATTTTTCCAAGGTTTTTAAAACTACGTTTAATTATTAAAAAGAAAATTGTTGGAAACCTCGAGAATTCGATTATTTTCAAAAGTAACATAATTCTTCACAAAAATTCAATTATGTTTTGAAAATTGTCAACAATTCCTCGTCAAAATTTAAATAATCTTTATAAGTAATAAAAATTCCCTTCAAAATTCAATTATTTAAAAAAATTTTCATAAAATTCTTATCAGAATTTCAATTGTTTTTAATTTACAAAATTTTTATCAAATTTCTCGAAAAACGCAATTATTTAAAAAAAAATTTCTTACAATGTTTCAGGAGAATTCAATTATTATTTACAAGTTTGTTGATTCTTCATGAAAATTTAATTTTAAAAAAAAGTTCAATTAATTAATAAAATGTTTATTTTAAGAGTGAAATAAAAGAATTATCGTAGAATTTCTAAATAAATATTTTTAATATGATATTCAATTACAATCGAAAATTTATACTGAAATTTATATTTAAATCAATATTTATTTGAAAATTCTACAAGAAATCAATTATTTAACTATAAAAATAAATAATTTATTAAATAATTGAATGTTTTTTTAAATTGAATGTTTATAACAAATTTTATCAGAATTTAATTATTATGTTTATTATTATTATTTATTGTCAACACAAAAAAAAATTAACAATAATTTCATTTTTCGAGAAATGCGATGAAAATTTTGTATATTAAAAATAATTCAAATTCTGCCAGGAATATTATTAATATTTGACAAAAATAATTGAATTGCGGAGAAAAATATTATTTATAAAGAAAATTTAAAGTTTGACAAGACTTTTTGTAAATTTTCAAATATAATTAAATTTTTGACAAGAATTATATTTCACGTTTGAAAATAATTGAATTCTTCAGACTAAATTTATTAAAATTACGGTTTTGAATAATTGAATTGGTTCGTGAAATTTTTTTCAAATAGCAAACATTGAAAATAATTGAATTTTAAAAAATATTTTTGAAATCATATTTCTACGAAGAGTTTTATTAAAATTATTTTGAAAAAAATTAAATTGTCACAAAAGAATTTCATTGAATGTTTTGAAAATAATTTAATTCTTTGAAGAGTAAATATTAAAAGACAAAAAAATTGAATTTCTGAGAAGAATTTTACTTTTTCTAAAAATAATTGAATTTCTCCAATAATATCTATTTTTTCAAAAAATCAATTTTACTTTAGTGTTTTAAGTAGAATTCTTCTATAAATTCGTTATTTTTATAAATAATCAATTAAATACATCATTTTAATAATTTAATTTAATATTTTATTTTTTTTTATTTAATATTTTTTTAATAGGTATTTAATTTTAATAATTTTAGAAGAATTTTAGTTATAAAAATTTTTCGAAAATCTATGTTTTTCAATTTTTTAATAAAATTCATTTAAAGTTGAAGTTTTACAAAACTTTAACTGAAAATATTTTCAAGTGCATCTACTTATAAAAATTGTAATTGCAATTCTTTTAAATTTTAATTAATTTTGAAATATTTAAGTAAAATTAGATTTCAAAAATAAATTTTCCACGATTTTGAACAAAATTCCCTGAATTTTTCAGGTTTTTTCAATTTTTATAAAATTTCCTGACATTTCCGCAGGTTTTCAAGTTGCTCGGCAACCCCGAAATAAATTGTTAAAAATGAAAATTAGTAGAACACCTTTTTTTGACGTTTCGATGGACCGATTGGCCATTGTTGTATTTTTTTATTTATACACCGTTTCTAATTTGGTGCAAAAAAATTATTACAAACGAAAATTAGTAGAACCTATTTTTTTGACGTTTCGATGGAATGATTCGCCATTTTTTTTATACATCCTTCTTAATCTGGTGCAAAAAATTATTACGAACGAAAATTATAGTAGAACATCTTTTTAATAGAAAAAGAAATGAAAAAATAAAGTCTACGAATAATTGAATATAATTATCTATAAAACAGTTGGTTAAAAACACAATAAATGGTAGAGCGTAAAAATGTTAAAAGTACGTAAAATACAATTTATCTGCCCAGTTCTGATACAATTCACTCCACTTTTCTAACAACCTTGTCGACAGTCTCGATGAGTCGACGACTCTCCTCGACCATTTATTGTCTAGGTTAGGTTAGGTTGGGTCAGGTTAGGTTATGTCTGTCAGTGAATTTCTTCTCGATTTCCACGAGTATTCAAAAAAATATTGACATTCAAAGGCAATTTTAAATTCGAAATAGATGATAAACAAAATTTTTGAAACTTCATGGACCGAAAAGCAAACCTTACTTTCGCTGTCACTAAATGACAATCAAAATGATCAGAATAATTAAGACCAAAATTCCCCTCTCGAACTGAATTATACTAAGAGTTCCACAGGTAACTTTTTTTCTTCTAAAAAATATTTATACTTTCTCAACTGTGTTTTATCATTCTTTATGATTTAAAAACGGAAATTCTAAGCCAAGAAAATAATCCCATACGATTTAAAAAAAAAACCCTAAAAAAAAAGAAATCAGTGACATTTTGAATCTACTTTTAGTGTCAAATTAAAAAAAAAATGACATCTGAACACAAGGAGGCAAGTAACAAGGAACAACAGAAAATTGATCAAATGTCAGACTATCAAGAAGACGGCAATTCAAAATGTGAATCGCCAAAACGAGGTACAACATTGTCGACAAGTACAAGTAGTTTTGAAGCACTAGATCCACACGATCCGAATTTAAGTCGCTTGGCAAATAATATGTTTCAAAAAACAAGCGAGTATTTACAGGAGGAATTGACAGCGACACACGCCGATTATCGACTATTAGAAAGACTCAATCAAGAGACAATATCAAAATATTCCGAATTAAAAACAATCGCCACAAATGTTTCCCAATCATTGAATTCACTTAATGAGAAATATAAAAATTTACAACCCGTTTTGGATAATATTAATCAGATTGATGACAGTGTAAATAAATTGGAGCAGGCCGCTTATAAATTGGCCAATTATTCCAAACGATTGGAAACTAAATTCAAGGAACTTGAGAAGGAGAATAAAAATTAATTTTTCTTCCCCCTCTCTCACTCTCTCTTCACCATTTCTGAAATTTTCCGCGAAGCAATATTGTACAGCTAATCATTTTTCTCTAATGTAAAATTCTACTTCATTAAATTTAGAATTAATAACAGGGTTGACACAAATATTTAATTTTAATTTTCCCTGACTTTTCCCTGATTTCCAGACAAAATTCTCACTTTTTCCGTGAGCATAAAAAATATTCTGATTCACTCTAAAAATTATTAGATACTCAAAAAAATGTTCTATTAAATTTATTTACAAATTTCATTAATTGTAAAATTATTCAAAAACGTCAATAACTAAATTTTTAAATAAGTATTTAATTATTACTTTTCCACGGAAATTAAAATTCTTCAGAACATTCAAATTCAAACCTTTTTGAAACTCAACAATTTATAAGAATATTATTACAAAACATAAAGAATTCGATCACCTTCTTCATGTTTTGTTATAATTTAAATAACCATCACATTTTTCAACAATAATTTAATTATTTACAAAAATCCTAATAAAATCCTTCGCAAGAATTAAATTATTTTTAAAAGTAGTAAATTTTCTAAAAAAAATCAATTATTTGAAAAAATTCTAATAAAATTCGTTGCAATAATTCAATTATTTTCATAAACAAATCGATTATTCGGTAATTTCATATTTTAATCAATTTTTTTTAGAAAATTCTAGAAAAATTCAATTATTTAAATTGAAAAATAAATAATTTATTGAATAATTGAATGTTTGTTAAAATTGAATTCTCATAAAGAATTTTATCAACAAATTTTTTAATAATTGAATTCTTTTGAAAGTTTTTAACAAAATTTTTAAGAATAATTACATTTTTCGAGGAATTTGATTAAAATATTGTATCCAAAATTAATTAAAATCCTGTGATGACTTTTATTATTCATGAAAAATTTTTTTTTTAATTTCCAAAAATGTTATTAAAATTTTTCTAAAATAATTGAATTTCAGTGAAGAATTTTATTATTTCTAAAAATAATTCAATTCTTGTAAAAAAACTTTGTTAAATTTTTTTCTAAATAATTGATTCATACGACGAATTTTATAAAAATCTTTTTAAATAATTGATATTTTTCAAAAAATTTTATAAAATTTTGTATATTAAATAATTAAACTTACATAAAAATTTTATTATCTATGAAAATAATTGAATTATTTCAAAGAAATTTATTATAAATTTCAAAAAATAATTGAATTTCTGTGAAATTTTATTCAAGTTTTTAAATATATTTGAATTTTGAAGAAGAATTGTATTATTTATAACAATAATTGAAATTTTGACGAGAATTAAACAAATTTTTTTTAAATAATTGAATATTGAAGAATTTTATTATTTATAAAGATAATTGAAATTTTGACAACAATTTTTTAACATAATTGACTTTTGAAAATAATTTAATTTTTCCAACGAATTTTATTCAAGTTTATAAAAATAATTAAATTTCGGTGAAATTTTTCCAAGCATTTTATTAAAATTTTTTTAAAATAACACACAAAAAAATATGTGTTAAATTTGTTGCGTGTAGTTTTCAAGATGGTGTTATTTTAACAGCTATTAAAAATATGCATTAATTTTAACACACTCATGGTGTTATTTTAACACAAAATGTAGGTTAAAATCACATCGTATGGGTTAAAAATGTTGCGTGTTGTTTTAACACTACTTTTAGTGTTAAAACAACACTTCTTTTTTTCTGTGAATTGAATTTCGGTGAAATTTTGCCAAGAATTTTATTAAAGTTTTTAAAAATAATAGAATTTCGAAGAAGAATTGTATTATTTATAAAGATAATTGAAATTTTGACGAGAATTTTTAGAAAAATTTTGAACTTAATTGAATTTTGGAGAAGAATTGCATTATTTATAAAGGTAATTGAAATTTTGACGAGAATTTTTCAAGAAATTGTAATCATAATTGAATTTTAGAGAAGAATTTTTTTATTTTTAAAGATATAATTGTATGAACAGAATTTTTAAAAATTTTTGAATATAATTGAATTTCTGCGAAAAATGTTATTCAGGCTTCGCACTCCATTATGAGTTTAAAAAAAGTAGAAAATAGTAGCCTTGATGACAAAAAAAAGTAGGAAATAGTAGCCGCGATGACAAAACTAGAAAAACAAGTAGAAACAGATGAATTTTAAGAATTTCGGTTTTTAAAATTTTTTATAAAATTAGTTTTTTTCAGCAAAGCATGTAGATAATAAAAAAAGTAAAGTGGTTCTCAAAAACCCAAAAATAAAGAAGCAAAACTAGAAAAATAAGTGGAAACAGATGAATTTTAAGAATTTCGGTTTTTAAAATTTTTTATAAAATTAGTTTTTTTCAGCAAAGCATGTAGATAATTAAAAAAGTAAAGTGGTTCTCAAAAACCCAAAAATAAAGAAGCAAAACTAGAAAAATAAGTGGAAACAGATGAATTTTAAGAATTTCGGTTTTTAAAATTTTTTATAAAATTAGTTTTTTTCAGCAAAGCATGTAGATAATTAAAAAAGTAAAGTGGTTCTCAAAAACCCAAAAATAAAGAAGCAAAACTAGAAAAATAAGTGGAAACAGATGAATTTTAAGAATTTCGGTTTTTAAAATTTTTTATAAAATTAGTTTTTTTTAGCAAAGCATGTAGATAATTAAAAAAGTAATGTGGTTCTTAAATTTTGTCTAAGGAATTCAATTATTTCAATTATTTTTATAAATACCAAAATTTTTCCGATTTACTATATTCTTTTAAATATTATTTTTGAAAAATATTCCTCATAAGAATTCAATTCTTTTCATAAATTTCCATAAAATTAAAAAAATAATTCAATTATTTTCAAATGTAACATAATTCTTCGCAGAAATTCAATTATATTTAACATTTTTTTGAAATTCTCCGAAATTTGAATTATCTTTATAAATAATTAAATTGTTCTCTACAATTCAATTATTTTCAAAAATGTTAATAAAATTCTACGCAAACATTTAATTATTTTCATAAATATGTAATAACATTCTTTTGAAGGATTCAATTACTTTTATAAATAGTAAAATTCTTTCCACAAATTCAATTAGTATTAATAAATTTTAATGAAATTGAAGTAATCAAATTTTTCAATTATAATTATGAACAGTCGAGATTGTTTTTTGAAAAATTGAAAAAATGTTTAAAAAAATTTGTTTAATTCAATAGATTAAATGTTGGTAAAATTATTTCCTATTATCTTATTGGCGGTCGTTTTTCATTAACGATTTTAGTTTTAACACTATTTTTTGAGAAAAGTAGCTTTTAGTGGTATTAGGCTCAAAAAAGTAGCCAAAAAGTAGCCTCGTATCAAAAAAGTAGCAAATAGTAGCTTTTAGTAGAAGAGTGCGAAGCCTGGTTATTACTTTTGAAAATAATTGAATTTCTCTAATTATTTGTAACTTTTCCAAAATGAAATTTTTTTAGTATTTTTAATTAAAATTCTTTTATCAATCTAGTATTTATGAAAATTGTAAAAATTATTCATTACCTAATTTATATGTTACAATTTTATGATATTGTTCATTGAAAAATTAAGTTATTTAAAAAGAAATTATTGTCTGAAATATAAAAAAGTCAAGGTTTTGTATTAAAATTCGTGGTTATTTTTATTGTTTACAAGGCAAACAAAAAAAACATCAAAATTTAGAGTTTTTTCATGACTTTTTGAATTTCGATTTTTTTCAGTACTTTTACTAAAAATCCCTGACTTTTCCCTGACTCCCCTGACTTGTGGCAACCCTGAATAAAGTTGTGAGCAATTAATTTTTCCTCGTGTATTATATTCTTTTTCCGCTGCGACAGAAATTTTCGATAAAAAAAATCGCAAGGGCTTCATGTTACCTATTTTATTTTCAAGCTAATAATATACATTTTATAAATATCAGACAAAAAAAATGAATTTTACAATATTAAATTTTATTCCCTGTCGATCAACATTAATGTACATTGTACATTTGGAATAATTTCCAAAGAAAAGCATTCTTTCGTAAAATTTCAAACATTTTTTTTTCAAAAATCTTTTAACTATTTTCATCACCCAAAAAGTGATAGAATTATAACAACAGAAAATAAAAAACTGAAAATTAAATGTAAAATGACTGTTAAAATATTACATCAAGTATTGTTTTATTTTGTATTTAAACAAAAAATAACTTTGGGAAATGTTGCTTCTCGAAAGAGAGAAAAAAAAATTCATTGCATTTATAATTAGACTATTATTACTTCTGAATTGAAGCTGTGTTTCGCACAATATCGAATTGAAATTTTATTCGATTTTAGGCGTGCTGGCAAGGCAGATGGTAGTGTGAAAATTATCATTTTTCTTCTTCCTTTTTGTTACTAATTTGTTTTGCGTTTCACAAAAAAAGTCATTTAAAAAAAAAAAAACAAACAAACAAACGCCAAGCCAACATTTGTCCTGAGATTGTGGATTTTTAACGGCACATTTTTAACAACCGGATATTATTTTCGGTTCTTGTGTGCATTCTCGTTAATTCGTAGATTTTTTTTTTGTTTTTTTCCTTTTTTAATTTTATTTTTGAGATCTTTTTGTTTAGCAATCCAAGAAATTTCCAGCCATCAGCAATTCGAGCGCTATTTCGGGAGCAATTGGAAATTCAGGAATTTCCGTGCTACTGTTCGTGTAACGCACTTTATAGGTGAAGTACATGCAAACTTTTTGCAGTACATGGGAACTGGAAAATTAATTTTCATTAGTTTATTGCAAAAATCAATTATCAATTATCAATTATTTAATATTTAATGTTAAAAAGTTTGGAAGTTTGAAAATCTTTGTGAATTCGAATTTTTAATTCATAATTCAGTAGAATTTTTTTAAAGCTCTGAAAAATTTAGAGACAAAAAAAAATCAAAATTCTGACCAGCGTGTCTACTTTTTTTTTTATTTAACAAAATTCCCAGTATTTTTCCGATTACGCTCTAAATTTTTGCCGGTTTTTTTCTCTACAAAATTTAAATTTATATTTTATTTCGCACATGAATGAATCTTTAAATTTTTTGAAAATAATGTCATTTTTAATAATTAAAATTGATAATTTGGAAAATAATTGAATTAAACGAAGCATTTTCCCAATTTGTTGGAAATAATCTTGTCTCATTATAATTATAGTTAAAAAATTTATTTTTCAATTCAAAATTTGATTTATAATTGAATTTCTGCAAAGAATTTTACTATTTATAAAAGTAATTCAATTCTTCCAAATTTTTATTTATTAAAATAGTTTAATTCTTGTGATGAATTTTATTGAAATTTTTGAAAATAATAAAACAGTAATAATTGATAATTTATTTAATAAGTAATAAACATTTAATTTGTTCAAGAAATAAATAATAATTTATTAGAATATTCAAAAATTTGAAATTATAAAAATTTAAGAGAAGCTCAATATTTATAATTTTTGAATAGAATCATATAATTTTTATAAGCAAAAAATGAATTTAAAACTGAAAGAGGGACTTTAGATTTAAAAAATAAAAATATAATTACGGTCACCAACATTATTTTCGAAAAATTTAAATAAAATTCTTTAAAAGAATTCATTTTTCAAAAAATGTAGAGAAATTTCAATTACTTGAAAAATTTTCAATTAATTCCTTATCAAAATTCAATTATCTTGAAACAATATAAAAAAAATTACAAAAATCTTATTTTTCGGGTTTGGGAAAAAATTTGCGAAAGTTCAATTTTATTAAACAATTGTAAGTGTATTTTTTTAAATTAATTTAAAAAATTTTAATTATTAATCTTCGCCGTTAGAAATATAAATACTATAATATGAATTTTTATAAAATTCAATTATTAATCAGTTATTAAATTAAAATACTTGAAAAATTCTACTTTTTAAAAAGTTTCTAATGAAATTGTTTAACAAATTTAATTACACATTTTCAGTGGAATTTCAAAATATTTCTATTTACTCCATAATTTATTTTAAATTTATTTACATAATACGTTTGAATTGGCGACTGATTTTTTACTATCAAATTAATTATTATTAACTATTATTATTATTAACTAATTCAAATTTAGAGAACAGTATAAATATCTAGAGAAATTCAAATAAAAAGTGATTTTTTAAAAACAAAAAGTAATAAAACTTTTTTCAATTTTGGTGGAAAAATTCCCGGTTTCGTATACAATTCTCGGCTAATTCCCGATTTTTCCCAGTCGAATTAAATTCCCGATTATTTCCCAGTTTTCAAGGATTTCCCGATTAGTAGACACCCTGTTCTGTCCAAAAAAACAGAAAAAATTCAGGAAGAGACAAAATTACATTTTATTTTTGGCAACTTCTGTCAGAAAAATTTGGAATATTTTTTGAAATTAGAGAACATTTATGAATATTGAAAAGAAGTAATTAAATAAAATAAAACCATACGTACGGAATTTCTCTAAAATTGACTTCATTCGCTTCATTCTCGGCAAATTGTCCAGGACCACTTAACATGGCCTTAATCGTGCCGCTTGTTAAAGCGTGTTCCCTCTTGACGATAAATTCGTGACCATCGCTGCTTACAAGTTTCACGTACATTGCGTCTGGACCTTCGCAACCGCCATAAACTGGACCCGATTCCTGTGAATTTATTTTTTTCATTATTTCTTAGTCGTAAATATTTTTTTCTTCTTCAATATTTTACTTAATTTCATGAATCGACAACAATTTTACCAATAAAAGCTTTAAAAATAAAACAAAAGAACGCAAAGAAATTCACTCGACTATATTTGCAGAATTGACTCCAAGTTTACAAATTCTGACAATTGGAGAAATTTAAAAGTTAAAAATTGGAATTTTATTGAATTTTTTTATTAAAAATTGGAATTTTATTTAATTTTTTTTTATTAAAAATTGGAATTTTATTTAATTTTTTTTTATTAAAAATTGGAATTGTATTGAATTTTTTTATTAAAAATTGTAATTTTATTTAATTTTTTTTTATTAAAAATTGGAATTTTATTTAATTTTTTTTTATTAAAAATTGGAATTTTATTTAATTTCTTATTAAAAAATATTTTTGCAAATGTAGAGAAAATGTAATTTTTGAAAATTTATTTCCCTGCTTATCTAGTGGCGAAATTTTTCACATTTTCCCAAATAAACTTAAATTCTTTTCTATAATTTACTTTTTTTTTTAAAATATATGAATTGAAAACTTGATCATTTGAAAAGCAATACGATAGGTACCACATGCAGATCACTAGATGAAGTGCTCCCTTCTTCTTCGGCTTTGCCTTCGTTTTCATCATCGAAATCTGAATGCTTGGTTTTGTTTTTAAAAAAAGATCCTTTCCATTAATTTATTTTAATTAAAATTATTTAATCTTTTCTCATTTCTTTCATTTTTTTTTCGTATGAAATTTTAATTTATTTTTCAAACCTGCTTCTTACCCAGAAAAAAACGTATCATGCAAAAGTGCTTACGTGTAGAATTTATAATTTTTATTTACCTTTTCTGCTTGCATGTTCACGTCAGAAGACATCTTTTTGTTTTTCTTAGAATTCTCTTGTCCTGGGAGAAAAAATATTTAGTTTTTTATTACCTTTTTTTTTATTTCATACACAATTTGTCAATTTTCATTTTCTAAGATGGCAAAAATGTTTTAGTAAACAAAATTTATATTTCTTTTTCTTATAGTTTTGTTTTTCTTTACAACTTTTTTGCATTTAGGAAAATTTCCAACAATTATATTTTAAAGAAACATTGTTTATCACTGATTTTGAAATATTATTATTACTCATCAATTTTGAATGAAACGTTTGAGGTTATGTTGCACTGATGCTTAGAGTTAATTTTTTAGTGAAAAATAAAGAAATAGGGTGTAGTTGTTTTGAAAAAGAGGAAAATTATCACATTTTGCATCACAATAGAAAGTGTACTGTAAAATTAGTGTTTAAAATTAATAAATATCGAATGAATATATATATGTTCAGTAAGAATTATTTTTCATAACAAAAAATTGTCAAAACTTTTTTTTGAAATTAAATATCTATTTTTAAGATTTGGAGAGTATTCAACGTACCTTAATGTAATGCACTGAACGAGAGTAATTGTTATTTATTTTGATTGGAAAAGTTTTGTATATATTTTGCAAAATAACTATAATATTTACTCGTGTACAATTGTCAATCACTGCAGTGTCTAAAAAAAATTTATTGGTGTGAATTGTGGCACGAATCAGAGATGCCACTGTGTGAACTGCTGTGAACTTGGCTGAATGTAACTGCGCTTGCGCTGCTGCAACTTTTTTTATTGGTAGAAAAAAGTCCGCGGTATTTAAAAAGTAGAAAAAGGTAAACAAAAAGGTCAAACATTTGTAGAATTATTAATTAACTCCGATAAGTGTAAAATATGGAGAATATTGTCATTATTTATCGATTCATTTAATTATAAACTTGTGTCGTTGGTATGAGTACAATATTTTTTCTCAGTGTTGCCAGTATCCTATTGGCTGTACTGGACAAAAATGTTCTTCTCAAATAGGGGGAAATTTTTAAATTCTACTTTTGATAAACATTGAAAAAATGAATAATTATTAATAAATTGCTAATTAATTATTAACCGCAAAGACCGTAAATAAAGAACTAATAATACGAATAGGAAATTTTTTGTCGTTTTGAATATATTTTTAATGTATTCATTACACTCGTGATTTTATAACGTAAAAATTATTTCTCTTTTGAAACATAACCTAAAAGACGGAATTTTTCCAAATCCGTCAAATTGGTAAAATTGAAAAAATAACCATTCAAAAACAGTTACGTGGATCGTCTGCTGTTGAGGAACAAAAACATTGGTTGCAATTTATTTTATTCTTGTATTTATATATATTGTCGTCACAAAATACACATCATCAGTGTCAAATTTAAATACAAGTAATATGTGAAATAACAATTACAACAATGCGGGGGTTTAAAGGGACATTATATAGTGAATTTTTAGTATTATTTGTTAATTTATACATAGTTTATTGTCACGACTTGAAAGCTTTCGATGACACGGTGCTTTTTAAAATAAACTGGCCGGGCAAAAGCAGTGCAGAATTATTGGTACGTCGCTATTTTCTATTTTTTTTTCTCACTTACAAAAGTCTGTTTTTTGCAAATTGTGTAAGGGAAGTATGAATACTTTCAGGAACCTGAAAATGTGGAACCTTATTTTATCACCACGGCTAACAATGAGAAATATCAGTGTTTTATTCCTGACACGAATAAACAGGAGAGTGATCAGGGAGAAATGTACACGGGACCAAATCCGATTGAAATCCTGACTCCACTTTTTAATCAGAAAAGCTGCTCGTATCGTGTTTGTATAATTTCTCCTTCTTATTATTATATTTATATAATTCTGGGTTTCCACGCAATCTGAAAATCTGGAAAACCTGGAAATATCAGGGAATATGATAAAAATTGAAAAAATCTAGAAAAATCAGGGAATTTTGATCGAATTCGAGGAAAATTTATTTTTGAAATCTAATTTCACTTAAATATTTCAAAATTAATTAAAATTTAAGAGAGTTGCAATTAGAATTTTTATAAGAAAATGTACTTGAAAATATTCCCAGTTAAAATTTTGTAAAATTTTAATTGAATTTTATTAAAAAATTGAAAAACGTAGATTTTAAAAAACCTAAATAACTAAAATTCTTCTTAAATTATTAAAAATTTTTAATAAATATTTAATTGATTATTTAAAAATAACGGATTTATAGACGAATTTTTTAGTTAAAACACTAAAATAAAATTTAATTTTGAAGCAAATAGAAATTATTGGAGAAATTTAATTATTTTTAGAAAAAGTAAAATTCTCCTCAGAAATTCAATTATTTTTTTTATCTTTTATTATCTATTCTTCAAAGAATTAAATTATTTTCAAAACATTCAATGAAATTCTTTTGTGACAATTTATTTTTTTCAAAATAATTTTAATAAAACTCTTCGTAAAAATATGATTTTAAAAATATTTTTTAAAATTCAATTATTTTCAATGTTTGCTATTTGAATAAAATTTCACGAGACAATTCAATTATTTAAACCGAAATTTTAATGAAATTAGTCTAAAGAATTCAATTATTTTCAAACCGTAATGTTTAATAAATATTTCAAAAATAATTCAATTTTAAAAGAATTGCAGTTACAATTTTTATAATTAGATGAACTTGAAAATATTTTCACTTAAAATTTTGTAAAATTTTAATTTTAAATGAATTTCATTAAAAGATTGAAAAACGTAGATTTTTAAAAAACCTAAATAACTAAAATTCTTCTTAAATTATTAAAATTTTTTAATAAATATTTAATTGATTATTTAAAAATAAAGGATTTATAGAAGAATTTTAGTTAAAACACTAAAATAAATTTGAATTTTGAAACAAATAGAAATTATTGGAGAAATTCAATTATTTTTAGAAAAAGTAAAATTCTTCTCAGAAATTCAATTGTTTTTTTATCTTTTATTATTTATTCTTCAAAGAATTAAATTATTTTCAAAACATTCAATGAAATTCTTTTGTGACAATTTAATTTTTTTCAAAATAATTTTAATAAAACTCTTCGTAGAAATTTAATTGAATTTAACAATTTTTTTAAATTCAATTATTTTCAATGTTTGCTATTTGAATAAAACTTCACGAAACAATTCAATTATTTAAACCGAAATTTTAATGAAATTAGTCTGAAGAATTCAATTATTTTCAAACGTGAAATATAATTATTATTCGCAAAAATTTAATTTTATTTGAAAATTTACAAAAAGTCTTGTCAAACTTTAAATTGTTTTTATAAATAATCAAATTTTTCTCCGAAATTCAATTATTTTTGTCAAATATCAATAATATTTTTGGCAGAATTTCAATTATTTTTAATATACAAAATTTTCATCGCATTTCTCGAAAAATGAAATTATTGTTACATTTTTTTTTAATTTGTCTCTTGACAATAAATAATAATAATAATAAAAATAATAATTAAATTCTGATAAAATGGTTAGAAAATTCATTGTTAAAAAGCATTCAATTATTTATTAAATTATTTATTTTGATAGTTAAATAATTTATTTCTTGTAGAATTTTGTAATAAATATTGATTTAAAAATAAATTTCAGTAAAAATTTTTGATTGTAATTGAATATCATATTAAAAATATTTATTTGGAAATTCTACGATAATTCATTTATTTCACTCTAAAAATAAACATTTTATTAAATAATTGAACTTTTTTTAAAATTGAATTTTCATGAAAAATCAACAAATTTTTTAATAATAATTGAATTCTTCTGAAACATTTAAATAAATTGTTTGTTAAGTAATTGCATTTTTCGAGAAATTTGATAAAAATTTTGTATTAATTAAAAACAATTGAAATTCTGCTAAGAATTTTATTTCAATTTTTCTAAATAATGGAATTTTGAAGAAAAATGTTATTATTCATAAAGATTATTAAAATTTTGACGGGAATTTTTAACAATTTCGAAACATAGTTGAATTTTTGTGAAAAATTCTGTTACTTTTGAAAATAATAGAATTATTGTAAATTGAATATTAAATTCGCTGGAATTCAATTATTTTCATTCAGTCAGGGAAAAAATAAAAGTTTCATCTCTCGAAATCAGTGGAAAAGGAAAGTTAAGTTGTAATATTTTTTTATATTATCTAATTTTTCTTTTTTTTTCCTGCAGTTGGAGTCGTACTGGACCTATGAATTATGTCACGGACGACACGTACGACAATATCACGAGGAGCGCGAGGGAAAAAAGGTGAAT
Source organism: Leptopilina drosophilae (assembly GCA_032873175.1). NCBI lineage: Eukaryota > Metazoa > Arthropoda > Insecta > Hymenoptera > Figitidae > Leptopilina > Leptopilina drosophilae. The sequence continues at coordinate 47,109,342 of CM065482.1, read as the reverse complement.
CTCCAGGAATTCAGTTTAGGCACATTCGATAAGACGCAGAAAATAAAAATGTCCGCTGATTACGATGAATTGGCGAAGAATCCAAATCGCAAGACACACATTCCAATGAAGAAGGTGGACGGCATTAATATGCCTTACGTGGAAATTGACATGAGCGATGGGACAATGTGCGATCTAAATAATAAGCCAAGATCGACGAAAGTTCTCTACGTTTGCTATCAGCATGGAAAGCATGAGATTTTTTCACTCAAGGAAATTTCCAGTTGTGAATACGAGGCCGTTGTACTGTCGCCACTTCTCTGCAGTCATCCCGATTATAAGCCGCAAAACACCGGCGAAAATGACATCAACTGTCGTCCCGTTGATGACGCTCCAAAAAGGCCTAAATCGCTCTCGCAACTCGACGCCGAGAGTCTTAAATTGAGACATCAGAAAATTCCGGTAAAATTTCATACTTTATTTCATTCGATTTATTTCTTTTTCCCTTAGTTATTTTATTTATTTTCTTTCTTTCATTCGTTTTATTTAGAGTAGAAGGCAAGTTCTGTGACATACTCTCATTATACGATTAACAAAAAATTTTTTATTTCTAATTTTATCGCTTAAAATTGTCTTAATTGTTTAGTATTTAGAAGCAAATTGCCTGGATTTTTAGTTGCTTTTTTTGAAAAAAAAAATAATGATCAGCTTTGTTTTGGTAAATAAAAGTGGAATTTTTATCGAAGAAAAAAGTATTCTACTAAAAATGTCGAGAAGCGATAAAGACGGTATGTTAAAAAAAAGAAAGAAAAAAGAATTGAAATAAATGTTGTAATTATTATTTCTTATGCAGGATGATGATAAGAAGCAGAAAGTCTATGCGATATTCCATGTAGATAAGGAAGGACAGGTCAGAATAATTTTCCTTTTTAGGGGAACGGACTTTTCTCTCAAACAAACAAAAAAAACTATATTAATCACAGGAATTTATCTTCTCACATTCACTCTGTCCTTTCATTATTAATATTTTTTTCTACACAGAGTTAAGTAGTTGGCGTTTAAAAAGTACTTGACCGATTCAATCAAAAAAATTCCATTTTAAATGGAAAATGAAATTGAAATTGAAACTAAATTAAATCGAAATTGAAACTAAATTAAATTGAAATTGAAACTAAATTAAATCGAAATTGAAACTGAATTAAATTGAAATTGAAACCAAATTAAATCGAAATGGAAACTAAATTAAATCGAAATTGAAACTAAATTAAATTGAAACTAAATTAAATCGAAATTGAAACCAAATTAAATCGAAATTGAAACTAAATTAAATCGAAATGATTTGAATTGAATCGAATTAAAATTAAGTTCGAAATCATGTTAACTCTGTGTAAAAAAAATCGTTTCGTCCATAAATCAGAAGGAATTCTTAACGACAAAAAAACCATTTTTCATAAAATTCTGGTCTTTCATTTCTTGGGTTTTGAGGTTGTTGGCTCTCTATCTCTCTCTTTAAGCACAAAAATTCATATTTCCCCTCATTTTGTGACTAACCAACATTTTGATGCTTCTTTTGGTATTAAAGCTTTCACACTAACCAAAAAAAAAAAAAACGAACAAAGTCGGAAACATCTCTAAGGTTGATGATTTTTTTTTAACTATGTGTCTTCTTGATTTATAATTTGGGAAGAATTCAATATTGTCCATTGAATAAAATAACAGTGATTTTTAATACAATTTGAGTAAAATTTGAAAAAATTTTTCAGGATGGAGAAACTCGTGTGCGAGTCGAAATACGTCCAATGGATATTCTCGACAAGCATTACAACATTGATGACACGGTGAATAATTTAGTGGACCAGGAATTGAATTTAGCGAAGGACAATCCTGTTCAAAACTTCTTGAGTGGGAAAAATTGCCTGAATGGAGTGAGTTTTTGCGAAGAATTTCTGAGAAACTAAATAAAAAAATCCAAAAATGAGTTTCGCTTTTTTAAAAATTTAATTTGTGTTTTTTTTCGAAAAAGGCAAATTTTTGAATTAGAAATAGTAATTAATTCCACACATTTGTTTTTATTTTTCATCAAGGGAAACGGATGGTGGAAATACGAATTCTGTTATGGCCGGTCAGTTATGCAATATCACTTGGAGAGAGACGGAACGAAGACAACTGTCGATTTGGGGAAATTCGACAAAGAAAAGCATTTAAAATGGATCGAGGCGCATCCTCACAAGAAGCCGAAACTTCTCGCGCAAGGAAAACAGCTCTCACACTTTTACAGCGATGGAAGTATTTGCGATAAAACCGGAAAACTCCGTCAAACAGAGGTGGGGAAAATTCCCCCTTTTTTTTCATAATTAAAAATATCATTTTTATTAATTCTTTCTCCCCCATTAAATCTTTATTTTTCAATTTCAGGTGAAGTTGAAATGCGTGACAAATCCCCTCGGCAGTCAATCGAGTGTTTCGCTATTTCTTCTCGAGCCAAAAACATGTGAATATATTTTAGGCGTTGAATCGCCGTTGATATGCAATATTCTTCAATACGCTGACGACGAAACGGGTTTAATTAGTGAAAATGCCTTCCAAACGTTAGAAAGTAAGAAAACAAATTCGGACGAAAAAGAAGACATTCTAAAGAGATTAAAAAATCGTGAAGATGAATTATAAAAGAAATATTTTAAAGTCTCGTCATTTATAAAAGAAAAGGAAGTTAAAAAAAAACTGTAATATACAAAATTTTATATCTAACTCTTGAAAATGAATTTCTCTCGAGTTTGAACAGATTATGTTTTTCTTTTGGGTGTAATTTACTTGTTAGCCAATGTTGAGTCCGACGCCAACGCGAAATTGTTCTTTTCGATGATTGTACAGTGCACTTATCATGAGGGACGAATTAATCGAGGGCGAGAGTCTCTTTTCAAAAACACCAGCCACGGTTAATTCGGAATTAAAGAGACCACGAAATGTCATGTCCAATTGGGGTAGATCCATTTGATAGACAATTGCCGATTCAGTTTCGGCTGTTCGAAAATTTCCATCAAATTCAAGGCCCAATTGCAATTGTTGACTCGCTTTCATGTGACAGGAAATATGAATGCCAGCCTTGCTGAGAGTTGTGGAGAATGTTTTCTTCCCCGTACTGTAGCGCAAGGCGAGTGAGACAATTGATTCTTGATAGCCGGGGATTTTTGTACCTCGTCGACATGCCAATTCGGTGCCAAGTGTCATTCTCGGTGTGAGTGCTTGTAGATAGTGGAGAACAAAGGTTCCGTTTTGCTTGAAAATATCAAAATCGGCGAATGTCAACGATGCGGTTAAATCGTTTGAACGAAATTCAAGGGTTGTACTCAATGCCTTGTATTCTTTGCTCTCGATTTGTGCGCCTAATTTCAATCGCCATTGGCATGTTAGCGAGTGCATGAATGTGGCGGTCATGTTTCCATTTGGCATTATTTCGCCACGTAGCACTGGATATTTTTCCAAAAGGCCAACACGTTTTGGTCCCGTGTAATTCGCAGCAAATCTGTAACCTGATGGTGTCATTGAACTGAATATCAACGAGTGAATCACATTAAAGTGCCGACTCAACTGCCTTTTTAGCGTCAATTTCGCACCTTCGAAATTACAAGGATACAGATCTTTTACCTGAGGAATTACATTTTAATCATCAATATAGTGAATTAAATTTACAGGGTTGCCACGCAACCTGAAAACATTATAAATCTGAAAATGTCCGGGAATTTTATAAAAATTGAAAAAAAAAAACTTGAAAAATTCAGGAAATTTTGATCGAAATCCTGGAAAATTTATCTTTGAAATCTAATTTCACTTAAACATTTCAAAATTAATTCAAATTTAAGAGAGTTGTAATTACAATTTGTTTAAGAAAATTTACTTGAAAATATTTTCACTTAAAAATTTGTAAAATTTTAATTTTAAATGAATTTCATTAAAAAATTGAAAAACGTAGATTTTAAAAAAAAACCTAAATAACTAAAATTCTTCTTAAATTATTAAAATTTTTTTAAAAAAATTTTTAATTGATTATTTAAAAATAAAGGATTTATTGACGAATTTTAGTCAAAACACTAAAATAAATTTGAATTTTGAAACAAATACAAAATTATTGGAGAAATTCGATTATTTTTAGAAAAAGTAAAATTCTTCTCAGAAATTCAATTATTTTTTTTATCTTTTATTATTTATTCTTCAAAGAATTAAATTATTTTCAAAACATTCAATGAAATTCTTTTGTGACAATTTAATTTTTTTCAAAATAATTTTAATAAAACTCTTCGTAGAAATTTAATTGATTTAACAAATTTTTTAAAATTCAATTATTTTCAATGTTTTCTTCTTGAAAAAAATTTCACGAACCAATTCAATTATTAAAAGCGAAATTTAAAAAAAATTAGACTGAAGGATTTAATTATTTTCAAACCGTAATATTTAATAAACATTTTAAAAATAATTCAATTTTAAAAGAATTGCAATTACAATTTCTATAAGTAGCTGATCTTGAAAAGATTATCATTTAAAATTTTGTAAAACATCAATTTTAAATGAATGTCATTAAAAAATTTACAAAACCTAGATTTTTAAAAATACCTTACTAATTAAAATTCTTCTTAAATTATTAAAATTTTTTAATAAATATTTTATTGATGATTTAAAAATGAAGGATTTATAGGAGAATTTTAGTTAAAACACTAAAATAAAATTGAATTTTGAAGCAAATAGAAATTATTGGAGAAATTAAATTATTTTTAGAAAAAGTAAAATTCTCCTCAGAAATTCAATTATTTTTGTCATTTAATGTTTATTCTTCAAAGAATTAAATTATTTTTAAAACATTCAATGGAATTCTTTTGCTGTAATTTAATTTTTTTCAAAATAATTTTAATAAAACTCTTCAATGAAATTTAATTGATTTCAAAAATATTTTTTAAAATTCAATTATTTTCAACGTTTACTATTTGAATAAAATTTCACGAAACAATTCAATTATTAAAACCGAAATTTTAAGAAAAGTTAGTCTGAAGAATTCAATTATTTTCAAATGTAACTTAATTCTTCACAAAAATTCAATTATGTTCTAAAATTTACAAAAATTCTTGTCAAACTTTAATTTGTCTATAAATAATCAAATTTTTCTCCGAAATTGAATTATTTTTGTCAGATATTAATAATATTTTTGGCAGAATTTCAATTATTTTTAATATACAAAATGTTAATCGAATTTCTCGAAAAATGAAATTATTGATAATTTTTTTTAATTTGTCTTTTGACAATAAATAATAATAATAATAAACATAATAATTAAATTCTGATAAAATTTGTTAAAAAAAAAAAAAATTTTTTTTATAAAAATTCAATTTTTGGAAACATTCAGTTATTATTTAATAAAATGTTTATTTTTATAGTTAAATAATTGATTTCTTGTAGAATTTTCTAATAAATATTGATTTAAAAATAAATTTGAGTGAAAATTTTGCATTGTAATTGAATATCATATTAAAAAATAATTATTTATTTGAAATTTCTACGAGAATTCATTTACTTCACGCTAAAAATAAACAGTTTATTAAATAATTGAACTTTTTTTAAATTGTATTTTCATGATGAATTAACAAACTTAATAATTGAATTCTTCTGAAACATTGTAAAAAATTTTTTTTTAAATAATTGCATTATTCAAGAAATTTGATAAAAATTTTGTATATATTAAAAAACTTATTGAAAATTTTGCCAGGAATTTTATTTCAATTTTTCTAAATAATTGAATTTTAAAGAAAAATTTTATTATTCATAAAGATTATTTAAATTTTGGCCGGAAATTTTGACAATTTTGAAACATAATTCGATTTTTAGAAAGAATTTTGTTGCTTTTGAAAATAATCGAATTCTTAAGGTTTCCAATAATTTTCTTATTAAATAATTAAACGTAGTTTTAAAAACCTAGAAAAATTCTGTTTTTGTTAACCTGGAAAACGTGGAAAAGTCAGGGAATTTTTAAAAGGATAAAAGCGTGGCAACCCTGAATTTAATATCTCAAATTAAATACGTAAATCAAAACAATGAAATACAGTAAATTCAATATTAAATTCGAATATTAAACATAGTAAACTAATTATAAATAATTTTCCCCTTGAATTATAAAACAAAAAAAGAAAATTCGAACCTTTTTGTGAATTTCTTCGAAACAACCCGGATTTCCCGGTTCTTTTCGCTGTGACTGCGTCATTGATATTGTATAAGGAATAAAATTAAATTGCTTCGAATTATCAGTATTTAAATACTGCATTATTATTAAATAAATTAGTGTTTAATTTAAAAACAGAAAACTTGCGATAGGAATTTTTGCACTACGTGTTTTCTAACCTTTCCATCAACTTTCTTTGTATTCATAATTTCGATATTTTTCATCAACTTGCAATTTTTTCAAGCGATGTAAAATAAATGTTAATATAAAAAGTTTTTACTTCTTCAATCATAAATTTCCTTTTTTTAGTTTTTTGCACATTAATTCCTTATTATTATCGTATATTATTAAAGTGTCAAAAAAAAAATGTTTTTACTCTTCCTCGCGAAGTCAGTCAAAAATGAAATTTAAAAAAAATATTGGCAAGTTTTCCCTCTCAATTATCTTTATAAATAATAAATATTCTCTCTAAAGTTTTAATTGTTTATAAAAATTGGTTGAAAATTGCAATTTTTGTCTGATCTCAAAACAAAAAATAATAAATGTTGAGAAAAACATATTGTTAACAAAATATTTTCTCTTATAATTTTTTTTCGAGAATAATAAAACAAGATCTTCTAAAATTCGTTATAATTGATATTTATTTTGTTTTTTTTGCGTTAGAGATCATTTTTTAGTTTTGACAGATTTTGAGGTTATGTTCCGGTCACTATCCTCCTTAATAATTATATATTTCTAACTTATATTTAACTGCAGAATTTATACGGAAAAGGGAAAATTTTGTCTGGAATTAAGAGGTAAGGAAAACGGAAAATTAATTTTCAGTACTGTGTTTTTTTTTGAAAGTAAAAAATAAGGGCATACTACGTCTGCAGTGCCAATATTTGGAAGCGACAATTACCTCGTTTGACCTATTCGATTACCCCCCAATTTTGGAAATCGCGGTTTGCGAGGAGCAAAGTGAGGACTCTACCGTGCGGGCGTACAGGGGCCGCCGGGTGTATTTTTGAAATAAAATACACCACACGGTTTGCACGCGCATCGGGAGTCAAACACAAGCTACATTAAGCGACAACGTGACAACACCCACTGAGCAGATCTGCCACATCTCTAACATCTAGCGATCAATGTTCAGCTGTGCCATCACTAGCACACACTTCCGAGAGTGAGAGCAATTTTTTTCCTTATATACTAAAACTCAATCGTCAATCACCACTTTTGAGAAAACTGCTTTCCTTGAGCACTACAGTAGTTTAACAACAAGAATTTAATGTAAACTGAAACAATTCACATTAATTGACCTCTTGTATTTTGATTTTATATATTAGTAATTTTTTCCAAACGCAAATTTTCTTTAAACATTTACAAGTGTTTAAAACAACGATAATCTAGTTCGAATAATAATAATCATTCGCCATCTTACGCTTGGCAAGTGAATTTTTCAATGGCCGTTCCTATTGGTCGATTATGGACAAGTTCCAAATTAGCGCGAAACGGGTATAGTTTTGAAAAACTTTCTATTATTGAAAAGAATAGATTTACAATTTTTGTTTAATATTATTATTATTAAGATAAAGTTAATAAATTATTATTATATTATTATAAGAAGTAAATAAATTTTGAAGAATAATTTTTAATTTTAACAAAAAAAGAAGAAAAGTCTTAGTTCATTTCATCGCTCGCATCGCTCACCAGTTGGCGCTTTGAGAAACTTTCGCATCCAATCACAGCGCCGCTATGGGGGAAAGACGACCTGTGATTGGCTGCTTTATTCTCCAGGTAAAATGATCCGGTGATCGTGAAGTTTCTCGTCCATCTTGTTTGTATATTCACAGGTTTTGCAAGTCTTTCACTTCCCTTATCAAAATGGCTGAGGTATGTAAAATAAATTTACTTTAAAAATCTACAAATATTCATGTCATCACTCAATTTGGATATGTTTTGAGCGTTAGACAAAAACTGGGATAATGTTAATTAAACCCTAAAATGTAAATGTCAGCTGAAAAATCTATAAATACGGAGTAATAGTACTTCAAATAACATGCTGAATTTATCGTTGTTTTTGTCTACATGTATGCTTTACACATTTTACTGGAGAAGTAGGAGAAAAATTGCAATAAACTGATGTAAAGTGTAGATGTAAATTTGCAATAAATGTACAATGTTTATAAATGTTTGGTGTAATATATAATTCTTTTCTCATTAGACGCTTTGATTAGAGATTAGAAAAGATTGTAAATTTACAATTTGCTTCTGTCACTGGTGTTGTATTTATATTTTCACAATATAAAGATGTGTATTGAATCATAAAAACTACAACTTGTTTATAAATTATTTCAAGTTGACATTTACTTCAGCAAGGTGTTCAATTTTTCAAAATAATAATACTCGGAAGATTCCTAACCTCAAAAAATTTTACACTTTGACACAGAATGTTGTGTTTAGTGAATACTTTTACTTTACACTACACAAATTTTGTCAAATTTTTTTTACTTTTAAGTAAACATTCGCTTTTTTTGATCATTAATATATAATTTTACGTAAAAGTACCGAATCACGGGAAATAAAAATCGTAAATGCACCTGTCACTTTCGAAAGTTTACCTTTTATACACTTTACGAAAATTTTCAATTATTACTATTTTAGTTCTAGCAGTATTTCGTATTAGATTTTACACCGATAATAAGTAGAATAAAAGAATTTAATATTCATAGTAACTTTTAAAACTTTTTTCAAATAAACATTTTTATGTTCCAAAATTAAGAACGAATTTTTTCATACCTTTTTTAAATGTCTTTTAATGTTTGAATTGTGGTTAAAATGATTAATTAACAAAGTAAGAGTTGCATAATTTACTTAAGCATAGAAATTAATTTTTTAATTCTCAAAATTTAGAATATCAGAAATTATCGAGAAGGAAAAAAATGTTCGTTCATATGAACGTTTTGAACTTTAGAAACATTTTTCCCCAGTAAAGGAATTAATTATTAATTATTAACTATTAATTTTTAATTTTCAATTTTCATGTTTGCAGGTAGATGAAACTCTCAAGAAAAAGAGAACTTTCAGGAAGTTCACATATCGTGGAGTTGATTTAGATCAACTTCTCGATATGCCAAAGTAAGTTTTGATAACAAATCGTTTTTTACGATTAATTTTAAATTCATTTTTTTTTTTTGACATTAATTTTTGTGAAATAGAAATAAAATTAAAGTTAAATTTATAATATTTCAGTGAGCAATTGATGGAATTGATGAATTCTCGAGCTCGCAGGCGTTTGTCCCGTGGTTTGAAACGTAAACCAATGGCACTGCTCAAGCGATTGAGAAAGGCAAAAAAGGAAGCTCCACCAAATGAAAAGCCTGAAATTGTGAAAACACATTTAAGAAATATGCTCATCCTTCCAGAGATGGTTGGCTCCATTGTTGGAGTTTATAACGGAAAAACCTTCAATCAGGTTGAAATTAAGCCCGAAATGATTGGACACTACCTCGGCGAATTTTCAGTGACCTACAAACCTGTTAAACACGGTAGACCAGGTATTGGTGCTACCCACTCTTCACGTTTTATCCCTTTGAAATAATTTATTATTATTATGAATTAATAAAAAAAGAGGGAAAATTTAAAATTTTTTTCTTTGCAATTTTTTTACCCTTGAATCCAAAAAAATAAAAATTTTTAACTTCTTTATTTTCTTGTGATTAAAATTCTTATCTGAGGCAAATTTTTCAAATATAATAAAACAATAAAAACCTGAAAATGTCGGGGAATTTTATAAAAATTGAAAAAAAAATCTTAAAAAGTTGGGGAATTTTGATCGAAATCCGGGAAAATTTTTCTTTGAAATCTAATTTTACTTAAATATTTCAAAATTAGTTCGATTTTAAAAGAATTACAATTACCATTTTTGTAAGTAGATGTACTTGAAAATATTTTCAGTTAAAATTTTGTAAAACTTCAATTTTAAATGAATTTTATTTAAAAAATTGAAAAAACGTAGATTTTCGAAAAACCTTAATAACTAAAATTCTTCTATAATTATTAAAATTTTTTAATAAATTTTGAATTGATTATTTAAAAATAAAGGATTTATAGAAGAATTTTAGTTAAAACACTAAAATAAATTTGAATTTTGAAACAAATACAAAATTATTGGAGAAATTCAATTATTTTTAGAAAAAATTAAAATTCTTCTCAGAAATACAATTTTTTTATCTTTTATTATTTATTCTTCAAAGAATTAAATTATTTTCAAAACATTCAATGAAATTCTTTTGTGACAGTTTAATTTTTTTCAAAATAATTTTATTAAAACTCTCCGTAGAAATATGATTTTAAAAATATTTTTTAAAATTCAATTATTTTCAACGTTTGCTGTTTGAATAAAATTTCACGAATCAATTCAATTATTTAAACCGAAATTTTTATAAAACTAGTCTGAAGAATTCAATTATTTTCAAACCGTAATATTTAAAAAATATTTCAAAATTAATTCAAATTTAAGAGAGTTGCAATTACAATTTTTATAAGAAAATGTACTTGAAAATATTTTCAGTTAAAATTTTGTAAAACTTCAATTTTAAATGAATTTTATTTAAAAATTGGAAAATCGTAGATTTTCAAAAAACCTTAATAACTAAAATTATTAAAAAATTTTTAATAAATATTCAATTTATTATTTAAAAATAAAGGATTTATAGAAGAATTTTAGTTAAAACACTAAAATAAATTTGAATTTTGAAACAAATACAAAATTATTGGAGAAATTCGATTATGTTTAGAAAAAGTAAAATTCTTCTTAGAAATTCAATTATTTTTTATATCTTTTATTATTTATTCTTCAGAGAATTAAATTATTTTTAAAACATTCAATGAACTTCTTTTGTGACAATTTAATTTTTTTCAAAATAATTTTAATAAAACTCTTCGTAGAAATTTAATTGATTTAACAAATTTTTTAAAATTCAATAATTTTCAATGTTTGCTATTTGAATAAAATTTCAAGGAACAATTTAATTATTTAAACCGAAATTTTAATCAAATTATTCTCAAGAATGCAATTATTTTCAAACGTGAAATATAATTCTTCGCCAAAAACCAATTATATTTGAAAATTTACAAAAATTCTTGTCAAACTTTAAATAGTCTTCATAAATAATAACAATTTTCTCCAAAATTAAATTATTTTTATCAAATATTAATAATATTCTTGGCAGAATTGCAATTATTTTTAATATACAAAATTTTCAATCAAATTTCTCGAAAAATGAAATTATTGTTAAATTTTTCTTTTAAATTGTCTCTTGACAATAAATAATAAAAAAAAATAATTAAATTTTGATCAAATTTATTATAAAAATTCAATTTTTAAAAACATTCAGTTATTATTGAATAAATTGTTCATTTTTATAGTTAAATAATTGATTTCTTGTAGAATTTTCAAATAAATATTGATTAAAAAATTAATTTTATTTAAACTTTTCGATTGTAATTGAATATCATATTGAAAAATATTTTTTCTTTTTAAATTCAACGAGAATTAATTTATTTAACTCGTAAAATAAACATTTTATTAAATAATTGAATTTTCATAAAGAATAAACAAATTTTTAAATAATAATCGAATTCTGAAATATTTTAATAAAAAGTTTTTAAGTAAATGCATTTTTCGTGAAATTCGATAAAAAAATTTGTTTAATTATTAAAAACTATTGAAATTCTGCCAAGAATTTTATTTCAATTTTTCTAAATAATTGAATTTCGGAGGAAATTTTTATTATTTATAAAGAGAATTTAAATTTTGACGGGGAATTTTCGGCAAATTTTTTAAACACAATTGGATCTTTTGCGAAGAATTACGTTACCTTTGAAAATAATTGAATTCTTGAAACTAAATTTCAATTTCTTTTTAAATAATTGAATTTTGTGAAATTTTATTCAAATAGTAGAGCGTTGAAAGAAAATTAAAGTTTAAGAAATTTTTGAAATAAACTAAATTCCTTAGAAGAATTTAATTTTCATTAAAAATGAAAATTTTTAATAAATTTGTCTATGTAAATAATTTGAGGTTATGTTTACAATTTTCGTATATATTGTCAAAATATTCAAAAAGAGAAACAATGATTAGTAAACTTTAGTCTTCTCTGAAAACCAAAATATCCAATAGAATCTGATTTCAAATTTATATAATACAATTAATGGGAAAATTAATGAAATTAATTAATTAATCAAGAAAAATCGGATGCAAACATAACCCACAAATTCGTTTTTTTGTCACTTTTTTTTACAATTTCAACTGTAATATTTAAAAGTAAAAATAAATATTATCTTCTATTTTAAAATTGTTTTTCTTGAAAAGTACTCTTTTCAAGAAATCTAATTCTAATAGAATTTCTAGTAATTAGTAATTTTTTTTTTAACTACATTTGAAAATTTCGGCAATTTTGAATCGCACGAATAGAAAGCGTGCAATCACTTTTCCTGCAGTACCATTGATCGGTAAGTGACAAAAACTTGACATTCCTTTCCTTGAGATGAAATCATTTATCAAAAGGATGATATATAATTAAAAGTGTATATAGATATTTTTTTATTTATAAACTCTTTGGTAATTTTCTCAAGACTGCACTATATCTATTCACGAAAAATGAAACGAAAGAAAAATTATTTACTTTGAGGTTAGTCACACTCGTGATGTGGCAACACTGCGGCAACGTCATTGTGTGCGTATGTTTTTCACCAGTAGAAATGCATAGTTTTACACCAAGTGCTGTTTGTAGTGAATAGTGCGGTGCTCGCGCTCGTGTGTGTATGTGTGTGTGTGCGTGTGCTTACAGTACTACTTTGCTTCCATCAAATTTTTCAATCAACTATTTTGACAATTATTCATTCGTGTAGGTAAATTTCTCGAAATCAAGTGTCGTGTTTTCCACACTCTTAGCCTTTAAAAAAAACATTAGAAGGAAGATAATTTTTCAAAGTCATGTGGCTTGATATGAAATCAAGGAGTGCTTTGACGGGAGATTTTCACTGACATGAAGGTTGTGAAGAATCCACTGGTCTACGGGCCACTTTTACTTGGCAGATTATCTAAAGGCACTTTCATCAAAAAATATCGAAAGTGCACAAATGGTTGTAAATTGAAAGTTCGTTTTAATCGTGAAATTAAATAATAGAAGACAAGTATAGAGTTCTTTTTTTTTGACAAGGGGAAAATCTAAATGCCTGAGCATTTTTGCTCAAAAGGCATCAACCTTCAACTTGTATATTAGGTAGTGTGGAAATTTTTTTTTAAATTGTGTCTAGTTTTTTTTTTTAAATACGGAAACGATTTAGTTATTTACAATGGCTTCGACGTCGAGTCCATCGGTTCAAGTATTAATGAATAAGGGAAAACGTGGGGCTGCTGCCTACATCCATGCAGAATGTAGCAACCGGGCTATGGGATCCGGCTGCCCACGTCATCTCAATGAACTCCTGGATATTTTACTGAATCCTAGTAAAGCTATCGATGACTGGGAAACCATCGACTGGTGCAAGTGGTTAATGGCCGGGGGTCGAACACCAGATGAATTTGTTAACACAGGTATTTATATGTATATATATATTCCACATATATATAAACTACCTATGTGTATATATATATATATATATGCATCTAACTATATAGATATATATACGGGTAGATTATATATATAGATATAAAATAATCCTCATATTTACGCATTTGCACGTGCATTTTCACTTCTTGGCTTCAATTGACTTTTAGTGTTTTGTATTTGAGGACAATGTCAAGTTCGCTTGAGAAATGTTTTTTATAGAATCGCTCTCTACCAAGGTAGGAGTCTTATTTGGTCAGCGAATGTTGATCCATAGAAGGACACGCTTCGAAGACTTTTAATCATTTCTGTTTATTTGGTTGATGAATAAAAATTTTTTCTCGCACAGCTTCTCTCAAAAGTGACAAAAAAAATCCATCCTAAGAGATGAGATGCTTTTTAAACATAAACATATATATGAATTTTAAAGCGCAGTTTTGTTGCAAAGCAAATTTTGTTTTGTTGTCACTTGCATGAACGTCAAAAAGGTTATTGACCAAATGATTGTAAAATCAGTTAATAGACGCTTCTTAAAAACCTGAAAGGTAGAAGCGATCAACACTAAATTCTTTTCCTTTTTTTTGTCGAAAAGTCAAAATAGTTTTTTAGTATCACTGGCGTGACTATATATTTACAGGGGCAATGTAGTAAAATTTCTCTTATGGTTTTTTTTTGTAATTTAGTGTTTTACTTCGACAATTAAAGGTTATCGCAATTTTTATTTTATTATTTAATAAAAAAATAATTAAAAAGTTGATTTCTAAAGAGAAAAAAAAATTAAAAAGTTGATTTCTAAAAAGAAAAAAAATTTACATGACGAATGTTTTTACTTTATAGCGAATTTTTCTAGGTTAACAAAAAGAAAAATTAAATAAAGTGTTGTAATTTCTCTATTAATATAAGAAAAGTTAATGAAAAAAATTAAATTGTTATAATTTCTCATCATGTATATAGGAAAGTTAATCATTTTGATATTTGAAGGTTATTGACCGGCTGCAAAGTTTCTTGAAAGGAAAAGGTTATTGACTGAGTGACGAAAAAACAGAAAAAAAATTTTTTTTTCATTATCCTTAAATAAATAGTTACAGAAATGATAAAATTTGTAATAAACAGATTGTATGAAAAATATTCTTTACTTTCTTTATTTATCAAGAAAATGAAAATTATCAAAACAGCAAATTTGGAAGTAGATCAGTTTTCTAATTAAATGTTTCAAAATATTACAATTAAAAAAATTTTCTATAATTCAAATTCTGTGAAATTTAATTCAAACTAAATTATCTTTTCGAGTGTTTTTTATTTCAATTTTTGAAAATTAACTTTTAAAGAATTTTAGTTGAAAATTTTTGAAATAATATTAAATTATGAAAAATTATAATAAATTATAACTTGAAGATTTTCAAGTGTAGATTCAATAAAAATGAAAATGAATGAAAAATGGGTTTTAAAAATAATATTAAAATAGTTTTGGAAAAGAATAATTCTCTGAATTATTGCGTTCTTTTTTTTTAATTCAATTATTTTTAATATTTCTGAAAATTAAAATTCATACACAAAATAATAAAATTAAAAATGTTCAAAATTATTTTCAACATTTTGGAGAAAATAATCATATATTCAAAATTTTCAATTAAAATTCTTGAAAACAATTTTGTTTTAAATTATACAAAAATTCTTGAATTATTTTTGAAAAATTATACATTACAAAATTTATAAAAAATTATAAATTAATTAATTATAATAATTATAATTATATATAATTATTATTATAATTTATTATAATTATTATTATATTATATTATTATATATAATTATTATAATAATAATTATTATTTATTATAATTTATTATAATAATTAAATTATAAAAAATTTCTTACAATTGTTTTATTACAATTTTTTAAGATTCAATTACCTTCGAATAAAGTAAATAGAATTTTGTTTTAAATTTACTACTTTAGAATTTTTCAGAAATAATTTATTTATAATTACAATTTTTTGAAAAATTTGATTTATTTTTATATATTTTTAAAAAACTTGATTATTTTTCAAAAGATGTTGACAAAATTTCAATTATTTTTTAAATGTTTTACTAAATTAAAATTAGTTTTGAAAAGATTTGCCCAAATTTCAGTTTTTTTAGACATTTTTTAATGGTATTTAATTGTAAAACTTTTTTGTATTTTCAATAAATTATTTAAAAAATAATTAAATTATTATAAAAAATTTGATTTTTCATACAGCACTACTTTATAATTTTTCAGAAATAATTTAATTATAATTAAAATTCTTTGAAAAATTTCATTAAATTTTTTTATATTTTTAAAGAACTCAATTATTTTTCGTAAGCTTTTGACAAATTTTGAATTATTTTTTAAATGTTTTACTAAATTTGAATCAGCTTTGAAAACAATTGGCCAAATTTCAATTTTTTTGACATTTTTTAATTATATTAAATTGTAAAATTTTTTGTATTTTCAATAAATCATTTAGCAATATTTTTAAAAAGTTAATTTTTACGAATTTCTTTATTAAAATTTTTTAAAATGTTCTACCTTAATTAATTTTTTTAAATAGAAAGATGGACGGTTTAAATTATCATAAAAAATTTGATTTCCTTTATTTAAATAATTGATTTTTTGAAGAAATTGCGAAAAATGCTTAAAAATTCATATATAGATAATTGATTTAGAAGTAAAGTTTAGTTAAAAATTGTGGAAGGTAATTAAATTTCTAAATGGTTTTGTTAAAGCTTTTTAAAACAGAAATTGAATCTCAAAACATTCAATATTTTTTTTCCAAATAATCATGAATTTAATAAGATGGGAAAATCAAAAAGATGTGAATTTTGTAAAATTTTTACCCAATTTTTACTGAATTTTTATAATTTAATATTTTATAATTTTTTTTTTAATTCAGCGGAGGGGGGGATTGTGAATGTAATCTTAATATTTATCTACAAATCAAATACGCTAATATTTATTTACTTTGACTATTTTATTTATTTAGATTTTTTACTTTGCGCAGTAAATAAATTCCTTAGTTGGTTTGTCAAGAGAATTCTTATCAGAAGCCAAGAAAAGAATGCGGGACAAGTCACGAACGAGGTGAAATAAAAAATGTCGCCATTTAAAAGAAAATTGTTTATATGACAGAGAATGTTCTTTTTTTAAAATATAAATTAATGACAAAGCGCCTCTCGTTAAAAAATGTGTAAAAAAACGAATTGAGTCAAGAACATAGTTGTTAATTTATTTTTATTTTATTCTATAAAATAATTTTTATTTTATTCTATAACATAGTTTTTATTTTATTCTATAAAATAATTTTTATTTTATTCTTTAAAATAATTTTTATTTTATTCTATAAAATAGTTTTTATTTTATTCTATAAAATAATTTTTATTTTATTCTATAAAATAATTTTTATTTTATTCTATAAAATAGTTTTAATTTTATTCTATAAAATAATTTTTATTTTATTCTTTAAAATAATTTTTATTTTATTCTTTAAAATAATTTTTATTTTATTCTATAAAATAGTGTTTATTTTATTCTATAAAATAATTTTTATTTTATTCTCTTTCTTTGGTAAAAAAAAAATATTTGCGAAAATAACCAAATAAAATACTGTTTTCAAAATAATTTTTTCTAAATTCTAATACTATTGAGAAGAAAAATACTAAAGGAACAAAATAAGAAATGGCAAAAAAAGAAAATATAGGAAAATAACTTTTCAGTAACGAGAAAATTTCCATTTTGCCGGGTTTTCTAATTTTTTCGTTGCAATTTGTTCAATTTCAGTGAGAATTTACGATAATGCGACTAATTGTGGATTAGTTTGGACACCGAATTTCGTTGCCTATCGATGTCGAACGTGTGGAATTTCCCCGTGCATGTCACTGTGCAAGGAGTGCTTCAAAAAAGGAAATCACACACAACACGATTTCAATATGTTTATAAGTCAAGCTGGAGGTGCTTGCGACTGTGGAGACACGTCTGTTATGAAGGAAGCTGGGTAAGATGCAAATTGGTTGTCATTTTTCTCCTCTTATTTTACTTCAAGAAGGAAAGGAAAATTTATTTCAATTTCCAGTACTGATAAAAAATTTTTTTTTTGAGTTGAAATTAATTTATTCTTTCGAATTTCAAGTTGGTAAAAAAATTCTTTATGTTGATTAAATGTCAATTGAGAAGAAACACGTTTTTGTGAAGCTTTTCGATGAAAAAGAAAAGATTTTTTTTTTGAACTATTGTTATTTGTTCTATTTCGACAAAAAAGAAACGATTTTGTAAATTAATTGCTATTTGTTTATTGCAGATTTTGCGACAAACATGGACCAAAAGCAGCGGCCAACAAAACAGTCGCACCATCGGAATTGATGTGCGTGGCTGAAGCAATGATGCCAAGAATTATTCTCCGACTAATTCAACATCTTCGGGAAAATTGGTAATTAACATTCCTAATGTTTGTTTAAAAGAGAATCAAAAAAAAAAAACTTTGAATTTGAGTTGAATTTTCAATTATTTAGAAATTAAATTTTAAAGTCGATAAACATGGGAAATTTTCGTTTTTAAATCCTATTTAGAGACAAATTCTTTTTATTTTGAAAGAGAATAATGATTATTAAGAGAAATAATGATTATTAAGAGATTTAAACATTTGCTAAGTTTTTTTTAGCTTTAATCGGAAAGCTTGGTTTTTAATTTTTGTTTTCTTTAACAGCAAAGTTGGAGTGGCCGATTATCGGGTCGCTATTCAAGGTGCAGATGCTTATTTATCGATGCTATTAGATTTTAATAATATGGGTGCAGTAATGCGACATGTAATGACCGCAGCGCTCACGAATCCTCAAAAATATCGTTGCTTTATGGATCCTTCGATTTTCACTGGAAAATCAGATTACGATAACTACTGTCAGGACAGTAATAAAATTTATCAAGACGCTATTAAATCGCTACCAAATCCCGAACCACCAGATGAATATAAAGGTAAAATTTATGAAATTTATTCTAAAATTTAAAACTCTGTGTAATTTATAAGCTAGGAAAATTCAACACAAAATTCCCCTCGAATCGAAATTATTAATCGGTATTTTCGAACGATAGTTAGACTTTAAAGTCCATTATATTTTTAAAAACGAAAAAATGTGGCTTATTCTATTTTTTATTCTAAAAAAATTTTTTTTTATGTTTCGAGTGTGAAGAATAGATAAATTAGAATGAATTTGGAAAATAAGCTATTAAGTGATGTTAATGGAGAATTTTCTTTTCAGAATGCGCCTCTTTGAGAGAGCATTTGGAACACAATACATTTTTAGAGGAACTCGTTTTTTGGACAGTCGCCTATGAATTTCCTCAAAAACTTGTTTGCTTTTTATTGAATATGCTGCCGGATCCCGATTACAAGGAGGACTTAACGAGAGCTTTTGTACTTCACTACAGTCGAATATCAATGATGCTGGAACGATCGACAGATCCTGAAACTTTGAGTAATCGAGTCGTTCACGTCAGTGTTCAGGTGAATAAAAATGAATAAAAAAAGCAAATGCTTTTCTATCTTTGAACATTGAAAAAAGAAAAAGAATTTTTTAAATTTTAATTTAAAAATTAAATTTTATCAGCAGTAGATTTATTTTATAATTTATGAAAATTATTGCAGTTATTCAGCAATGAAGGCTTGGCTCTTCGAATGGTTGATCAGTTGAAATTACTTCACGTTATGGTTATTAGCTTAAAGTACATGATGGGGAAAATAATTATTCAAAATACGTTGCACGGTGAGTTTTTTTTTAATTTAGAAAATTTATATTTTTCAAATACGTTCTTTTGTAAAATTTAATTTCATGTTTATAGTTGTTAATTAACTTTTATTCTATTGTGATATTTTGTGAAAAGTTTATTTAACACTTGTAAATATAGTTTTTCTTTTCTTTACTAATTTGGAAAATGACAATTTTTTCAGATCCGGATAAAAATTTCCACTATGTCGTTGATTGTGGTCGTCAAGTGATGAAGGAGCATTGTTATTGGCCTCTCGTGTCGGATTTAAATAATGTACTCTCACATAAACCTGTCGCTTACAGATTCATGACGGACGATACTCTCTTAGAAATGTGGTTCGATTTTCTCTCCATGTTTCAAGGTATGTAAACAGTACTCGAATTTTTTTTCACTGAAATTAATTTAATTAATTTTACTCTTCAAATTTCACGTCATATTATCATTATTATTATTTTACTGTTATATTTTAGTATATTATATTTTTAATATTATATTTTTATCATTTTTTTCTTTTCATTATTAAAATTACTAGCAAATGTTACGCGCGGAACGTGTTATTCAATTTGTTGTTGTTATGCAAACTACAAATTAAAAAATTAAATTAAATTTATTTTCAAATATAAATTTTTAAAATAATTTCATAGTCAAAATTTAAAAAATTCACTTGTTTAGTACAAAATTAATTATTTCTGTTCATATTTTGAAAATTTTAATGAAATTTCACGAAGGAATTCAATAAATTTCTACAATTTTAATAAATCCTTCTCAACAATTCAATTATTTTTATAAGTAAAAAATATTTTGAAAAATTCAGTCATTCTTAAAACAATTTTAATTGAATTCCTTGGAAGAGATTTAAATTTTTTTCTAAAATTTTAATAAATCCTTCGAAATGATTAAATTATTGTTATAAACAAAGTAAAATTCTTCCCAAGAATTCAATTAATTTTATAAATAGTAAAATTCTTGGCAGGTCATAAATTATTTTCAAAACAATTTTAATCGAATTCCGCAGATGAATTTAAATATTTTTAAATATTTCTATAAATTTTATTTCTTTTCTAAAATTTTACTAAATTCTTCGAAACAATTCAGTTATTTTATAAAATACTACAATTCTTTGAAGTATTTGAAGTTGAAGTCTTTGTTTTTAATCCAATTTATATAAAATTACACCAAAGAATTTAATTATTTCTGAAAAATTTCCATAAAATTCTATTTCAACAAGAATTTTAAATTCTTTAAAAATAATTCAATTATTATCAAAATATTTATAAAAAAAAGAAAAAAAATTTTTATTATTTTCAATTATTTCTATAAAACTCTTAATAACAATTTAATTATTTCTCAAAACTTTTGTAAATTCTTCGAAACATTTTAATTATTTTTATAAAAATAAATAGTAAAATTCTTTGCAGAAATTTAATTATTTTCAAAACAATTTTAATAGAATTTCTCGAAAAGAATTTTAATCTTCAAATATTAACGTAAAATTAATTTATTTTCTAAAATTTTAATAAATTCTTCGCAACAATTCAATTATTTTTATAAATAGTATAATAAAAATTCTTCTTCATAAAATCCAATTGCTTTCGAAATTTTCAATTAAAATTTACAAAAGAAACTCGATTAGTTTAAAAAAATTCAAATAAATTCTTCAAAAGAATTGAAATAGGATTTTTAAAAAATTTTAATAAAATTCTTCACGAAATTAATTTTGTTTCGTTATTTTTTGCAAGGTATGAATGTGAATCAACGTGAATTGGGACAGCATGTGGAGTTCGAGCCTAATACTTATTATGCGGCATTCAGCGCTGAATTAGAGGCGAGTGCTTATCCAATGTGGGCTTTGGTGTCTCATTTGCAAGGGCCTGAAAGTGTTGTTCTCAGTCGACGGATTCTTACATTTTGTCTCTGCGCACTGCAAGACTGGTTGGATGCTATTAATTACACCGACACAAATGTGGTACTGTATCTTTTCATTCTTTCAATTGTAGAAAAAAAAATTAATTCGACTCTCAGAACAATAGAAATATTCAACTATTTTCTGAAATTTGAACTGAATATTTTTCCTAATTAATTCCAAGGAGAATTCAACAAATAATTCCATTAATAAATTCTATGGTAAATTCAATATTATTGAAATAGAATAGTTTTTGTAAAATTCACTTGTTTGATAAATTTTTTATCACAATTGTTTAATAATACAAAAAAAAAAAAATTTTAATAATTTTTAACAGTGAAAAAAGCCTTTCGAAATATTTAATTATTTCTAAAAAATTCTATGTAATATTTTTCCAATTATTTTCTAAAGTGAATTTTTTTTATTTTTTAAGTATGAAATTATTTGTATTTTTATTTTTATATTTATACTAGCAAATGAAACGCGCGCTAGCGCGCGGAACCTAGTATTTAATTTGATACTGTTATACAAATTACAAAATTTTTTATTAACAAACATAAATTTTTTAAATCATTTCATAATCAAAATTTTAAAAAAATCACTTTTTAAATACAAAATGATTTATTACTGTTTATATTGTCAAAAATTTTATTGAAATTTCACGAAAGAATTTCAATATTTCCTAAAATTTTAACAAATCTTTCTAAATAAAAATAATTAAATTATTTTAAATAGTAAAATTATTCGCAAGAATTCAATTATTTTTAATACAATTTTAAAAAAATTCTTCTCCATAAAATTTTAATTATTTTTAAAATGTTTAATTAAAATTATTAAAGGAACTCCATTATTTGACAAAAAAAAAATCATAGAAATTCTGCAAAAAGAATTTAATTAGAATTTTTAAAAATTTAAACAAATTCTCCGCGAGATTTAAGTTATTTTCCTAAATAGTGGAATTTTGTGAAGGAATTCTATTATTATTAAATTTTTTGCAATAATTCGATGATTTTCAATTCAATACATTAATTAAAAAATTTTAAATATTTGAAAAGAAAAATTACAAAAAAGTTAAGAAACAAAAAATCAAACAGCAACTATAACAATTATGATTACGAATTAAAATTACAATTTATATTCTCATTCATTATAAATTAATCAATAATCTTTGTCAACTATTAAAAGAATACAATTGATATTCTTAATTATTTTCAGTATTAAATTTAAAAAAGAAATTAGAGAAAAAAAGTTAATTGAGCCAAAACATTTATCATCTATCTCTAAAAGAATTAAATTTTTATTAAAGATTACGTTTAAAAAATTAAGAAATTATTCCAGTTTTTTCATCTTTTTTTAATAACATTTAACATTTTGTTAAATAATTTTCAAATTTTGTTAGAAATAAATAAAAAAAATTATAGAAATTCGATTTGTCCGACAAAATGTTTTTGACAACACTTTATATTGTTTAATAGAAAAGAATGAAAGAAATTTTCATGATTTTGATTTGCTACCAGCACCTGCTTTGCTTAATTTTAGAAATTAAATTTAAATGTTAAATACTTTTTGTTTTAAATCCAATATCGAATTTTCAAAAATTAAGTAGGACTGGTAACTGGATGCAAATTTCAGTTTCATAAAAATACTTAACTTTTAAAATTCTATTTCTAAAGTTAATTTATTATTAAAAAATACTAAATAATTAATTCTTATTATCTATTAATCAATACTGATTAAAAATATAATATTTTGATTTTGTTAAAAAAATTTTGATAATAAATAAAAATTATGCAAAAGAATACTACAAATTTTGTAAAAACAATATGATTTTCAAAATTAATTACAAAATGGAAGTTTAAAAAAAATGTTGATGGAGAAATATAAATAGTTTAAATTACTTTATTTTTTCTTCGTTTTTAAATTCAGAAAAAGAAATTATGCAAATTTTTTCATTAATTTCTAGATTAAACTTAAAATAAATTGATTTTTAGAAAGTTAAAAAATTAAATCTTATTAAAGAAATTCTTCAAATGAAATTAAATATTTTGTTCTTTAATAAAAAAAATGTGAATTGTGAATAGACATGATTATTATATGAGAAAGTACACAAGCATTTTTTTAGCTAGTAAAATATAAAATATCTTTATATACATGAAAAAAGAAAAATTGTAATTATTAAATACACAAATTCTTCCTACACATTTTTTGTCATTAATTTAAAATAGAAAAAACATTGTTAAAAATTGTAATTAAAAACGAAAATTTCATAACTTTTTATTTCAAAAGAAACTAATAATTTTTGAAATATGAACAAAAAATAATTATAAAATTTCTAAATCAACATTATGAAAATTTTTTACCTTATTTTATAAAAGCAATATCTATTAACCTTTTCTCTAAATAAACAATAAAGATTGATATTGACAAATCGAAAAACCAAAGTGTTTTGAAAAAGAAAAAAAAACAAAAGCATATACAAAAACTAACTGCATACTGCGAACAGAATGAATGAAAACCCACAGATATTAATATAGTTAATAATTTATAGTTTATATTTATATTTATTTTTATATTTATATTTTATATTTAAAATTTATATTTTATATTTAAAATTTATATTTTATATTTAAAATTTATATTTTATTTAATAGTGTAAAATTTTATAAACTTCAAAATAATAATAAATGGAATACTGCGTTTCGCGCATAATAATAATAATAATAATAATAATAATAATAATAATGATATAAATGTAGAATATTGGAAATATTTTATAATAAACATTTTCGTTGTGATATTTTTCAGAGCGACAGACTGCAGGTCTCGTTTCATCTGCCTCTTCACAGATATTTTGCAGTATTCATGTGCCGTGCCGCCAAACAACAGGGAGTCACACTTCATGAATTATTGCCATCAACTGAAATGCTTCACCTTCTCATGATGCATCCATTACGTGTCCAAGTAAGTGAATCTTTGAAAAAAAAAATTTCCTTGATACAATTTTTTTCATTACTCATTTCCTCATTTAGCAGAATTTCTATAAAAACTAGAATTTTTTATCTAACCTTATTTTCCATTCAGCGGAATTTTTTTTCTGTTAAATTAAAAAGAAAATTTACGTTAATATTGAAATAATCAGTCGTTAAAATTAACGAAAATCAAAATAAAAATTATTTTAAATATTAAAACATTTCAAATAATTCCTGTAGACAAAATAAATTCGGTATTTAAATATTTATTTTGAGAAAATTATTATATTTTAATTAAATTAAATTAAATTGTTATATTTTTGATTATAATTGAGAAATTATATAAAAAATTATTTGAACTTCTTTTTGCTCCTTTTTTTAAAATTATTAACTATTGACTACGAAGCCTATGGTATATTCAAAAATTTTTATTCAATCAAAGATCAAGCGAATTATAAAACGTTGATGAAAGAAGAAAATTCGAAATATGAAAAAATATTATGGAAAACAATTATTACTTAATTTAGAAAAAAAGGTTGGAAAAAATTCATAAGTTAAAAAGGAATTAAAAATTTAAGAAAGAATTTTAAGAAATAAACACTCGTTTTCTTTTTTTTTTAGAAAAATAATGCAATGTCTCAATGTTTATGTGGTTTTTTTTAATATTAAAGGAAACATCACATTCATTACAAAAAAAAGACAAATAAAAATGATACACTTTAAGTTTTTAGCACTAGTGGTACAATAATTGCTCGTTTAATGTAAAAATCACAGAATCGAGTCAACAAGGAGATTCAATAATACTGAACTCCATGAGATTTTTTGGCTTTTCATTAGAGCAAAATTAACATATTTTTAATTATTCGTAGTTAACAGGTGTGCTTATATCTCTTTCTCTAAAAATCGTTCCAATCGCACGAGTATAAATTGCAGTAGGTAATAATATATATTTTAATGAAAATGAAACTTTATTTTAAATATTAAAAAAAGTCTAAATCTAATTTTTATTGAAATAAAAACTTAGCTTTGATATTTCTCTGCTTTTGAGAGGAAACTGTTTTTTATTTCTCTCAATGTAGACAAATTTTGTCTCGTTGGGAGAAATGTGAGAATTTTTTAGTTAGTGTTGTTAAATTTCGTATCGAGACGAGTGAGTTAAGTAATTATCGTTTCTTCCAACAATTGTTATTTAACTGTTTTGTTTCTTTTGTTTCTGGTTTGTTTCTTTTGTTTCTGTTTTTCAGTTTTGTTTCTGTTTTGTTCAACAACAGGAAATTAAAAGTTTATTCGTGTTGCACCCGGCTGACAATTTTGTTCGATCGCTAATTTTCCAAAAATAAAAAAGAAAGAGAGATTAAATTACGACGCAGTGATTTCGTTACTCAATCCAATCACTGGCTTCGAGGGTGACAAATCAATTTCCAAATGTCGGGAGAAATTGTAAGTTATTAATTTCAACGCGACGAATCCTCCCGAGCCGGTTTGTCCCTTGTGGAAAATTCCAGCGCCAGCTAATGGCACCGGTGGCTTTGGCACAATTGGTTGAATGTCCAGGAATGGAATTGTCGTTTGTCCAGCGTCTTTCTCAAGATCAGTCGGTTGAAAGTGTAAAAATTGATTTGATCTCGAATCTGGAATCGCCCTCGATTCCGCTCTTATCGGAATGTCCGGTTTTTCCAACTTTAATTCCATTCTAAAATGAGCAGAACAGTTAATTAATTTTCCGATTGAGTTAATTACTTTTTGGGTTTTTGTCTTTTTTTTTAGGGGATTGAAAAATGTTCTTCGTTACCTTTTGCCAACGACTGTGATGTGCTCATTGAATCCCTCATTAGCATCGGTATTGTCGTTCGCATACCAACGACTCTTCTCCTTCATCAAACTACCGGTTGTGAAATTAAAAGGTGTCGCACGAATTTCAAGATTTAAATTCGAGCCGAGGAGTTTGAATTTCAAACCTGAAATTATTATTTTTAAATTATCATGTATTTTTGAAATTGGATTTTGATTTTTTTTGAATTGTTTTAATGGAATTGAAGTATTTTTGATTTGTAGGAAGGGGGAAAGTTTTACCAGTCAATAAATGATCTGCTGGGGGGACAAGATCATCTAAATCGACGCCTCTTCTCTCCCAACTTATTGTGTGATAATCGATTCCATTTCTCACGTTTCGATCCAAAATCGTGTAGTCGTCGATGTCCTTCCAAGATATACTTTCCGGATCGATGTTCCCTTGAGCGCGGAGTGTTCCCTCTTGAATTTGAATATGAATGATTTTGTTCACCTTTTGAAGTCTTATTCCCGTCACGACTCTGCGAGGCGAAAAAAGAATTTTGAAAGATTAAGAAAAGAATTAAAAAACAAAACGTTTTTCTAGTGGTGGAACATTTTCAACTTACTTGTTGTTATCAATATCGGAGACGACTTCTCGTAAATTGAAATAACGATCTGAATTCGAATTATGATCGTCGCAGTAGCAGAAACAATAGCTACAGTGCCAGAAGAGCCAACGCCACCAACTGTCCACTTTTGTTGTTCCTGCGGAACATGTGTCCTTTTTTCCATAGACGAGTCCATTTTCGTATTCAATGTATTCGTATCGTCGTGTACTGTTCTTGGCCTAATTTTTCGATTAATTAGAATTATTCGTGTTATTAATTATTAATTATTAATTATTAATTTCAAGAAATTAATTATATTGAAAGAAAGCGGAAAATGTGCATATTATTTTTCTTACCGATGGACAAATCCACATGTCCGAGTCAACATATTGACAGTGAACTATTTTTCCATTACAACGACGTTGTTGTGAGCAAAATTGATTTTTGTAACAACTCTGCTGCTTTGCCACTGAATAATAACCACAATTTTCTCTACAAGTCGTTATATCGTTGAGGTCTACTTCATTTACGATGTAACCTTGGAAAAGTTGTTTCAATTCCGTGTATGTTTCGTCTAAAACGGAAATTTATTTATCAATTCTAAAAAAAAGGAATTTTATTTCTAAAATAATAATTTTTTAATTCCGAAAGAAGTAATTTTTTATGGAGAAAATTTAGTCCACTCACATAATTACTGAGAAATGTAATTTCTAGTCAATAATTTTTACAACGTCGTTAATAATTTCTTCGAAATCATTTCTCGTCGAATTAAGTTCTACAAAATCATTTTTGCTCAAATTAAGTTCTACAAAATCATTTTTGCTCGAATTAATTTCTACAAAATCAATTTTATTCAAATAGTTTCTAAAAAAAATTCATTTCTGCTCAAATAATTTCGAAAAAAATTCATTTCTGCTCAAATAATTTCGAAAAAAATTCATTTTTTGCTCAAATAATTTCTATATAATTGTATCGAAAAAAGTTATTTGCAGGATAAATGAAAATTTTCTTAGCTCTGGATACTATTGGAAAATTCTTTTCTGTTTCTTCTATTAAAAAAAAAAGATTTTTTCTCACCTGATTTGTGAACTGCTGGATCACATTTCCAAAGATCTCGTGGTGCAAATGCCATTGCAGTTTTTACTGCCCTTAGTGTCTCGGTAATTCTTTCCTGATATTCTCTTTTCAATTGATTTTCCTCCTGAATAAATGATCCTGAAATATTTTCGCTTTTCGATTTATTCTGTCTATTTTTTTTCACGTGTCAAATTAATTTATTACTTTAAAAAATTTAATTCATTGCAAGCCTCGAATATTGTCACTTTTTTCGACTATTTTTTTAGAAATAAAAATCGATTTTATTTTATTTTCCAAATTTGCGACATGTCTCGAATTATTTTCAAAAAAAGCGACTTTTTCGAATTATTTTCAAAATTTACTACTTTTTCGACTTTTCCTCCAAATATTGCGGGGAAATATCAGTTTTTTTTGCTTGAATTTTCAAAAATTGTAAAACTTGAAAATGATTTAAAATGGAAATTTTCTTTATTTTTATTTCCCCGAGGCAAAAAGAAGTATTTAAATATTTATTTGTCAAAAACTATTCAATCGATCGAATTTGATTATTCAGACGTTTAGCAATATTTGTAGGAACTTCTTTTTTTGTATTTATTAATTGTTTTGAAGTTTAAAATTAGATGTTTTATTTTTACGATGACAACTTACCGTTTTCGTAAAGTCTCAAGAGCTTCAATGAAAATTGCATCATTGTGAAGCCTTTAATTTCAGTGAGAGTAATTGTATTGTAAAGATTATACAACAATTGTTGTGGCGATTGATGTAAATTACAAATTTGTGCCGAAGATTCCTGTAAATAAAGAAATAAGAACAATTTTTCCTTCAGTCAGTCACGGTATAGATATTTTTTTTTTTTAACAATCTGATCATTGCGTAAAGACAAAATGACTCTTAATTGATATTGACAAATTTTCTCAATGATTTTTTATTTTTATTTCCTGGAAAAATACTCTATTTTTTTTCTTATTCTTCTTCTTTTTCGAAAAGAAGGAAATATTATTCATTTCATTTTTAAATTGGAAAAAAATTTGTCTAATATTTGGAAATTTGTGAATATTTTAATTATATTTTTCTTTTATAAAATAAAAATATTATTCATTTCATTTTTTAATTGAAAAAAAATTTGTCTAATATTTGGAAATTTGTGAATATTTTCATTTTTTTATTTTAAAAAATAAAAATTAAATGAATATTTTCATTTATTTTAATTTATAGAAAAATTTAATTTTTAATTAAAAAAAAATTTGTCGAATATTTGGAAATTTGTGAATATTTTCATTTTTTTTTATTTTATAAAATAGAAATAAAATTAATATTTTCATTTATTTTATTTTATTAAATAAAAATGAAATGAATAATATTTTCATTTATTTTATTTTATAGAAAAATTTAATTTTTAAATTAAAAAGAAAAAAATTTGTCTAATATTTGGAAATTTGTGAATATTTTCATTTTTTTTTATTTTATAAAATAGAAATAAAATGAATATTTTCATTTATTTTATTTTATTGAATAAAAATGAAATGAATAATATTTTCATTTATTTTCTTTAGTTAAATTCTATTTAATTCGCTTCGTTGGCGAAATTTGTGACACACTCGGAAATAAATTGGAAATTATTCCCCTTTTTTCCAAATGCGTCAAATTTCTATTTTTTTAACAATAGTAATTTATTTTCTACTATTAATATTGGATTTTCTGCTTCAATTTTTAGTATTAATATTGTATTAATATTAATATTGTAATTTCTAATTTAATTTACAAGAACTGCGATATTTTTACAATTTACAATATTGATATTTGAATTTCTAATTTTTCGTAACTCTGATATGTTTCTTTTTTCTTTTTTTTTGCAGTAAAATACCTTGTAGGCAGAGACAAATAAATTTTGATTGACGATATTGTCGGTTATCTCTTTGAGTGCATGTGAAACGGCAATATTTGGATCGTGTAGAATGGCATCGGCAAAGTTGATCCACTCCTTCTCGGAGACAAATCCATTTTTCTCCTTGAATTCAGTTTGCATTTCGCGAAATCTCTTGTAGAAGCCGTTTATTCGATTTAAACTGATTTGCGTCTTCGCCCAAATCCAAATTGTCTTGAGATCATCGACATACTGCTCGGGCGGATGATCGAATGTCTTTTCAATATTGTCACCGAATTGTCGATAGACATTTATCAAATTATACACCGTGTGGTCCTTTCGAAAGTATTCCTCATTGAGTTCGTCGCCTAATTTAAATAGATTTTGTCGCAGTGTGTCTATTATTGAATATTCCTTACGAATTGCGGCATTCGCCCCGAAAAATAAAAGGCAAATGGAGAGGAAATATTTTTGTCCCATTTTTCCTCCGATTCACTCTGTTATCGTGGATTTCTTCGATGCACTTTTGTTTTGAAAAAATCTACAAGAGAGTGGAGAGAAAAAAACCTTAACTAATGACCTGAATTTATTTTTACACATTTTCTTGGTTTTTTTGAAACGAAATGTTTTTTTGTTTACGAATCTAAAGGCTTCGTGCCTGGATAATAATTGAAACGAATTCGATTCATATTTTTGGGAATTCTTTTTGTGAATTTTAATAAATGTAATGTTTTTAGTGTAAAGGGAAAAAATGGATCTTTATAGAAAATCGTAAAAAAAAGTGGTAAATAAATTTTTTTGAGAGCGAGTGAATCGAAAGGGCGTCAAAGATCAGTTTCGATAATAATTTTCGTTTGTCGAAGAAAATATTATTGTTTCGTCAGAAAATCTTCTTATCAGTGGCGTGTATTCATTAGAAATTGAAAGGGAAAAAATTTTGTAATTATTTCATCCTTGAACTCACGAAATGATTTCGCAAATATGCACAAGAAACGTGTCTACGTCACAGGAACTTGAGAATGCAGGCGATCAAAACATTTACAATAATTTCGCTGAATTGTCATTTTATCGAAATTCTTTCATGATTCTCTTTCCCTGTCGTGCCTGTCGTTAAAAAACGATTATTAACCAATAGACGTGAAATTATTTACTTTTTTCAATCAAGAAAGAATTTTCTCTCGAAAATCGTATCTTTTTTTTTTTTTTAAATTGAATTCTTTTCATTTTTTGTCAAAGAAGTTATTAAAAGATTAAAATTTATTCTCCTTATTATAAATCTAGTCACGTATTTATTTTCCTTTTTGCTGTTATTTTTTTTTCTCTTTGTTTTGATTTACGTACGCGCTCACTTTTGTATTTTCATTGCAATCGACATTTTTTTTACATGATTCGATTTTTATTCATAAAGAGCGAGAAAAAACTAGGACAGATGATTCATTATTCTCTTTAATTTGAAATTTTATTAAAATTGTTTTTGGAAAATTTAGTAAATGGTGTTCGCTTTTTTCCAAAAGGGAAGATTTTGGTTAAATTTTACTAAATGTTTTTTTGTTTGAAAAATTTAGGTTCGCTTTTGGAAATGTAGAATTCAATGGGAGGGGAATAAAAGTTTGAGCGTAATAATTTTTGTCTTCAAGTATCGTTTCTTTTAGACTTTAATCCACTGTCCGAATTACATGAATATTAAAAGTTTCGCTTTAAAAAACTGAAAAAAAAGAGGTCACCCAGGGTCAATTTAGTAAAGGTTTTTTTCCACTCGTCACTTTAATCAATCAATTGAACATATCCCTGGCGAAATTAAATTATATAAAATCGCAGGGCTAGAGAGAAAGAAAAAAACACGAAATACTTATTTCTCCTGGAAAAAAAAATATTAAATAATCTAATTTCTCTCTTTTTTAGGAAAAAAGGCTTTTTATTCCACTCGGAGCACAGTTTTGTTGAAATTGAAACACACATTCACAGACACACACACGAGAGTCACTTTGCTTTGCAGTGACAGGTGTTGACTTGGCGAGAGCCTGGCACAAACAGGAGTTTTTTCTTCTCTTCGACTTTTCAATTCCCGTTTGAACGAGAATTTCTCATTGAGAAAGAATATTATTCTCTCTGTGCAGAGTGTCGCGCACTGTGTTGTATTGTGTATATATAATTTTTTTGTAATATATACCTATGAGCAGTGAGAGTTTTTTTGTTAACTACACTGACAAATGAAGGCTTCGCCAGCTTGGACCCAACTGAACTCTGAAGAAGGAAATTCCATTCATCTTGCCGTTTCACCCGCTTCTCCTTCCTCAACTCAACAACCGGGACATTGAGCGCATGTCTGTTTTATATTTTTCATTTAGAAAAAAAATTTATTAAAAGGAAACAAATCTATGCAAATTTTGTCGAAAGGTCAGTTCTATTTCGAAGAACAGGAATTCGCAATTATTCCCCAAAATGGTATTTGGAGAAAAATTATTCGCTATTTCCAAAATGGCTTTTCCCCCAGAAAAAATTATCTGCTATTTCCAAAATGGGTTTTCCCCCTCGAAAAAAATTATTCGCTATTTCCAAAATGGGTTTTCCGCAAGAAAATCGAATTACTATTTTCAAAAACAGTTGTTCCGAAGAATATACTATTCGCTACAATTTTACGAAGACAATTTCCAATTTACGGAATTATTTCGAATTATTCTTGTAATTAAATCTATTTTTTTATTTTGCAGAATTCTTCGCATTGAAAATCAATTTTTTCCCCGTTTGGACGAATTTTCATTAAAAACAGAACAGAATTATTAATTTCATTTATTTTTCCAGACATATTTTGGCGGACAAATGAAAATTTCTTTTGAAATACATTGAAACTTGACAATTCACGATTCTTTGCGACGACTTGGATTTTTTTTCGGGACAAAGGAAATCTTCTGGAAAATTCAATTACTTGGAATATTCTCATGAAAATTGTGAAATTGACAAATTTCTCGACAATTTATTGAAATTGGATGTTTATTTCGAGAAAATCGGCAAAAAAAAAATTTTGTCGACAGATTTTTTTTTTGAGATGTTTCGAGAAAATGGAGCAAAAGATTTCTTTCAAAAATATGAGATTCGATTTCAATAATTCGCCGAGTTAAATATTGAAATTAGTCGAAAAGTGGGCGGCAAAAATTCATCAGAAACGAAAAATCGATTAATGGAATATTTCGAGAAAATGGAGCAAAAGATTTCTTTCGAAAATTAAGAACTCGAATTCAATAGTTCGCGATATATTTAATATTGCTGAAATTACTGGAAAAAATTATTGTTCACAAAACTTCAACAGAAATTCAATAGAATTTCTGGTAAATAAGAAAAATATTATTTCCATCTGACATTGAATTATTTGAATAATTAGACAAAAATTGGACGAAAGAAAAAAAAACTTCGAAAACTATAAAATTCAGTGCTTTAAAATAATTGAACAAAAAAATAAATTAAATAAAAAAAATTTTTTTAAATAAATTAAAAATTCAGTGAATTAAAATACTTTAGGAAAGTAGAAATAGAAGAGAAATGTTTTAATACGAGAAATTGATCTATTATCGAAAAATGGAATTGATTATTCAACTTTTCTGCTTTTGTAAAATTAAAAGTATACGATAATTTGCTATCTTTATCGATAATTAAAAATTAGATGATAATTTATCGAAATTTATTTGTCTCGCAAGGATTAAAACTTTCTAATGGCGAATTATGATTCTTTTTTTTACTCCAGTTAACTTTGGAGTAAAACAATGGAATTTTGCAATATAATGTTAAAATATAGTTGTGAGAAATTCTCATATTCAGAGTTTGCAGTTCGCAATTTAATCGGCGCGTTACATAAATGCAATTTAGAACAATAATAATTTAATTGTTCGGAGTAAAGTAAAAAAAATTGTAACACGTTTCTTTATTTGAGAATTTTACTATTCTTTTTGTAAAAAAGAATTTTCTTTCATTAATGTTTTTGAACTTTTAAATTAATGGACATTTAATTTAAAAGAACATTTTTTAAAAATATTAAATTTGAAAGAAGCTAATTTTTAAAATAATTCAATTCTTTCGAAAAACGTTATTATTTATGCAAATTATTGAAATCTTGGTATTTTATTAAAATTTAATTGTATAAAGAAATTAATTTTTGTGAAGAAATTTACTAAAAGATTAGAAAATAGTTAAAATTCCAGCAAAGAATTTGACAAAATTATTTAATTGTTAAATTATTATTATTATTATTATTTATTACTATTATTATTATTAATAATTAATTAATTAATTTAATAATAATAATAATAAAAAATTTATTATTATTATTATTATTGTTATTATTGCTATTATTATTATTATTGTTTAATTATTCAATTATTATTATTTTTTTTGAAAATAATTCTATTCTCATAGAAGATTTTACTGAAAATTTATTAAAATAATCAAAATTCGTAATAAAATTTTTATAAATTATGAAATTGTTTGAATCTTTACGAAGACTGATAAAAATATTGTATTAAAAGTATTTCAATTGAATTTAATCCAACTTAATCAAAAATTTGTCGAAAAATGTAATTTGAATTTTTTTTTAGAAGAACTTTATCAAATTTTTAAAAACAATTGATTTCTTTTGGGAAATTTTATTGAAATTGCATTGAAAATACTTTTAATTTCTACGAAGAATTTTGTTAAAATTTACAAAAGATAATTTAATTTCTGTGAAAAATTGGATGAATTTTTTGAAAATAATTTTTTTCCAAGGATTTTAATTAAACTTTAGGATTTTAATTAAACTTATATTGAAAATATTTTTATTCTCATGGAAAATAATTTTTTTTTCAACGATTTTTATTAAACTTGTATTGAAAATATTTCAATTCTCATCGACAATTTTTATTCAATTTTCACTGAATTAAATAAAAATTATTGAATTCTTTTGAGAAATTTTACTGAAAATAATTTAGTTTCAAGATCAAATTTTGTTATAATTTTTCAAAACGATAATATAGTAAATTATGTAAATTAATTAAATTAATGAAAATAATAAATAGTAATTAATAGTAATAATTAATAGTAATTAATTTGAAAATTTGTTAATAGTTGAATTTAATAATAATGATTGTAGTAATAAAAATAATATTAATAATTAATAATAATTAATAATAATTAATAAAATTAAAATATAGCAAAATATTTCTTTGAACAATAAAAGATTTTGTGCTATTCAACACCGGAAAGAACTTTGATTCAGTTGACAATATTATATCTTTCATTATGCGAATGCAAGTACAATACAATCGCTTCAGTTTGTGCGATAACAAACATAAAGAATCGTGTTACTCCTTTTTCTCCACTGCATTGAATTTACGCCAAAGATTCTTCGAATACTCCTTAGTTTTTAATTCACATTTTTCAGAATTTCTCTAAAATGCAATTTTTTTCTTTAATTTACTAAAATATAGATTTTCTTTTTTGCTAAATTTTATTTCATTCTTTTTTAATGGCGTTTTTTTCTCTTTTGAATGAATTTTTCTTTGATGATTAATTTTTCAATATAAACGAAAAATGTTATTTAATCAATAATTAATATTAAATGATGAATCATTTTCGAGTCGAGGTCAATGCCTCTGAAACTCGCTCAGAAGTTTATCTTTCTTCTCTTGTCTTTCATTGTTCGAATAATGGAAAATTGAAAATTATTCCAATTAAAAAATATGTTGAAAATTAATTTAAAGTCCTAGAAACTTTTTTTCGATGAAGAAATAGAAAAATGAAAGAAATAATAGGAAAAGAAAAGTAATAAAAGGATAAGAAAAGAAATAAAAGAAAAAGAAAAGAAATGATAAGAAAAGAAATAAGAGGAAAGGAAAAAATCGATTTTTCTAAATACTCTTTTCTCGTTTTTGGTGAATAAAATAAAAATTTACCTTCATGCGATTCGCCAAAATTGTGAGAATACTCTGCTGAAAAATATCATAATCCTGTGGCACAACTTGACTGTGAATTGATTTAATAACATCGCGAAGATCGCCTAAACGATGCGAAAGTATTGTCCTCGAGAAATCTTGCAACGTGTACGTCTCATATTTACTGCGATATTCGACATAATTTAAAAATGTTTGATACAAATTGTCAACTTGGCCAATTGATTTGTAAATATCGTTCATTGCCTTCTCGAGTTTTGCCCTCTCGGGTATTTCACGTAGAATACGATAGAACATTGTCTCTGTTCTCTGCTCAATTCGATCCTCAATTAATTCCAATTTTATCGAGACTGTCTTCATTTTATCCATTAGACGTTTCTCCATTCTCTTGACAAATGGAAAATCATTATCGTCATTGATATTTGGCCTCTTTGGTCGTATCCATTCCCATGATTCAAGAGCGTCAGTCACTGTTTCTTTGGTGAACTTTAAAATTTCTGTCACATCCCCGAAACTTATGTCAAATGACGATGATAATTGCACTAATGTGAGGAGAATTACTAGGAGACTGGTGATTTTCTTTATTTTGCACATTTTGGCGACACTTGTTTTTTTCTAAAATGATTTTCTCTTTTTCAGAATTAAATTGTTGTCATGGCCTTTGTGGAATGAGAAGCGAGTTAGTTGAGAAAATGAGAAGGAAATTTGGTGGAAAAGGAGGAAATTCTAGACACACTTTAACTACATTTGAGGGAGAGAGAGAGAGATTGGAGAGAAAACTGTTGTCGTTGTGATGGTTGATGTGTTAACCTGCTGTTAACTTTGTTCACTTTTGTTAACTGCTCGAGTGTGCTGCGGCTCACTGGCTGCAACAGCGAGAGTTTTAGAATCGGAAAGCAGGGTCGAAACAAGTTTCTCACAGAACCCGATGACTCATTTTGGTCGTTTTATTTTCTCGACGAGAGAAACTCGTAAAAGCCCGCAGACTCACAGGAAAAGGAAGGCTTTGTCCTTCAGACTCGAGAACCGTTATTTTTTCCCTCGAGCTTTTATTTTAGAAATTTTCTTTTTTCTTTTAGTACATTTTTTCCCTCCTATTTGGAGTCGATTTTCTCCATTAAATATATTCAATATATTAAATATTCAAGAAAAAATATTATAAAAGACAATTTTTTTAAAAAATTTAATTCAATAATCAAATATTTATTTTCAAAAGAAAATACTTAAAGAAATTCTTGAAGAGAATTTAATTAAGAGTTTCAAAGATTTTAAAGGCATTATTTTACTGAAAGTACTTTCGATAAAAAATACTTTAAGAAATTTTTCAAATGAATTTAATTAACATTTTCCAAAATTTTATAGAAATTATTCACAAGATTAATTATTTTCAGGAAAAATTTTAATCTTTGTCGCAAGAAATGAATTTTTGTTACAAGTTATAAAATTGTTCTACAAAAGCAATAAATTTGAAAGAACTAAAAAATTTAAAGAAATCTTGACCTGAGAATGCAAATTAAAAAAATTTTAAATTTAATTAATTAAGAATATTTGATTCCATCACTCGGTAAAAATTAATATTTAATGACGAATTATCGTTAAATTCAAATCGTTCTATTAAATATTTAATTAATTATTTATTTCTACTTCTGAATAATTTAATTCTCGTTCATTTATTTTATTTACAAAACTTGTCACTAAAGTTTTTAATACTCAATCATTTTTGTGACAAGGGTTTAGATTTTTCTTCTTGAGAAAAAAAGCAATTTTGTCTATAGATTTTTTTTTGAGGGTGAAGAAATTAATTTTGTTTAGATTTTTCTGTTTTAGGGAAAAAGGGGTGAATAAATTTGAAATTAAATTAATTAGACAATTTTGGAGATTTCTTCTTTTTGGAAAAAAAAAATAAAATTGAAGAATAAAATTTTTGGGAATAAAATTAAAATTAAATTAATTAGACAATTTTGGAGTTTTCTTCTTTTAGGGGAGAAAAAGTGGGGAATAAAATTGAAACTCAATGAAATAGGCACGTTCCTGTAAAGCAGATGTTTCATATTTTGTTTGCTTTGGATTGGCAGTGAAATTACTTTGAAACCCTTTTTCTATTTCAACCAATGACTGCGTTGTTCGTTCATTCCCTGCAATGATTCTAATTTTTAAACGCACTTTATGGAAGAATATTATTTATCATTTTCTCGATCGCTTTTCAACGCAATAATAAATAATTTTTTGCGTGGGCGTAAAAACGTTGCCGAGTCCACTGACCCAGAATTATTAACGTTCAATTTACTCTTTCAATATATTAAACTATATATTGAGAGAGAGAGAGAAAGAGAAAAAAGAGGTTTTTTTTGTCCTTTCTCAAAACTAAATAGTGACTCACTTGTGATTCACTTTTTCACCGAGAATGCTAATTTTTATTCCACGAATCGAAATCCATTATAATAAATATCTCACTGATTGTTGCTCAAACAAATTATTTCACAAAAATAATAATTTTTGCGTGAAATGTATTTTTTTTCTCCTTCCATTTGACTAAAGGTTTTAATATATTGAATTTTAATTAATTTAAAAATATAATTTAATGTAGGTTTAAGTTAAATTATAAATCTACGTTAAATTTTAATTTTAAGTTAAATTAAATCTACGTTAAATTTTAATTTTAAGTTAAATTAAAACTACGTTAAATTTTAATTTTAAATGAAATTAAATCGGCGCGTTAAATTTTAATTTTCAGTTAAATAAAATCCACGTTATATTTCAATTTTAAATTAAATTAAATACTAAAAATTTTTTTTTTTTTATTTTATGGTATGGTTATGGTAAATATTTTATGGTTTGAATTGAATTCAATCCATGATTTGTTTTATTTATTTCATTGATTTGAATTAAGCGGAATTGAATAATTAATTAATGGAAGAACATTAATTATAATGTTTAATTTCAGGTGGCGTTTTACGAAATTTTGAACGGCCTTTGGGTTCGCAATGGATTGCAAATTAAAGGACAAGCGATGACTTACGTTCAATCGAATTTCTGCAATTCCATGGTCGACGCTGATATTTATCTTCTTCAAATTTGTGCAATGAAATTACAACCTGATGTGTTCTTGAAAACAGTCATCGAT
The DNA here is from genome assembly GCA_032873175.1 of Leptopilina drosophilae. NCBI lineage: Eukaryota > Metazoa > Arthropoda > Insecta > Hymenoptera > Figitidae > Leptopilina > Leptopilina drosophilae. The sequence continues at coordinate 47,070,546 of CM065482.1, read as the reverse complement.
AAGTAAGTAATTTTATAGAAAAAAATTCTAATAAATATAAAAAAATTCTAATAAATAAAAAATAATTCTAAATATTCGAAGAAAAAAAATATTCTGTCAATAAAGAAATATTTTTTTTTCTCTTGACTTATTCAAATAATTGTTCAAATAATTAAATATTAAACTAGACGATTATTTTCGAATTCAATTTTTGAATAAACTCTTATTGAAGAGTAGAAAAAAGAAGCTATTAAGTAGAGAATTAATTATTATCGATTATTTTTAGATGAATAGTAATATTCTTTGAAAGTAATTAATTGTTACGGATAATAATAAATTCGACTATTTTTTACAAATAGTAATATTCTTTTCTGGAATTGTATTATTTTCAATAAATTTTAATAAAATAAAATAGGATTCTGGGGTATTCGGTCAAAATTTAGTAAATAATTGTTTGGATTTGAATTTAAATGAATGTAGAATTGAACTTGGAGAAAAAAAGAGAGAACAAAACATATAAGTAGATTGTGTTTGAATAAATTTAGAATTGAACTGAGTGGAAAAAAAGAGAGAAGAAAACATAAATGTTTATTAATTTAAAAAAAAATAATTTCAGATTTCACGTGAGAGAATGGATGAGTCTCAGTCTCTATCATGCGCCACAGAATGAATATCTCGAAGGTGAACACGATACTCCAATGCTCGAGAGTTGTTTGACATTTTTGGCAACGCTACTCAATATTCGAACAAATTTAGGTAAAATCAACGATTTCAATCAACGATTTTAATCAACGATTTCAATCAACGATTTTAATCAACTATCAAGTTTCCTCAAAACTTTTTTCAAAAATGAAAAAGAACTTTAAAATAATGCTTCTTCCTCTTTTTCTTTTTTTTCGATTTTGTAGGACTTTCAGACGCTGAAATGGCTGGTTTAGAAATGGTGACACTTTTATGCATCGGAGACAAAACGCACAGTCAATTAATGGAATTAATGCCAGAACGCTGTGGCACTACACAAAATCGTGATTTCGAGGCAATTTTAAGAGACGTACGTAATGCCTTCGTAATGCTGATAAATTGGAGTTCTTTTCCTTTTTAAATTTCTCTTTTCAAAAATTTTTCTCTCCTCAGGTCGCTGATTTTCGAGCGCAAAACACTGAGGCAAGTGGAAACATGCAGCAGAGAATGTACGGACCGAAACAACGTGTTTGGGAAGAATTATTCGATCCGTTGCACGTTTCCTTGAGGGCGGTTCATAGAAAGGATTTTCAAGTAGCCATGGATCGATTTATTAAATAGTATGCATAATTAACTGATTATTGTGACTCCTTGAGTGTCAGGGATAAATTAATTAACTTAAGTGTCGTTGGAATTTTGCTTTGCCATCAAAATGAAAACTAAGAGTTAATTAATTTAAACTAATATTAATTTAAATTTAATTCAATATTAATTTAAATTTAATTCAATATTAATTTAAATTTAATTTAATATTAATTTAAATTTAATTCAATATTAATTTAAATTTAATTCAATATTAATTTAAATTTAATTCAATATTAATTTAAATTTAATTTGATATTAATTTAAATTAATCAATTTTTTTCGAATCACAAAATGCAGGAATTAATTTTTTTGTTTCAGTGTGAAACAATCGGGAAAAGTGAAGAATAGCGCTACGCCTTGGCCACCGTTTCGACATCCTGTTTCCGTTTCGTCGAATTATGACGATCCGAGACTCGTTCTTCGATCGAAAGTCTTCCACGCGATGATTTATATTATTTTGTATAAATCCGTTAATGGTCACAATGTTTCGGAAAATGTCATGGCTTTGGCGGTTTATCTTTTAGAAATGGCTGTTATGAGCGCTGAAGTTCCTGATAAAGCTGTAAGTTAAAGAAAAAGAAAAACTATGGTTTAATTTTTAAAAATTTCGACCTAAAAAAAGAAATTAACAACGCACGATTTTTTTTTTGCAGAGCAATCCATTGTGTCAGTATACAAGTGGAGAGTCTCCACGAGTGATAAAAGATATGGAACTGTCCAGTTGGTTTGCAAGCGACGATTTATCGGAAAATCTCCGAACTGTCGTGCCTCGAGTTATTTTGATGCAAGAAACGGAGCACAACAGTATGAGTAGTGAATATTGTAAGTAATTTTTAGTTTTTTATTTTATTTTCCACTTTTTGTTTTGTTTAGAAGTAGGGAAAAAATTCTTCTTTGGAAATTAGTCGAATTGAGATTTTTTTGTTTTATTTTTTGTTTTATTTATTTGTTATTTTGTTTGCAATTGTCTCGTCTGAAGATTATTGTGAAAAGTTTGGTAAAACAGGGCTCGAAGTAGGTTCGTAAATCTTGAAAAAGTCCTTAACTTAGCTTCAAGTCCGTAATAGCCCGTTTTTTCGAAAAAAGGTCCGTAAAGTTCGTAATTTCATTCAAAAAGGATAAAAACTTCGTAAATTGTATACGATATAATTTGGAGAATTTTAGAGAAATTACAAATGATTGCAGAAATTCAATTATTTTTTAAAGTAATAAAATTCTGCGCAAACATTCAATTATGTTCAACAATTTTTTTAAATTCTCGTCAAAATTTCAATTATCTTTAGAAATATTAAAATTCTTCTACGAAATTCAATTATTTTCAAAAAACTATAAAACGTCAACATTTCAATTATCTGTATAAATAAATAGCAAAATTCTTCAACAAAATTCAATTATTTTCAAAATTTTTATTAAAATTCATTTAAAAATTTCAATTATTTTCATAATTAACAATATTTATCACAAAAAATCAATAATTTTCTAAAGTAGTAAAATTCAATTATTTTCAAAAATTTCACAAAAATCCATTGCAAAATTTGAATTATTTTAAAATGTAATAATATTCTTCGTAAAAATTAAATATTGTTCAATATCAACTATTTTTATAAAATTTACCAAAAGAATTTAATTTAAAAAAAAAATTAATAAAATTTTACAAAAACTTTTAATTAATTTAAAAAAATAATAAAAATTTCACAAGAATTTCATTAATAATAAATTTTTTTTATAAATTTCTTCGCAATCGTTCAACTATTTGCCTAATTGATAAAATTTTACCGGGATTCAATTATTTTGGTAAACAATAAAATTCTTTTTAGGAATTTAATTATTTTTAAATAGAATTTTAATCGAATTCCTGGAAAAAATTCTTAAAAATTGTATTGAAATTCGTCCAACGAATTTAATTGTTTAAAAATTTGTTGATAAAAATTTTAATAGGAATTGAATTCCAAGAAACATTCAATTATTCAATAAATTATGTATTTTTGTATTTAAATAATTGAATTCTGGTAGAATTTTCTCATAAACATTGATTTAAAAATGGATTTCAGTTAAAATCTTAGATTATGAAAAAGTAATTGAATTTGGGAAATTTTTTTTAAATTGTCTTAAAAATAATTGAATTTCTACCAAAAAAAGTTTTATCTAAACTTTTTAAAATGTTTGAATTTCTGCTAAAATTCTAATATTTTTTAAAATAATTGAATTCTTGCGAAGAATTTTATTAAGGCTATTGAAAATAATTGATTCTCTGCAAAGATTTTTACTATTTTACGAAAATATTTAAATTCTTGCGAAAAATTTTATTAAAATTTCTGAAAGTGATTAAAGATCTGCTAAGAATTTTGTTATTTTTAATTTATGCCAAGAATTTTATTAAAATTTTTAAAAATAATTGAATTCCTGTTAATTTTTGACAAGAATTTAATTATTTTTGAAAATTTTAATAACTTGCAAGAATAACTTCGCAAGAATTCAATTATTTTCATAAATAATAAAATTCATTGCAGAATTTCAATTATTTTTAATTAAATTTTAATCGAATTTCTCTAAAAATGTAAATGCTTAAAAATTTAATCAAAATTCGTTAATAGGATTCAAGTATTTGACAATTTGTTGATAACAATTTTTTATGGGAATTGAATTTTAAGAAACGTTAAATTTTTCAATAAATTATTTAATTGCGTTTTGTTTTTATTTAAATAATTGAATTCTAGTAGAATATTCTAATAGAAATTGAATTTTATTTCATAACAATGAATTTCAGTTAAAGTTTTACATAATCATTGATTATTAAAAGCAATAAAGTGTGAATTTTAAAAAATAATTCAATTTTGTAATTAATTTTTTTGAAAAAGTTTAATTGAGTTCTTTTAATACTATTTTTTATATTTTCAGTTTCTATTTTCTAATATTTATTTAATAAAAGAATTTAACTAATAATTGAAATTTCGTAAAATTAAATATTGTAAAGAAATGAATTTGAAAATTGTCAAAGAACTTTTTCGAAAAGTATTAAAAATAATAATCGATATAAAGAAGAATTTCAGATAAAAATTCTGAAAAATAAGTATTGAATTGATAATGATTTTATGTAGTTTTAAGTAAAATTTTCTCTTATATTTGATTCGGCCTGATTCTTTTTTTGTCAATTGGTCCGTAATTTTTAATTTTTGGCCTGTAAAGTCCGTATTTTTAAATACTTTCACTGCTTTGAGCCCTGGGTAAAATAATTGAGAGAGAGTAGAGAAAAATGTGTGAATAAAAAAACAAATACCAAATAAATGCAATTAACATTAAATTCTTTTTTTTATTAAATTTAAAGGCGACTTTGATTGGGAAGTTCAAGGAGAAATGACTGAAGTAGCTTCGTCGTTAATGTTAGATGATAGTGTCGTTGAAAATGCTTTGGCACTTGCTTTTGAGACTGTTGACGCAAATAGTGATACAATGGGCGAATCTGCTTCGCTCCCAGCTTTACCCTCCAGCACTAATGGTAATTAAAGACAAAAGAAAACAAATACAAAAAATTCTTCTGGAGAATTAATAAAAATTAATTCACTATTTTCATTCATTAATTGAAATTCTTCATTTAACTCGAAGTTAAAAACTTGTTTTGTATATTAACTCTTTCTTATTAATTGATTCATTGGTCATTACTTCTTTTTTGTTTGTTTGTTTTTTTTTTTTTTGAGGAAAAAATATCCGAATATCCTCTAAATCTTCCTTCAATTGACTGAAAATTCTTGTTTCTTTAATTTCTATTGCGTTTGTATTTATTTGCTATTTTCCCTATTTATTTATTCTTTTTTCTATTTCTTTATTCTTTTTTCTAGTTTTTCTTCTTTTTTCTATTTTTTATTCTTTTTTTTCTATTTCTTGCTTCTTTTTTCTATTACTTTAGCACTTTTTTTTTATTTCTTTATTCTTTTTTCTATTATTTTAGCACTTTTTTTATTTCTTTATTCTTTTTTCTATTACTTTAGCACTTTTTTTTATTTCTTTATTCTTTTTTCTATTACTTTAGCACTTTTTTTATTTCTTTATTCTTTTTTCTATTACTTTAGCACCTTTTTTTGTATTCCTCTTATAAATTCTATTTTCTTTCCATTAATTTTCGACTAATTTTCAAAGTATAATCATCATCATCATCATTTGTTTCGAATTGGATATTGAATTATTGTTTTTGTAGTTGAATATAGCATGGCTATTGTACCTGAAGATGGAATTGTTGCCATTCCACGTGGCAATAGTGACGAGATATTAATAACACCTCCGCAAAGAGCATTGCCACCATCCATCGAAGAATCCATGGCCCTTGCCCTTGAATCACCTCCTTCACCGCACCGTATGTTCTTTTTAAGTTGTTTCGTCGTCTCTTTATCAACAAAAAAAAATAGTCTTTTGTCTCTGTTTATTTTTTTTTCTCTTCTTGTATTTTGTCAAAAATTGTCTTAATACTTCTTACAAAAAACCTATTTAATTTCCTGATAACTTATTTTTTTGGTCTTTTTTAGCTTAAACTTAAAGTTTAGCTTGAAAAATTTGAAGAAAGTGTTGAAAATGTTTGTTTGTTTGTTTCCGAAAGATCATGTAGGTCCACCGGCTCTACCTCCAGTGCCTACCGTCCCCGCTGTTCTGGCCGGAAACGAAGTAGTTCCGGTACAAAATCTAGAATTAGATACAATTTATCCTCGACTCTCGAGGAGGTCTGAAAATGTAACGACTGACATTGTACCCTCAACCTCAAATACTCAAAGACACCTTAGACATAGAGATCCTCAGGTGAGTGAATAAAATCGACTAAAAGAAAATCATTATATTTATTTTAAAAGTGATTTAATTTTTTCTTTTTTACTTTTCACTTGTTTACTTTTTTACTTTGTGTACGTTTACTCTTTCACTTTGTTTACTCTTCAAAATTCAGTGTCTCAAAGCAACGTTTCTCTATTGAAAAATGTCTTCTTTCTTTTTTTAAAGGTCGGATCTTCACATCCGCAAACAATGTTGAGATTAGGAGAAAGCATAATCTCCCTATTATTGAAACTTCACTCGCAATTGTCGGGCGTGCCGGACAGTTATTATTCGGATTCACATGAAGCAAACGATGCGGAGGCAATGAGTGGCTGCTCGACTGATGGCGAGAAGGAGTCGCGCATTGGCGATGGACCCTATTTTATTTCGCAATTGTTGAAGAAAATTGAGAATTTAGATCCAATGTGTAAGGATAGTATTAATGAGACTAGAAATCAATTGTGGCCGAGAATGCAGGAATACGAGGACGAGCAACGTGAACGTGAGCATCGCGAGAAGGAGGAGAAGAAGCGAAGGGCAAAGGAGAGACAGCAGCAAGTTATGGCCGAATTCGCCAATAAGCAGAAACAATTTATGGAGAAGGCGATGGAAATTGATGAGGCAGAAGCTTCGGGCAATGATTGGAGTGGTGAGGAGAATCAAAATAAACTTATCAGCAAGAAGGAGTACGATTGCGTTATTTGCAATCAAACGACTCATAGCAGTGAGGATAAGCCGATGGGACTCGTTGTTTTAGTACAAGTGAGTTTTTTATTTCGCTGTTACAATTTTTTTTTGTTTATTCATTTATTTTTCTCCACTTTGGTACTTTTTTTTCTTTAAATTTAGTTTTCCTTCTACCTTTTTTTGTTTTACTTTACTTTTCTTTTAATATCTTTCCTTTCATTTTCTTCTTATTCTTTTATGTTTCTTTTCCTTTGATGCATTTTTTATTTTTAGTTCTTTTCCATTTTTTTTGGACAGTGCAATAATATTTGCAATGGAATTAATTTAAATTGTTAATTTTCAGGCAACGAGCGTTATGGGCCATGAACGACGGCATCCTGATAGATTAATTCTTCGTATTTCTGACGATGATTCTACGCAGTCGAGCGAAACGACACCAAAGGCCGAAACTCGTGGTGCTTCTCTTGATATTAGAATGACGGAATTAACGAGACATTTCGATTTGGTAAAATTTTTCCCCTCAATTAAGTATTTTTATAATTTTTCCCCTCAATTAAGTATTTTTATAATTTTTCCCCTCAATTATGTATTTTTATAATTTTTGTTTTTATCAATTGAAATTATTAAAAAAAAATTTTAATGTCTTTCAAAAATTGTAAAGAAATTTTTGCAAAGAATTTAAATATTTTCAAAAAAAAAATTTTTGATAAAATATTAATATATTATCTTGTTTTTTTTTTCCTTTTTGCAGAATTCTTGTTTACTTTCGGTGAATCAAGGCTGGGAAGATGGTGTCCATGTGCAAACGTGCGGTCATCATTTACACTTGGACTGTTTAAAATCATATTTACAAACGTTGCGCAATCAACAGAGACAACAGACATTGGCCGTTGAACGTGGTGAATATTTATGTCCATTGTGTCGACAATTGGCGAATTCAGTTTTGCCATTATCGCCACAATTAGGAGAATGCGCCGCTATTGTTCGCTCCCGGCAAGCGTCGCCGAAAATAATTCTTTCCGAACTTAATAATTTTCTCAATGATATTCAACGAAATCGGGTACGTAATAATTCGCATTTCTTAATTTCCGTTTTGTTTCCGATTGTTTTTTCTTTAATCTCTTTTCTCTCTCTTTTTTTATAATTCTTCTTTTCAAATGAGGAGCAATTTTTCAAAAGTTGATAAATCCATTTTTAAAAAAAATTAAGATAAACACATATTTAAAATATTAAAATCCTTAGAAATCCATTTATCACTGTTCAATTTAATAAAAAAATTTTATCAATAAAGAATTTTCAGTTTAAAAAATATTTTTGCCTAACCTTGATGATTTTTCATTTTTATCTTTTTATTAGAAAAAATTATCAAAACCTTTAAATTCCTTATTACAATAGAATTTAATTACAAACATAGCATTTTAAATAGAAAAAATATTAAAAAATGAATAATTTATTACAATTCTTCTACATTAAAGATAATTTTAATAATTCCACTATTTATAAACATAAATGAATTATTGCAAAGAATTTTACTATTTATAAAAATAATTGAAATGTTTCCAATATTTATTAAAATTTTGAGAAATAATGAAGTTTTTTTCTTCTTTTTTATAAATATTATGACAATAATTGAATTATTTTTAAATAATTTAAAATTCTTGTTGAAATTGAATTTTATGGAAATTTTTCAGCAATAATTACATTCTTTCGTGTAATTTTATTTAAATTGGATTAAAAATAATTGAATTCCTTCAAAAAATTGTAATAGTTTTAAAAATAATTGAATTTTTTCGAAGAATTTATTAAAATTTTAAGAAATAAATCAAATTGATGAAAATATTTTAAATAATATTGGAATTCATCCGAGGAATTTAATTTGAATTTGTTTTCAAATTGATTGAATTCTCGCAAAGAATTTTACTGTTTATAAAATTAATTGAATTCTTGCGAAGAATTTTACTATATTTATAAGAATAATTTAATTATTTCGAAGGATTTATTAAAATTATAGAAAAAATTGAATTTTTTCCAAGTGTGTTAAAAATATTTTTAAAAATTGATCTCTTCGGGGGAATTCAATTAAAATTGTTTTAAAAATAATTGAATTTTTGTAAAGATTTTACTACTTAAAAAAATATTTGAATTATTTAGAAGGATTTATGAAAATTTTTGAATTCTTTCGTGAAATTTTATTAAAAGTTTTAAAACAAGAACGGTAATAATTAAGTTTGTACTTAATAAGTGAATTTTTTAAATTTTGACTAGGAAAGTATTTTAAAATCTATATTTGACAATAAATAATTGTTTAATTTGCATAACAACAAATTGACATATTAAAAGTTATTGACTTGAGAAAAGTTTCTAATAAAAATAATTGAATTGTTTCGAAGAATTTATTAAAATTTTACTTAAATAAATAAAATTGATTAAAATATTTTAAAATATTTGAATTCATCCGAGGAATTTAATTTGAAATTTAATTATTTCGAAGGATTTATAAAAATTTCAGAAACAAATTGAATTTTTTCCAAGTATATTAAAAATATTTCTAAAAATTGATCCCTTCAATTCAATTAAAATTGTTTTAAAAATAATTGAATTTTTCTAAATATTTTATTACCTAAAAAAATAATTGAATTGTTTAGAAGGATTTATGAAAATTTTAGAAAATTATTGAATTCTTTCTTGAAAATTTATTTAAATTTTTGAAAATATGAACAGTAATAATTGAGTTTGTACTTAATAAGTAATTTTTTAAAATTTTGACTATGAAATTATTTAAATTGGTTTTTATTTATTTCGTTTTATGTAGACATTTCTTAATAATTTTCAATTGTTGTTAATCCTTTTTCCCTGGAAAAATGACTAAAAATTATTGTTATTTTTTCTTTTGAAATGAGTAAAGAAATTGTTTTTTTTCTTTTAAATGTAGACATCGTCTAACTTATCGGTGGCAATGGGAAAAGCCATGGAGGATATGACGGGCGTCACGTACTTAAAGTATAATCAAAAGGGTATCACTCCTAGTCATGAAAGTCTATTTCTTTTTGTAACTTCGGTGGCGAGGACAAATTTTGAAGTCGAACTGATTCAACGTGGTGGGTCGCTTTGTATTCCACCGACGACTGTTCCACTTACGCCGAAACGAGACTGCATCGGTAATTATCACTCAAATATTCTTCTTCCAATTTTCATTGTTCGTCTGTTTCTTTTCTTTTTATCTCAATTAATTTATTTGTTAATTTTTTCTTCTTTCTTTGATAATTTACTGCATTTTTTCTTTCTTTGGTAACTTAGTAAATTTTTTCTTCTTTCTTTGGTAACTTAGTACATTTTTTTGTTATTCTTCGCTAACTTGCTAATTTTTTTTTTCTTTCTTTGCTAACTTGCTAAATTTTTTTTTCTTTCTTTAGTAACTTGCTAATTTTTTTTTCTTTCTTTAGTAACTTGCTAATTTTTTTTTCTTTCTTTAGTAACTTGCTAATTTTTTTTTCTTTTCTTAATAATTCAGTAAAATTTGTACTTCTTTTTTTCGTAATTTTACTGAAAATATTTTTCTGTTTTTATTTTGTTGCAGTCGCCCTGCTTCACGTATTAGCGGTGCACGCGAGAGTTTTGACGAATTGGTCAGTGTCCCACACTTGGCAGCAATTGGCAGGTTTACCCTCGGACGCCACGACGCCGTTGGCACTCATACCTCACGAGAAAGAAGTTCCTCTACTTCTCAGGGATCCAACAGCTCTGCTTCTGCAGTTTATTCTCCTACTACCCTTACACTTAGATCAAGGTAATTTTTCCTTTTTTTTTATTACTTATTCCTAAATATATTTTGTTTTTAATTTATTAATCGGCAATAGAACTAATTGAAAATTTCTTTTTTTACAGCTTACTTTTCGGCTGTCGTTAAAGTGATTTACAATCTTTTGTACTATCAAGTCGTCCTTCAAATAAGTTGCAACTTATCGCAATTGGAGAGAAGTGCTCTTCTTCGGAAATCAAAAATTTGCAAACACGATTCACATTCATTGGAAACAACATTGAGCACCGTCATTGGCTATTTTAATGAGAGTAAAATTTATGGTAACGATCCATCGACAAGCGAAGCGTCCAGTAGACGACCAGTGTCAGCGACGAATATTCAATTTCCGGGAAAAACGCTCAATTTGGAATTGATGGTAAAGTATCAATTTAGAAATGAAATTTACATTTTGCAGCATTTTTTTGCTTTTTAGATTAATTCAAATTTGTAGTTTTTTTTGTTAAAAATTAATTAATTGATTAATTTTAGTTGTAATGATTATATTATTAAAATATTTAGGTTCAAAGTTTGTGCCTACCGTTTCTGCGAGTCGCGGCATTGCTGAGACATCATTTATACGAGCAGCCGATTCCGTTTATACACTCAGTGCAAGAGGAATTCGTGAGGCTTGTCTATTATCTCGAACTCGTCACGGAGGGAATGGACATGGAGATCTTTAGCTCGCTTGTCGCTCTAAATTGGCAGGACGGCGATGCGGCTATCGAAGTTCCACGTCTTTGGTGCGAACAATATAAAGCCTTCGTCTATCGCAGTGAAATTGCCGCCAAGAATTTGATCGTCGATCAGCATATTAATTGGCAAATGCCAAAACTCTTCAGTCTTCCTAGGGAATACGAGAAAATATTCACGGTTCGTGCATTTATTATTTAGCTAACAATTCTTTAGATAAAACTGTGAAATATTCATAAATTTACATTAACAGGGTTGCTACAGATCAGGGAAGTCAGGGAATTCAGGGAAAAGTCAAGGAAAGTAAAATTGGCCAGGGAAGTCAGGGAAAAGTCAGGGATTTTCAATAAAAGTACAGGAAAAAATCGAATTTCAAAAATTCATGAAAAAATTCTAAATTTTGATGCTTTTTTTGCTTGCCTTGTAAATTATAAAAATAACCACGAATTTTAATACAAAACCTTGAATTTTTTTCTATTTCAGACAATAATTTCTCTTTAAATAACTTAATTTTTACAGAACTATCAGAAAATTAGGACTTATAAATTATATAATGAATAATTTTTACAATTTTCATAAATACTAGATTGATAAAAGAATTTTAATTAAAAATACTAAAAAAATTTCATTTTGGAAAAGTTACAAATAATTACAGAAATTCAATTATTTTCAAAAGTAATAACATTTTTCGCAGAAATTCAATTATATTCAAAAATTTTTTAAACTTAAAACTTTAAAGATAAACAAATTCGTCTCCAAAATTCAATTATTCTTTCAATTATTCTTCAATTCTTCTTCGAAATTCAATTATTTTTAAAAACTTTAATGAAATTCTTGGAAACATTTCACAGTAATTCAATAATTTACAAAATTGTTAAAATTTTTAAAAATTCTTCTTCGAAATTCAATTATTTTTAGAAACAGTAAAATTCTTCACCGAAATTAAATTATTTTTATAAACTTGAATAAAATTCGTTGGCAAAATTAAATTATTTTAATAAATAATTATATTAAATATTAAATTATTTTAATTCTTCTTCGAAATTCAATTATTTTTAAAAACTTTAATAAAATTCTTGGAAACATTTCACAGTAATTCAATAATTTACAAAATTTTTAAAAATTCTTCTTCGAAATTCAATTATTTTTAGAAATAGTAAAATTCTTCACCGAAATTCAATTATATTAAATATTAATTAATTAATTAATTAATATTATATTAAATATTAAATTATTTTAATTCTTCTTCGAAAGTCAATTATTTTTAAAAACTTTAATAAAATTCTTGGAAACATTTCACGGTAATTCAATAATTTACAAAAAATTTTTGATGAATTTCTTCTAAATAAACCAATTATTTTCATAAACAATAGAATTTTCACAGGAATTCAATTATTTAATATAAAAAATTCCAAATGATTTTTTGAAAAATATCAATTTTTTAAAAAGAATTTTAGAAAATTCGTTGCAAGAGTTCAGTTATTGAAAAAAATTTAACAAAGTTCTCTTCAAGAATTCAATTATTTTTAGAAATAGTAAAATTCTTCACCGAAATTCAATTATTTTAAAAAAATTTGAATAAAATTCGTTGGCAAAATTAAATTATTTTCAAAAGTAATAAAATTCTTCACAGAAATTCAATTATGTTCAAAAATTGTCAAAATTTCAATTATCTTTATAAATAATAAAATTCTTCAATATTCAATTATTTTTAAAAGAATTTTAAAATTCTCGTCAAAATTTCAATTATTGTTATAAATAATACAATTCTTCTTCAAAATTCAAATATATTTAAAAACTTGAATAAAATTCTTGTTAAAATTTCACAGAAATTCAATACTTTATGAAATTTCTAATAAATTTCTTTGAAATAATTCAATTATTTTCATAAATAATAAAAGTTTTTTGTGAGTTTAATTATTTAATATACAAAATTTTATAAAATTTTTTGAAAAATATCCATTATTTAAAAAGATTTTTATAAAATTCATCGCATGAATCAATTATTTAAAAAAAATTTAACAAAGTTCTTTACAAGAATTGAATTATTTTTATAAATAATAGAATTCTTTACCGAAATTAAATTATTTTAGAAAAATTTTAATAACAATTTTGGAAATTTTTAAAAATTATTTTCATGAATAATAAAACTCATCGCAGGATTTTAATTAATTTTGGATACAATATTTTATTCAAATTCCTCGAAAAATGTAATTATTCTTAAAATTTTTGTTAAAAATTGTCAAAAGAATTCAATTATTAAAAAATTTGTTGATAAAATTCTTTATGAGAATTCAATTTTAACAAACATTCAATTATTCGATAAATTATTTATTTTTCATTTTAAATAATTGAATTTTTCTAGAATTTTCTAATAAAAATTGATTAAAAAATGAAATTACCGAATAATCGATTTATTGTTTATGAAAATAATTCAGTTATTATTGCAACCAATTTTATTACAATTTTTTCAAATAATTGAATTTTTTTGAGAAAATTTACTACTTTTAAAAATAATTGAATTCTTGCGAATGATTTTATTAGGATTTTTGTAAATAATTAAATTTTTGTTGAAAAATTTCATGGTTATTTAAATTATAACAAAAAATGAAGAAGGTGATCGCCTTCTTTATGTTTTGTAATAATATTCTTATAAATTGTTGAGTTTCAAAAAGGTTTGAATTTGAATGTTCTGAAGAATTTTAATTCCCGTGTAAAAGTAATAATTAAATACTTATTTAAAAATTTAGTTATTGATGTTTTTGAATAATTTTACAATTAATGAAATTTGTAAATAAATTTAATACAACATTTTTTTGAGTATCTAATAATTTTTAGAGTGAATCAGAATATTTTATATGCTCAGGGAAAAAGTGAGAATTTTGTCTGGAAATCAGGGAAAAATAAAATTAAATATTTGTGGCAACCCTGATTAATTATTATTATTAATGTGAAATTAATTAATTATCAATGTGAATTATTTTTTATTAATATTTTCTTTTGCTTTCTTTTGCAGTATTATCATGAACGTCAATGTCGGAAGTGTCTTTCAGTACCTCAAGAAATTAGTATTTGTTTATTATGCGGTGAAATTGTGTGCTTGAAGCAAAATTGTTGTAAGCAAAATAACATTTGCGAGGCTGTGGAAGTAAGTTTTTTTTTTTTGAAAATCGAGTTCTATTTGCAGTAAGAGAATTTTTTTTCTAAAAAATTCCTTCTACTTTTTAGCACGCAAATAAATGTGGAGGCGGAACTGGAATTTATTTAGTGGTAGCAACAACGTACATAATCGTCATTCGCGGGAAACGAGCCTGTCTTTGGGGATCATTGTATCTCGACGACTTCGAAGAAGAGGACAAAGATTTAAAGTAAGTGACAACTCTATTATTTTTTATTTTTATTTACATTTCAATGATTGAAGAAAAATTTATTTTTTTATTAACGATTTTCACAGAAACAAAATAGTAAAAGTAATTTTTCTTTTAATAGGAGAGGGAAACCATTATATCTAAGTCAAGATCGATATCAATTATTGGAACAACAGTGGCTTGCACATAGATTTGATCACACGAAAAAGACTTGGGTGTGGCATCGCGACGCACTGTGACCTTTCATTTTGTTGAATGCATAGCCCATTCGAAGCGCATCAAAAAAAATTCAACTCTCTGACACAAAAACACAATTCCTCCATTAATTCACTGACTCGCTATTAATAACGCTTCGGAAACTTTTTAACAGTTTTTTGCTCCACTAGAAATTAGCAATATTTATTCTCAATATTTTTTTTTCTATTTTTTTCCCCGATGCAATGCTTTAGTCGTTATAGAAATAAATAATATTAATATTAATAATAATTATAAGGAGGTAATTGAAAATTATGAGATGTTTATAATCCATAATATTAAACTATTGTCGTTATTGAGAAAATAATGATAATAGTGATGATGTTGATAATGATGATAATGATGACGATGATGGTGATGAAGAAAAAACGATAATTACGATGTTAAAATTTTATAATAATCGTAATTATTCGACGATAAATGATGATTATAATTGAAAAATTGAAAGTATTAAAACGTGGTGATAGCCAGGATTGCAAAAAAAAATTGATCAAATCGAAGAAGTTGATTGAACTTGACTGTTGTTAAACTTTTGTAAATTTTATTTTAAAGTCTCACATCATACGATTGCGGTAATAATAATTTAAGGAACTGTGTGTTTTTACAAACCAACAAGGAGAAAAAAATTCACTCTCACGTCGATCTGCTAAATTTTCGTTTTACAACTTTAGTTTAAAAAAAAACACTTCTTTCACTTTTCTCCATTTAAATTCGTATTTGATACTTGACTTTTTAAATATTAATAGAAAAAAAATTAATTAAAAAAATTCTTTCTCTACCTTAAAATTTAATTTAGAATTTTAAATTTCATTTAAATTGATTTCAATTCCATTGAATTTCAATTTGAAAAAAAATGTTTCATTTTCGATGAAAAAAGAAAAAACTCTTTTATTGTTTCACTACAGGAAACAAGAAAATTATTTTCGAGAAAGAAATAAATTGATAAATATTTTTTGAGCATTTTTGAAAAAGATGTTTTATCATTTCGAAACAATTTCTTTTCTTTTCCTTCTATTGAAAAGAAGACAGGAAAATAATTTACTAAAATTACGAGAAAAAAAAATATTAATTAGTTATTAAAAGTAAAAAAATTCGTCCTATTTTCATGTGTGATGGATTTCACTGCTTGTCACAAAATTAAAATTAGGCTCCTTTTTTTTATAATATTATACTTAATTCTAAAATATTAAGATTTCGTTTATAGACAATTGAAAAAAAAAATGAAATAAGCAATCACTGACATTTGATTTTAATTTTTTAAACTCAAAAGAAAAAAGGAGAAGGGACCAATTCTGCTCAAGTTGAACCATTTTCTTCCAAAGTATAAAAAAAAATAATGAAATTAGTGGAAAATTTTGATACCAGAAAAAAAAATCTGCGGGAGAACAGATTGAGAAAATAGGAAGAGATTTTTTAATTCAAAGAGAGAAAACTTTTTTGACATAACAAAAATGCTCGGTTTTAATTAAAAAAAAGAAAAATGTATTGATTCTTTGGTATGAGATTTCTTTTGTTATGATAATTTAAATGATGATGTATATTAATAATTGTAACTTTAGATTATATATTTATATATATATATATATGGATGATACGCTTCTATAGAAATCTATAGAAATTATCTTTTGTTACTTCGAAAGAAATGTGAAGCCTTCCCATTTTTTTATAGCTCTTTGTCACAATTCGATACGAAAAATAGTTTTTTAAAATTATTTCTACAAATAGTAAAAATATTCAAAATTTTATGTTTAGAACGAATTTTGTTCATTATTTGGGAATTTCGGGAATGTCAAGACGGAATATGAAAAATACTTTTCTTTTCTCACGTATAGTCACTATTACAATTTTTTTTTTTTTTTTTTTTTGAAAAATGTTTATTGTCGGTATCGATCCAAAATGATCTAAAAAAAAAGATTGTCGAGAAAAATTTTGTTATTCGATTAAAGGCACTTTTTCTGCGTGAATAGAGAAACAAGAAGAAAAGAATTTAGAACTCAACGAATAGGATAAATTTTTTAGTCAAAAGTATTAGAAAAAAGGCGTTAGAACGAAATTCTTTTCATTTTTGTTTTTTGAAGAAGAATCAGATGGAATTTTGCAAAAATCTTTTTTGTATAAAATATGGATTTATTTTTCTCTCCCTTTCAATTTTTGTAAAAATGTATAAAATAGCTCTCCGATAATGAAAAATGCTTTTGAAAAATATTATACAGAACATATTTGCAATTATTCTTGTAAGAGAAACTATCAGATTTATCGCGATAAACATTTTATTTAAGAAGGAAAATAATCTTTTTAAAAAAGTGATATATATAATGAAAATAAAAAGAAGAAGAAGAAGAAGAGAATCGTGTAATAGTTTTGCTTTTGCTTCTCTTTTTCGTACGCTATTTATAATGGTTTGGAATTAAAATTAAAAAGAAAAGGAAAAAAATAGAAATAGTTTTCAATTGTATTTTAATATAATTGTTGCGAAAATTAGTCTTTAAGAAGTTTTGACGTATTTTATTTCTTATAATAATAATAATAATTAATTGAAAAAAGAATTTAAGAAGGTGAATAATGAAAAAAGAAACAAAGGAATAGCTTCATAATGGTTGTACACGATGTAAATATGTATAGATGTGATGGCAGCTACTGTTACCTAAGTAATCTTGAGTAAAATGTATCTGTACATAGATAATCAATTGTTTTCTAGGAATGTTCTTGCATAAATACTTAAACATTAAAGTTATGAAAAAAAGAAAAAGAAATCGTCAATTTTTATTCCCTTTAATCTATTTTCCTTTCGTTCTCCGAATTTCAATTATTATGAAAAATTGAAATAAAATTCTTGGCCGAATTTCAATAGTTTTTAATAAACAAAAATTTTATCAAATTTATCGAAAAATTCAATTACTTTAAAAAAAAATGTATTAAAATGTTTCAGAAGAATTTAATTATTATTTAAAAATTTTTTGATTCTTCACGAAAATTGAATTTTAAAAACAGTTTAACTATTTTAATAAAATGTTTATTTTAAGAGTGAAATAAATGAATTCTGGTAGAATTTTTAAAAAAATAAATATTTTTTAATATGATATTCAATTAGAAACGAAAATTTTTACTGAAATTTATTTCTAAATCAATATTTATTAGAAAATTCTACAAGAAATCAATTATTTAACTACAAAAAAAATTTATTACATAATTGAATGTTTTTTTAAAATTGATATTTTCTAACAAATTTTATCAGAATTTAATTATTATTATTTATTTGCAAGCGACAAATTAAAAAAAAAATTAACAATAATTTCATTTTTCGAGAAATTTGATGTTTTGTATATTAAAAGTAATTGAAATTCTGCCAAAAATATTATTAATATTTGACAAAAATAATTGAATTTCGGAGAAAAATTTGATTATTTATAAAGATAATTTAAATTTTGACAAGAATTTTTGTAAATTTTCAAATATAATTGAATTTTTGTAAAGAATTAAGTTACTTTTGTAAATAATTGAATTGTTCAGACTAATTTTATTAAAATTTCAGTTTAAATAATTGAGTTGTTCCTTAAAATTTTATTCAAATAGCAAACGTCGAAAATAATTGAATTTTAAACAATTTTTGAAATCAATTAAATTTCTACGAAGAGTTTTATTAAAATTGTTTTGAAAAAAATTAAATTGTCACAAAAGAATTTCATTTATGTAAATTTTCAAAAATAATTTAATTCTTTAAAGAAATTTTATTAAAAAAGTTGTAAATAATTGATTTCTTCGAAAACATTTATTCCAATTTTTAAAATCATTGAATTTCTAGTAGAATTTTTATTATTTATGAAAATAATTGAATTTTGTAATTTTTTTTTGTAAAAAGATTAGTTTTAAAATAATTAAATTTTTTGGAAGAATTTTATAAAAACATTTTGATAAAAAAATTGTATTTTAAATAATTGAATTTCAGTAAAAATGGTTTTTTAAACAAAATAATTGAAATTTTAGAATAATTTTATTAACTTGTTTTAAGTTATTGATTTATTTTTTTTAAAAAATCCTATTAAAAATGGCAAATATGGAAAATAATTGTAGAAGAATTATTTAATATTAAAAAACTATTTAATAATTGATTTCATCCAAAAAATTTATTTCTATTTCTAAAATCATTGAATTTCTAATAGAATTTTTCTAATTTATGAAAGTAATTGAATTTTGTAATTTTTTTTTTTTTGTAAAAAGATTATTATTTTTAAAATAATTGAATTTTTTGGAGGAATTTTATTTTTAAAACATTTTAAATAATTGATTTTTAAAATAATGGAATTTTTGGAGGAATTTTATAAAAACTTTTGATAAAAAAAATTATCAAAATTGTATTTTAAGTAATTGAAATTCCGTTAAAATAATTTTTTAAAGAAAATAATTGAATTTCGGAGAAAAATGTTATTATTTATTAAGAAAATTTAAATTTTGACAAAAATTTTTGTAAATTTTTAAACATAATTGAATTTTTGCGAAGGACTTGATTTTGTTCCAAAAATAATTGAATTTCTCCAATAAATCTATTTGCTTCAAAATTCAATTTTATTTTATTGTTTTTACTAAAATTCTTCTATAAATCCGCTATTTTTAAATAATCAAATATTAAAAATTTTTTAATAATTTTAGAAGTATTTTTGTTATCAAGGTTTTTCGAAAATCTATGTTTTCCAATTTTTTAATAAAATTCATTAAAAATTTATGTTTTGCAAAATTTTAAATGAAAATGCTTTCAAGTTCATCTACTTATAAAAATTGTAATTGCAATTCTTTTAAAATTGACTTAATTTCGAAATATTTAAGTAAAATTAGTTTTCAAAAATAAATTTTCCAGGATTTCAATCGAAATTCCCTGACTTTTTCCAGGTTTTTTCAATTTTTATAAAATTCCCCGACATTTTCAGATTTTACATCAAATTTCAATTTTTTTAAAAAAGATTTTTATTAAATTTGAACTATTTAACAAAAATTGCATCAAATTCAATTTCCTTTAATTCTACAAATCCATTATTTTCAATAATTAATTAAATTAAAATTGATCATCATTCTGTATTTTCACTTCGCAAATAATTATGAACGTAAAACATAATTTTACTAATTAAAAAAAAAACACTCAACAGTTATTTTGTACAATATTTTATTTATGGAATCCAGATATATTATCAAGGCAACTTACAATAATAATAATAATAATAATAATATTACAATCTAATCATACGTGTGAAATATTTATTTCTACAGTTGAGGAAAAGAGAAAAAAATATGAAAATTATAAAGATTTCACTCTCGCAAGTCAATTTTTTATTATTGTACATTTTTTTTTTATTTTTCTAATCATTTTATTAAAAAAATTGGAACAAATTAAAAACATTTAAATATTGTTGAAAGTTGAGCCGCTGGATTTTAAATTCTAGTAACACTTTTTTTTAATATACGAGAAAAATAAATAATTCAAAACAAGTGTGAATGTGAATTATAATGCAGATTGAAAATCAAGCAGCTTTCTCTTTTTTTTGCTTTTTTTCTGGGGAGAAAACGAAAATTCAAAATATCTAGATTCCGAATTATTAAAATTGAAAAAAAGTTGTTGCCTCAATGAAGAGAAATATTGTATACGGTAAATTTTATGATTATATTATATATATATATTTATAAATGTCAACTTCCAGAATTCGGTATAAGAAAAAGATCATTCTATTGATACAAATTCGAAGATGGTAATACATAATTTTTTTTTTTGCGACGCGTAGGATAAAAAAACGTACCCTTTTTTATTACATATATAATATTCGTCTCAGCACGTTTTATTTTATTTCTTTTTTCAAAGACTTCTTCTTTTTTTTTACGTAGAATATTAAACAGAAAAGAAAAATAATAACTGGAATACTAAAAAAAAGGGGGAAATTTGTTAATTTCTAAAAACATTATAATCTAGAATGTAATTACTGAAAGCTTACAGTTGGAATTAAATCCGTCGGCCATGAAAAAACTCTAACCGCAAATATTTGCAATTCCACCTTTGGAATATCTAGTATTTGTTTTGTTTTGTTTTTTTGTTGCAAATTCGTGTTCTCATACAATTTGTTTAAGATTTAAAAAAAAAGATTTTTTTTTCGGAAAATATCTAAATATCAACGAAAAGTCCAATTTGAATAAATTAAAAGTTAGTTGAAAAAATTTAATGGCAATTTAAACAAAATGAATCTTTTTTTTATAGAGATAATTTCCAATAGTTTTTTTTCTTTTTCGATAAATTCACTTTTTTTTTGCCAACGTATTATGGGGGGGAAAAATTGGAAAAATCTTTCTTTTTTTTTTGTTAACGTAACAAACTTGGTGCTATTTTTGTTTTTTATAAAAATAAACGACATCTTTTTTTTTAATAAAACAAAATAATGATTTTCTTTTTTGTTTGGAAATTTTGATACAGAAACATTACTTGACACACTGGATATAATTAGCGAAGAAAAATAAATTAAATTAAAAAAAAAAGGAAAGAATAGACACAGTTTCTGCTGATGAGCAATTTGATAAACTTGCCTTATTGTTTATGGGAATGTTAACCAGCACGTCCAGATTGTTACGTAGATGTCAAATTATACAACATGATTTTGTTTAACACATGAACATGATTTAAATCTTGTCCGTTTGTTCACTTTCACTTTTTTTTCGTAAAAAAAATATGAAAACCAAATTGCATGGCACCTCCATTAAACTTCTATTCAGTAGTAACCACCTGTTTGCTCTTGATAAACTTCAATGACGTCGTCGTTCTCCATCTCCAACTGTAACGAAATTAATTTTTCCAATTAATAATTACTTAAGTATGAGAAATAAATACATTTGAATAAATAAATAAATTTGAATAAATTAATAAATAAATTTAAATAAATAAATTCTCAAAACTTGATGTATTAAAATACTTCTTCAATATCTAAAAAAGAAATAAAATAGTTAAAAAATTATTAATATTGATGAAAATGATTGAATTTCGCAAGTTTTTCCATAAAAATTGTATTATTTTTGAAAATAATTCAAGAGGAATTATTTAATATTAAAAAACTGTTCAATAATTGATTTATTAAAAAGAAATTATGTCAATTATTTACATAATTAAATTTCTTGTACTATTCTTGTAATTTGTAAAAAAATAATAGAATTTTCGTGAGAAATTTTTTTAAAAAAATTTTAAATAATTAATTTCTTCGAAAATATTTATTCCAATTTTTAAATCATTGAATTTCTAGTAGAATTTTTATAATTTGTGATGAAAATAATTGATTTTTTTTTGTAAAAAGATTATTATTTTTAAAATAATTAAATTTTTTGGAGGAATTTTATTAAAAAAAATTGTAAATAATTGATTTCTTTGAAAAAATTTATTCCAATTTTTTAAAAACATTGAATTTCTAGTAGAATTTTTATAATTTGTGATGAAAATAATTGAATTTTGCAATTTTTTTCTGTAAAAAGTTTAATATTTTCAAAAATTATTTAATTCTTTGAAGAAATTTTATTAAAAAAGTTGTAAATAATTGATTTCTTTGAAAAAAATTTATTCCCATTTTTTAAATTATTGAATTTCTCAAAGAATTTTTATAATTTGTAAAAATAATTGAAATTTACAACTTTTTCTGTAAAAATTTACACATTTTTAAAATAATTGAATTTTTTGGAAGAATTTTATTAAAAAATTTAAAATAATTGATTTCTTTGAAAAAATTTATTCCAATTTTTAAGATTATTGAATTTCTTATAGAATTTTTATAATTTGTGAAAATAATTGAAATTTACAACTTGTTCTGTAAAAAGTTTATTATTTTTAAAATAATTCAATTTTTTTGAGGAATTTTATTAAAAAATTTTAAATAATTGATTTCTTTGAAAAAATTTATTCCAATTTTTAAAATTATTGAATTTCTCATAAAAGTTTTATAATTTGTGAAAATAATTGAATTTTTTTGGAAGAATTTTAATTAAAAAATTTTTTAATAATTCATTTCTCCGAGAGAATTTATTCCAATTTTCAAAATCATTGAATTTCTAGTAGAATTTTTATAATTTATGATAATAATTGAATTTTGCAATTCTTTTTGTAAAAATATTATTAATTTAAAAATAATTGAATTTTTTGGAGGAATTTTATTAAAAAAAATTTTAAATAATTGATTTATAAAATAATGGAATTTTTTGGAGGAATTTGATAAAAATATTTTGTTAAAATAATTATAAAAATTGTATTTTAAGTAATTGAATTTCCGTAAAAATGGTGAAAGTAATTGAATTTTTCAATTTTTCTGTAAAAAGTTTATTATTTGTAAAATTAAATGAATTTTGCAATTTTTTCTGTAAAAAATTTATTGTTTTTAAAGTAATTGAATGTTTTGGAGGAATTTTATTTAAAAAAATGTTAATTAATTGATATCTTCGAAATAATGTATTCCAATTTTCAAAATTATTGAATTCCTAGTAGAATTTTTATTATTTGTGATGAAAATAATTGAATTTTGCAATTTATTTTTGTAAAAAGTTTATTATTTTTAAAATAATTCAATTTTTTTGAGGAATTTTATTAAAAAATTTTAAATAATTGATTTCTTTGAAAAAATTTATTCCAATTTTTAAAATTATTGAATTTCTCATAAAAGTTTTATAATTTGTGAAAATAATTGAATTTTTTTGGAAGAATTTTAATTAAAAAATTTTTTAATAATTCATTTCTCCGAGAGAATTTATTCCAATTTTCAAAATCATTGAATTTCTAGTAGAATTTTTATAATTTATGATAATAATTGAATTTTGCAATTCTTTTTGTAAAAATATTATTAATTTAAAAATAATTGAATTTTTTGGAGGAATTTTATTAAAAAAAAATTTAAATAATTGATCTATAAAATAATGGAATTTTTTGGAGGAATTTGATAAAAATATTTTGTTAAAATAATTATAAAAATTGTATTTTAAGTAATTGAATTTCCGTAAAAATGGTGAAAGTAATTGAATTTTTCAATTTTTTCTGTAAAAAGTTTATTATTTGTGAAATTAAATGAATTTTGCAATTTCTTCTGTAAAAAATTTATTGTTTTTAAAGTAATTGAATTTTTTGGAGGAATTTTATTTTAAAAAATGTTAAATAATTGATATCTTCGAAAAAATGTATTCCAATTTTTAAAATAATTGAATTCCTAGTAGAATTTTTATTATTTGTGATGAAAATAATTGAATTTTGCAATTTATTTTGTAAAAAGTTTAATATTATTTAAAATAATTGAATTTTTTTTGCGGAATTTTATTAAAAATTTTTTTTAATAATTGATTCCTTCGAAAGAATTTATTCCAATTTTTAAAATCATTGAATTTCTAGTAGAATTTTTATTATTTACGAAAATAATTGAATTTTGCAATTTATTTTGTAAAAAGATTATTAATTTTAAAATAATTATAAAAATTGTATTTTAAATAATTGAATTTCGGTAAAAATGGCTTTTTAAAGAAAATAGTGAAAATTTTAGAATAAATTGATTAATTTACGTTGAGTAATTGATTTCTCTTGTTAAAAAATTCTATTAAAAATGGTAAATATGCAAAAAAATAATTGAATTTCGTGTAAAATTAGGAAAAATTTTCTCCCAACTTTCAAGAATAATTCAATTATTTCAAAAACATTTTGTCCCAGAATTTTTTTGTAAAATGAATAGGAATAATTTCTTATTTTAATTATTAGAGTTTTTTAAGTAATGCCAATTGCCAGAAACAAAAAGAAAACTGTAACTTTTAGTGTCACAAATCATAAGAGTATTCAATTCAAATAGTAAATCTTTAAAAAGAAAAATAGTAAATAGTTAAAGTTTAGTAGAAGAGTGCAAAGCGTTGATAAAATTTCGATTCAACTAATGTTTAGAAAACAAAGAACAAAAGTATTTCATTACCTGCTTTGGCGTTTCATCATCATTAATTCTTTTGCCATCAAAGAGAAACCTGAGACTTGTCATGGGAACACCCTGCAGAACAAAAAAAAAACAAATTTAAAAATTCTCATTCAAGGACAAATTTTACACTTTAGAATTAAAATTAAATTTTCACTTTCAACTAAAATGATAAAATTAAATTTTCACTTTCAACTAAAATGATAAAATTAAATTTATCTTGAAAAACGAAATCTTGAAATAGAATTTAAAAAAACGGAATTTTAAAACAAAACCAAAATAGACGCCAATTAAACAGGAAAAAACAAGTCTGCAAAAAGTCATAGAGAGAAAATAAAAATTTCCCACTCTTTTGGGAAAAAAAAACTTTCAAAAGTAGAAAATAGTCAAACAAAGAAAAATTCCTATTAAAGAAAAGAAGTTGACACTCTACTCAACAAGAACAAAAAAAGTGAAACAAATTGAACAAAGATGTAAAATTTAAAACATTTTAAATAATGGCCATATACTAACCACGCGATCACTGTAGGATTTCTTTAATTTTCCCATTTGAGTAGTCATTTTTACCCTAAAGTGAATTTCATTGCTGTCCTGGAAAAAAAAGAAATAATACACAAAATTAATAAACACACAATCACAATTGAATAATTTCCATGAAAAATACGAAGAAAAGAAAAGCCGACTTACATTTCCAACTACTTTGAGTTTGATGTATTCCGAATTCGCGTCTCCTGGGCCGGAATCGGGTTTTTGTTCCTGAAATTGCGCGAAGGTTATAGCGGTTAATATTATCATTTAAATACAACATTTTTTTGACAAATTAACGAATTTTTCAATGCAATTTAACGAGTGAATGGAAATAATGTCGAAACTTACCTGATTATCAGACATGGTTATAAATTAGAGACGATATAATTGACCACGCGCCGCAACAGCAACCAAACACAAGCAAGCAATATGGCGCCTTTGCTTTTGGCAGTTTCATATAGTATAGCTTTCCGTTCCAAAAATAAACCGGGCATTCCAAAACACACTTTCTCTCTCTTGTCCGCAATGGGTTTTCGTTCAGTTTTCCCATTTGTGGACACTTTCGTGAGTGGCCAATCGGAATCGTTCTTATTGAATTTGGCGGCAAGATGGCAAACAGAAAGAGCCAATGACTGACGAGTGTGATTAGAAACATCTCCGATTGGCTATTTCTTTTGCCCTACACGCCATCCTCCAAAGTAAAAACCAAAATTAATTTTACAATTTTCAAATAAAATTAATACCATCGCTATCGTTTTATAAAAAGAATAACTATTTACCCCTTTGAAAAAATTAGAATTAACAAAAGAGAGTGATTATCGTCCTTAAATTCATCAGATTAATGCGGAAAAATACGGAAAATCTAACGGTTCGATATAGAACACACGCATAGGAACTGATAAAATCGGATAGAATTCTATTGCCACATGAGTCAAATCACTATTTAATTAAGACATTCTATTGACAGTATTTCCATAAAATTCCCTTTGAAATTTATCAAAAAATACAACATTTCAGGAAGGAATAATTTTATTCGATTTTAATAGGTTCGAACTTTGATTTTTTGCTTTCGGAATGAAAATAAAATTAAAACGCAATATAATGACAACTTCCGGTTTGGATATTATTTTTATTTATTCCTATAGTTTTAAATGCGAACTAATCGTACTAATTACATATTAAAGAGCATCCGGTTATTTTCCATTCTCGCAATGAAAGAGAGAGAGAGAGAGAGAGAGAGAGAGAATGATTCGCAACTTGCCCTCCTTTTGTGTGTTAAGTTATTTACTAATGACTCATTTATTAGTTATCAATTATGATTGAATCGAGAGAAAAATTTTTCTTCCATTCAAAATTATTGTATTTTGAGACAGAAAAAAACGTATTTTTTTCATTTCTGTCGCCATATTATCTCCTAGATAATTAATATTTATTGCGCGAACTATTTTTCAGAAACCAATAAATTTTGTTGGAGAAAATAATCGAAAAATGGTATTTTTTATTAGAAAAATTCGGAAAATAAGCAAAAAAATGTGTTTTTATTTTTTATTACAGAGAAATAGAGAAAATATTCGTAAAATGGTATTTCTTATTGGAGAAGGAAACAAAAAATAGTATTTTTATTTTTTATTACAGAGAAACAGAGAAAATAAGTAAAAAATTGTTTTTTTTATTAAAAAAAAATAACGAGAAATTGTGTTTTTATTTTTTATTAGAGAAAAAATGCAAAAAATGTGTTTTTATTTTTTATTACAGAGAAATAGAGAAAATAGCAAAAATTCTATTTTTTATTAGAGAAATAAAACCAAAAATTGTGTTTTTATTTTTTATTACTGAGAAACAAAGAAAAAAATCAATAAATTGTATTCTTTATTAGAGAAAAAACCAAAAAATTATGTTTTTATTTTTTATTAGAGAAAAAACCAAAAATTGTGTTTTTATTCTTTATTAAAGAAAAAAAACAAAAATTGTTATTTTTTATTAGAAAAAGAAACAAAAAATTATTTATTTTTTATTAGCGAAAAAATCCAAAAATTGTACTTTTTATTAGAGAAAATAAGGAAAAAATGTTTTTTTTAATAGTGAAAAAAATCAAAAATTGTGATTTTATTTTTTAATACAGAAAAACAGAAAAAAAACAAAAATTGTTATTTTTTATTAGAGAAAGAAACAAAAAATTATGTTTTTATTTTTTATTAGAGAAAAAACCAAAAATTGTGTTTTTATTCTTTATTAGAGAAAATAAAAAAAACTGTTTTTTTTAATAGTGAAAAAAACCAAAAATTGTGTTTTTATTCTTTATTAGAGAAAAAAACCAAAAATTGTAATTTTTATTAGAGAAAATAAAAAAAAATTGTTTTTTTTAATAGTGAAAAGAACTAAAAATTGTGTTTTTATTCTTTATTAGAGAAAAAAACCAAAAATTGTGTTTTTATTCTTTATTAAAGAAAAAAAACAAAAATTGTTATTTTTTACTAGAGAAAGAAACAAAAAATTGTGTTTTTACTTTTTATTAGAGAAAAAAACCAAAAATTGTACTTTTTATTAGAGAAAATAAAAAAAACTGTTTTTTTTAATAGTGAAAAAAACCAAAAATTGTGTTTTTATTCTTTATTAGAGAAAAAAACCAAAAATTGTGTCTTTATTCTTTATTAAAGATAAAAAACAAAAATTGTTTTTTTTTATTTGAGAAAGAAACAAAAAATTGTACTTTTTATTAGAGAAAATAAAAAAAAATTTTTTTTTTTAAACCAAAAATTGTGTTTTTAGTCTTTATTAAAGAAAAAAAACAAATATTGTTATTTTTTATTAAAGAAAGAAACAAAAAATTGTATTTTTTATTTTTATTAGAGAAAATAAGGGAAAATTTTAAAATTCCAAATTATAATGTAATTTAATTAATAACAAATCGTTTTGAATTGAAAAGAAACATTAAAATCTTAATAAAGATTTTGAACTGACGAAAATGGAAGAATAGAAATAATCGTAAATTTATTTTTACAATAATTAAACATTTTATTAAAATTCTCATAATTTTATTTGTTATGTACAAAATTGTGTAATTTGTAATTAGTACTTTTCGTATTATAATAATTATAATATTAATACTAATTATTATTAATAATTAATAGTTAATAATTAATAATTAATAATTAACATGTAATAATATTAATTACTATTATTAAAAATTATTCGTGATAATTGATAAAATTTCTACTATTAAAATAGTAAATTCTCCAAACGGTAATAATCTTATTATTATAGAGAACAATTTTTTTTATAATTTAAAAAAACGGTAACTAGAATGTTAGAATTATAATAGAAATACTATTATAATTTTTTGTATCATAATTATATTAATTATTATAATATTATACTATTACAATATTATAATTATTAATTAATTATAATATTGATTAATTATAATATTAATTCATTATGATATTAATTCATTATAATTATTAATTAATTATAATAATATACAACAAAAATTTCTCTCGTCTACAATTAAAAAATCACCTACTTTCTATTATTTCTTTTTGTGCAATAATTACCTACACTTTTTAATAATTTGTGTTCATTTTTTCATTAAAGAGGAAAATTCTCATTCAATTTCTCGTGTATTATTTTATCGGAGAAGAAAAGCTGAGCGTAAAAAAAGGATCTAGAAAATTTTATAATAATATTTTTCTTGTTCGTGAGGTCAATTAGTGGTATATAAAGTTAATAATAGTGGCATTGTTTCTAACTAGGCTAAAATATGCACCAATCTCATTGAATTAATCCAAGTTGTATGTTACACGAAGATTTGCATGTTAAGAAAAATGGTCCTTCTTGATTCGGCAAATAAGTTGAAGGAATAATATTGTACGTACCACCGGGAACGTCCTCCAATTCCAAATAAACAAAGCCACATCTGAAATAGAATTTATTCTTCGTTTAAAAATATTTACAAAAAAAAAATTGTGTATTCATTTTTAGTTTTTGAATTTTTCATTTCTTCAATTCTCCAATTTTTCAATTTTTAATTCTTTAATTTTTTAATTCTTCAATTCTTCAATTTTTATTTCTTTAATTCTTCAATTCTTGAATTTTTAATTGTATAATTCTTGAATTTTTAATTTTATAATTCTTTAATTCTTCAATTCTTGAATTTTTAATTCTATAATTCTTTAATTCTTTAATTCTATAATTCTTTTAATTTTTCAAACAATTATAATTTTTAATCTCTTAATTTTTCAATATTTATAATTTTTAAATTTTTAATCTCTTAATTTTCATAATTTATATATTTTTTTTTTAATTTATGCAATTGAAATAGATTTTATTGGAATAATTAAAAATTTTGTGCCTATTACCTGAAGAGGCCGGAGCTTTTTGAACTGAAAGCCGAAGGCGATTCGTGATCGTTGAGAGCGACGGAAACAATTTCAAAACCAATTTGATATTGTTTCGGTCCCTTTAGAATAATGAGCAAATAATTATTATTGTGCGAACTCTCCAATTGTAATTGATAACGCGGATTATTTTGATAAGTCGCCGGATGATTTCCACAACCGCCAGCGGTTATTCCTCTCCACTCTCCCTTTGTTATCTTTAAAAACAAAAAAAGAAAAAATGCGCCTTAAAAATAATTTCAACTAAAATATTATTTTTGAAAATAAATTAACCAAAGTATCAAACCTAAGTACCAAACCAAAGTATAATTTTTGAAAATAAATTAAAATCGAACAATATTTTAATATTATTATTCTATATTTTAATAGTATTCAAATTCTTAATTTGCAGAAAAAAAGGAATACCTCTTTCATGTGCCTGTAAGGATCGGCGATTTGCCGCAATTTAAAGGGACACGTTCCATAAGCACGTAGCGTATAATAAATAGTATTAGTTTTTTCGTATTGAGAAATCACTAAAGTATATTTATTATCACTGTTGGGTCCCAATTTTATTTTACAAAGATAATGTGGACTGTTGATGCGAACACCGTCAATGTACGGAGGCGGATCGTCTGTCGAAAAATTATTCAAAACATCCAATCATTTTTAAAACCAGAAAAAGAAAAATATTAAACTATTAGTAAAAAAAATAAATTAAAAAATTCTCACGTGGATAATAAACTCGTTTTCCAGAATTTTTATAAACAAGAACAGAAATATATTCTTGATTTTGTCGGAAATCGGCAATATCAGTAATATGTCGAGTGAGAAGAATCCAAACCGCTCCCTGAGCATTTGGCAGCACCTCTAGAGAAAATTGTGGATTATCTCCGATATTGTACGCGTCGCGAATTGGACCAATTCCAGCTCTCCACATTCTTAAAAACAAAACATTTCCTTTTATCTATTTTTCTAAATAGAATTCAACTTTTATAAAAAAAAAATTGTTTAAAAAAAATTATTTAAAAATAATTATTTGAAAATAATTTCTCTCACTTAGTTTCGATCAAAAAAATACTTAGAAAAAAACATTACTCACTGATGAATACAATACGTGTATTTAAACAATCCTGGATTCCAGTTAATATAAAAAACATCGAAAAATCGACAAATACTGTCGTAATCGATCCAAAAGATACCATTGTCAAATTGAGATGCCGAATCGGGATCATAATTCAATGCCTCTTGAAGAGAACTTGTCCAATGATTTCTGTCGAGTTCAGAATAATTTCCCTTCCATCGCAAATGGGACCAGGGATTTTTCAATTGTAACAATCTCGTTTCACTCTGTGTACAAAATAATGGGAATTACTTTCAGAAATAAAAAATTACCTTTAGACATAAAAAATTACTGTTAGAAATAAAAAATTACTGTTAAAAATAAAAAATTACTGTTAGAAATAACAAATTACTGTTAGAAATAACAAATTTTCACAGGAATTTAATTATTTAAAAGAGAATTTCCCTAATAATTTTCGAAAAATGTAAATTATTTAATTATAGATTTTTAAAAAATTTTGTGAAACAAATATTTTAATGAAATTTTAGCAATAAAAAAGAATTACGTTTATTTTTCTAACATCAAGAACAGCGTAAGCGTGAGTGGGTACAAGTCCAGTGCGTTCGGCTTCGGCGTCCGATAATTCGCCAGTAGCAACGGTAACTAAAATATCGCCTCTGTGCAATTTTAAAAATAACGTATCAAACAAATGATCCTTATTGAAGTCCGGCTCATTTAATCTAATTGCCCATCTCTCCGGTATCCAGCCAGTCAATGCGTGTAAATCAATATTCTTTGAAAAGAAATTGTAGAAAATTTAATAATTTTAAACTAAAACATTTCAAAAAAGAAGAAAAAAATATTAATATTTAATTTCAATGTATCAACATTAGTAAACAGGTATTTATGTATATAAATATATAGAACTAGCAAATTTTACGTGTTGCGGAACGTGTTATTCAATTTTTTCTTGTTTTGCAAATTACAAAATTATTTATTTTCAAATATAAATTTTTTACATACTTTCCTAGTCAAAATTTGAAAAATTCACTTTAGTACAAAATTAATTATTACTGTTAATATTTTAAAAATTTTAATATAATTTCACGAAGGAATTTAATAGTTTTCTAAAATTTTCATAAATCTTTCTAAACAATTCAATTATTTTTTTTAATTGGTAAAATCTTTACAAAAATATACTTCGAAAAAATTCAATTTGTTTCTAAAATTTTTGTAAATCCTTCGAAATAATTAAATTTCAAATTAAATTCCTCGGATGAATTCAAATATTTTAAAATATTTTCATCAATTTTATTTATTTAAGTAAAATTTTAATAAATTCTTCGAAACAATTCAATTATTTTTATTAGAAACTTTTCTCAAGTCAATAACTTTCAATATGTCAATTTTTTATTGTTATGCAAAATAAACAATTATTTATTTTGAAATATAAATTTTTAAAATATTTTCATAGTCAAAATTTAAAAAATTCTCTTTTGAAGTACAAAATTAATTAATACCGTTCTTGTTTTAAAACTTTTAATAAAATTTCACCAAAGATTTTAATGGTTTTCTAAAATTTTCATAAATCCTTCTAAACAATTCAATTATTTTTTAAGGTAGTAAAATCTTGAGAAAAATTCAATTATTTTTAAAACAATTTTGATTGAATTTCCCGGAAAAGATCAATTTTTAGAAATATTTTTAACACACTTCAAAGAAAATCAATTTTTTTCTATAATTTTAATAAATCCTTCGAAATAATTAAAATATTCTTATAAACAAAGTAAAATTCTTCGCAAGAATTCAATTAATTTTATAAATAATAAAATTCTTTGTAGAAATTTAATTATTTTTAAAACAATTTTAATAGAATTTCCTCGAAAGAATTTTAATCTTCAAATATCAACATACAACTAATTTATTTTCTAAATTTTTTTGATAAATTCTTCGGAACAATTCAATTATTTTTATAAATAGTAATAAAATTTTTCGCAAAAATTCAATTACTTTTTAATACAATTTTAATAAAATTCTTCTTCATAAAATCCAATTGCTTTCAAAATTTTCAATTAAAATTTTTAAAGAAACTCCATTAGTTAAAAAAAAAATTCAAAGAAATTCTTCAAAAGAATTTAATTAGGATTTTTAAAAATTTTAATAAAATTCTTCACGAGAATTTAATAACATTTTTAGAAGGAATTCTATTATTTTCGAATTTGGTGATAAAATTCCTTGCAATAATTCGATGATTTTCAATACATTAATTTTAAAATTAAAAATATTTGAATTGAAAAATTATTAAAAAAAGTTAAGAAAGAAAAAAGCAAACAACTAACTTTCAAATACGAACAGATTACCGGATCACGAACTTAATTAATATAGATAGATTTTTCCTAAATTTTATCAACTTATCTTCAAACAAAAATTAAGTACAATTTTCCAATTAATTAAAAATAGAAAAATTTATAATTAATCTCCAAGGCGAGTTTCTAAAAGAGGGGAAAATAATTCTAAAAAACAACTCACGCTATTTGAACCGGGAAAATCGTAACCACCCATAACTTTCATATAGGCCTTTTCCAGCAATGAAATCCAAAGTTCTCCTCTTTTATTCGAATAGGAACAAAGTAGATGATTGTGTCTACTCACGGGCAAATAATCATCAATTATCACTTTCCTCGGTACTCCATTAATGTGTAATTTTATCATATATTTTCCTGAACAAAAAAAAATTAATATATTAATTAACAAACTTTTTCCCCTACTATAGAATTTTAAATATTCGATTTGTGATTCATAAGAAAAAACTCACCAAAAGGATTATAAATTGGTGTTTTATCCCGATTTCTCGGATAAATAATTTCCGTGACTAGTTTCCGACCAAATTTCCTTTCATATTGTGCACTCACAGCCAGGGAAGCAACAAACGAACAATCAGAAACAACCTACAGTGAATAAATAACTTCGATTCATTGTTTCTAAAATGAAAACTAAGAAATAAGAGTAATTTTTGACTTAACTGTTTGTTTTATACTGTAATAATCAATATGATTGCCTATAATCATTTTAGGATCGGAATAAAGTTCCTCGGGTCGACACCATCGGGCAAAATCGGGCTTTTGCTTTGGTGACAATTCCAAAAGTCCATCTTTATCAGTAAATGAAATTGGATATTTAAAACGTTCGTTTAAATCAATATCCATAAAAGGCACAAATTCATTATCATTAATTTTTGAACTATGAAGTAATACTTTTTTCTCCCCCTCAGTATATTCAACGTTGCCACCAACAAGTTTAAGATGCCCACTGTCTCCGCGATGTAAACTTGGCTTCGATTGTCGAACTGAAATATTTTAATTTTAAATACTTAACTAATTAAAAATTTAAACACATAGATAAAATGGAACAAATGGATAAAAATGTATTTTAATTGACAGCAAATCGATTAATTTATGTTCAAAGGAAACAGAAGGTAAATAATTTTCACCTGGAGTCGTCTCCGTTATACTTGGGATCGACGTTTCATTTGGTAAATCCGTCTCCGGAACTGAAGGCAAATTTAATACTGATGTTTCAATTTTTTTTCTATTTATGCCTTTTATCGCTTCCGCTCTATCGAGAGCAGAGCGAACGAGATTCGTTAATTTTGCCTTTATCTCCGTATCCGTTGGTTTCTAAAATTAAATTAAATAGAATTAAATTTATTCTTTTAAATTCCAAATTAATATGATTGGAAGTTAATTAAATTTTCATTTTTAACTAATTTATAATCGAATAAAATTCATACGGCATTAATTCCAAGTTCAGCGGCTTCGGTGTATAATTTAAGGGCATTCTCCCTATCGCCAGCTTCATCAGCGTCAAGCGCTTGATTCAGAAGTAATTTACATTTTTCCAATTCACTCTCATCTAACTGATCCGAGGAATCTTTTTCTTCCTCGGAAACTAAATTGAAGAAATAAATTAATAAATTTCAACAGCAATTAACGTCTATTAATAGAATAGGTGTAAATAATTAATAATTTTAATAATTAACTATATTAAAGTCTGTAGGGTTTTCATTCATTCTGCTTGCAGTATGAAGTTAGTTTTTGTATATGCTTTTGTTTTTTTTCTTTTTCAAAACACTTTGGTTTTTCGATTTGTCAATATCAATTTTTATTGTTTATTTAGAGAAAAGGTTAATAGATAATGCTTTTATAAAATAAGGTAAGAAATTTTCATAATGTTGATTTAGAAATTTTATAATTATTTTTTGTTTATATTTTAAAAATTATTAGTTTCTTTTGAAATAAAAAGTTATGAAATTTTCGTTTTTAATTACAATTTTTAACAATAATGTTTTTTCTATTTTAAATTAATAACAAAAAATGTGTAGGAAGAATTTGTGTATTTAATAATTACAATTTTTCTTTTTTTATGTATATAAAGATATTTTATATTTTACTAGCTAAAAAAATGCTTGTGTACTTTCTCATATAATAATCATGTCTATTCACAATTCACATTTTTTTATTAAAGAACAAAATATTTAATTTCATTTGAAGAATTTCTTTAATAAGATTTAATTTTTTTAATTTCTAAAAACCAATTTATTTTAAGTTTAATCTAGAAATTAATGAAAAAATTTGCATAATTTCTTTTTCTGAATTTAAAAACGAAGAAAAAATAAAGTAATTTAAACTATTTATATTTCTCCATCAACATTTTTTTTAAACTTCCATTTTGTAATTAATTTTGAAAATCATATTGTTTTTACAAAATTTGTAGTATTTTTTTGCATAATTTCTAATTATTATCAAAATTTTTTTAACAAAATCAAAATATTATATTTTTAATCAGTATTGATTAATAGATAATAAGAATTAATTATTTAGTATTTTTTAATAATAAATTAACTTTAGAAATAGAATTTTAAAAGTTAAGTATTTTTATGAAACTGAAACTTGCATCCAGTTACCAGTCCTACTTAATTTTTGAAAATTCGATATTGGATTTAAAACAAAAAATATTTAACATTTAAATTTAATTTCTAAAATTAAGCAAAGCAGGTGCTGGTAGCAAATCAAAATCATGAAAATTTCTTTCATTCTTTTCTATTAAACAATATCATTTGCTAGTTGTTAATAACTTACCGATTCGTTGCAAATTATCTATTCTCTCCTGATATTCGGCAGCTTTCTCAGAAAGACTTGGATTTTGAATTGTTTGCAAATGTTTCACTGCAGCTGCATAATAATAAATGGCTTGTTTATATTCTTCTCTAGTGTCATATTCGACTGCCAATCGAGCTGCTTCCAATGCATCATCGATAGCTTGTTGATCCATTTTTCATCCAATTGTCAAAGTGTCATAAAACACTACAATAAATTTTTAAGCGCAAATAAAAAATTAGAAATTAACCTAAAAAGTTGCATTTCTGTTTAAAACGTTTAAAACGTTTTAAAAAAAGCTCCTAGACGCTGTAAAATTTAGAAAAAAAACTAACAAACACCAAAGTCTATTAATTATTAATTGCAAATTTAATAAATTCATTAATTTTAATTTTTACAACAAAGAATTGTATATTGATATTGACGAAATGTCACTTTACAAATCAGCTGATTACTTACACTTTGACATTTGAATTGTGATGTATTACAAATTTTTTGTTTATTCAAACCATTAACACTACAAATAAGAATTTTTCAGGAAAAATTAAAAAAAGAGTGAGAAGAAGTTGGTTTCAATTTTATTCGACTTATTAAAAAACTAAACTTTTTGAAATTGTCGAAATTTCGTCACGTAAACATAACCCCACTGAACCAATTTTGCAATTTTCACCCCCTCTAAGAACTGAGCTTTACCTTCATAATGACCTTGTGAATGGAAACTAAACTCGCAGCCAACTTCAGTCTATAATGACTTGTGTATGTTTTTTTTCGTTTAAAAAAAGGAGAAAGTTCAAAAATCAAAGATTAATGATATTAAATAGTGTCTATAGTTTTTTAAATCAAAATAAAATGGACAATAAATAAATAGGCGCTTTCAAATTTGCTCTGCCACGAAGTTCAACAATTGTTTTCATTCCAAATGCAAGAGGGTTGTTTTTATAAAAAGTAAGTTTAAGGTTATGTGCAACATAACTTTTCTAGATATGTGGCAAATAACTGTTAACTGAATTTGTTCCTTTTTTTCCTTGTTAATGCATTTTTTTTTATTGTTATCGGCACATTTTATCTGTCAGGAAATAAGTTATTTCGGAAAAAAACTTGTACTTATTGTATTTTTTTTTGAATAACACATAATTTACACCTGTTGACATAATTTCCTTATTGTTTTGCTTTTATCAACAAATCAAGAATTTTCGTTTATTTAAAACGATTTTTATATACGTGAGAGAATGTTATATGCGGAAAAAAAGTCATTCCAGATACAAAATTTTCTCATTAAAAAAAATCAGTTTCTTGGTTTTTGAATAAAATTTTTTTCTTAAATATATGTTAAAAATGTTTATTGATTGTAGATCAAGGGGTAAATTAGGACTGCCGATAGATGTAAATGTGTCGGAGGGAATTTTGCAAGCACATAAACGCTCATGGGAGCTGTTTTTCGAAAAATATTCAATGGAAGTGAGTACATTTTGTTTTGAATTGAATAAATTTTTACAGAACATAATAAATTAATAATTGTATTTATTTACTATTCAGGCCTCGAATCGAGACTTTAACGAAGAAAAAAAGTCGATTAAAAATAGAAAAAGTCGACTATTTAATTCTGTGCTTTCGCAAAAATTCAAATTAATCAAAAAATTGTATAATTTTGCTAAATAAATATTCAAATAGTTCTTACTTCACAAGGAAATAAAATTTTTTAAATTTCAACTTTTCAAATTTAATAATTTCTAAAAAGTAAAATTTTAACCCTTTTGGAAATTTAATTACTTTCTACAATTTTTAACTAAACTTCATCTCTAAATCAATTATCTATATGATTTTATTTATTTTGTTTATTTACTGTTCAACAGACAGGCAACGTTAAGGAATTGAATTTGGAAACATTAAAATCGGCAGTCGATGAAAATGAGGAAATTTGCCAGCAACGATTACCAATGAGAAATACAATTTCAAGTGTTCAATATTGGGTGAATACTGGAAAACCCCCTTGTCTATCGGTTGTCGACAAAAATTACAACTCACCAGAAGAAACGTCATTGTCAGAGGAGGAAATTTCAGCGCTTCATCCAACGGCAATTTCACCATTAGAACACAATTCACCACATCCACCGCAACCAGCAATCATTCCCAGTGAGCCAACAAAACTCTGTTCTTCCATTGTTTCCAGCGATTCCGTGAATACTCGCCAATATATTTTATCCTCGAATCTTGCCAAGAAAAACATGTCATTGACAATTGTCGAGAATGAAAAACTACACGATTTGAGTTTGAACAGAAATAATCTCATTGACGAAGCCGATGTTTACGTCGACGTTTGTGGTACAGACGAATTTCCCAAAATCACCACCGAAGACAAAGAGCAGCGCGAGAAGACAATAAATTCCCAATCAACAGTTGTCTTCGGTTGCAATAATCACATTCTCCCCAATTCCCAAGCATCGACAATTCTACGAGTAGTACCGACCGGAAGTTTAAAAATCGAAGACGTCATTCCAAGTCTCAGAAATATTCGCGACAGTCCGGAAATTTACGAATCCGACACTTCAACTTCGGAGAAATCAAACGAATTAATTCTCGAGCACAAGAATATTGTCGTCGAATCGATAATTGAAAAAAATAATCGAAGAAAATTATTCACAAATCCAAGATCGCCGGTCGAATGGCCACAGTATTCCAGTCCCAAACGAATAATCGCCAGGAAATCATCCTCCTTGAGTACAAATTCAACTTTACATCCAGCTCTCGATATTTCCGATCCAAAGCGAAACAATACGTGGAGGAAAAAATTGTTCTACAAACGAAAACTCGTGACAATTAACGAAACTAATGAAAAACCATTAAAAGTTGAAAATGTTGCTGAGCCAATTGTCAATGGGGAGAAATTAAAAAAGTGCTCCGTCATTCTTCAACCCCTAATACTCGAGAGTTTGGAAAAGAAACGAAAATCCGAAGCGGAGAAAAATGAACTAGAATTGAAAAAAATTAAAATCTCCCCCCAAACAAAAATAACGGAAACAAATTTAAATCTTGTTCCACTTCCAACAAACGGTGAAGAAGAAAAATCTGTCATCGAGGAGAAAGAAAAGAAGAAAATTTCGATAAACACGAGAAAAACGCTACGAGCTTCACTACGAAATCTGCGAAATAAAACAGTGACATTGCCAATAAAGAAAAAAATCGGAAAAGTTGTCAAGAAGAAGAAGATTAATTTGAAAAAATTGACAAAAAGAAAGGGAAATTTGAAAAAAGTGGAAATAAGCAAAGTTTCGGAAATAAAAACTCCTTTCTCCGCAGAATCCGACAGTGATGAAAAATGGACGAATAACACCAAGCAACACGGACAAAATGCCAACAAACGATTGACAACTATTTTCACCTTTGATTCTGACGAAGAATTCGATATGACAACAATTTTTCACACAAATATTAAAAATTCGACAAAAACAAACAAGACTGAAAAAGCGAAACAATCCAGTGAGAATCAATCCCTCTTCACCGAATTGTCCCTCTACACAAGCGAGGAAAAAGAAAATCAACGAAAAACAACAATAAATAATCAATTTCAAGGCACAAATCCAAGAAGATGGACTAAGCTCGTCATTTTGCCGTCTTCCGAAGACGAAATTCCCCAGGAGGAGAAAATTCTGCCCAAAGAACGAAAACGTAAGAAAGTGAAACGAAAGAAAAAGAATCAGCAAGAATACAGCAAGAATCAGAAAAATACGTCCGCGGGGGAAAAATTGAATGAAATCAAAAATAATAATAATACTAGTTTCAACCA
This sequence comes from Leptopilina drosophilae, assembly GCA_032873175.1. Lineage (NCBI taxonomy): Eukaryota > Metazoa > Arthropoda > Insecta > Hymenoptera > Figitidae > Leptopilina > Leptopilina drosophilae. Next base: position 47,030,797 of record CM065482.1, on the reverse strand, counting down.
GTCACCGAAAAAACGAAAAATGAAGAAAAAAGAGAGCGAAGAAAAAGAAGAGTCGTCAAATTTGGACATTTCGAAAAATAGTGATTTGACTAATTTGAAGAAATTGGAGAAAAATTCAGATTCAGGGGAAAATGGAATTGAGGGAAAAAACGAAGAGAGTGAATTTGAGGATATTTTCGAAATACGACCGAAGGGCAAGGAAAATTCGAAACAAGGGACAACGAACGAAAATTCGAAGCTAACGCAAAGGAAAGAAACTTCGAAACGAAGGATAAATATGAACGTCAGAGGAAAGAAAAATAGGAAAATTAATTCAAATAATACAGAAGAAGAAAAAGAAAAAGAAGAAAACGAAGAAAAAAATGAAGGCGACGGAGAAGAAAAAGAAGAAGAAGGTGAAGGTGATGGAGAAGAAAAAGAAGAAGTGATGGGAAAAATTGAACCCACTTCAAAGAAGAATGCAAAAAATAAATTCTCCACACTTTCGTCCGACGAGGAAGAAAAGGAAAAAACATCCCCTTCTCGAAATCGTCGAAAAGTAAAGAAAAATTTCAATCCAGAAAAAAATGATATATCGAGAAAACTCAATAATTCCCACGATCAACTCAATTCCAGCGGCTACGAGACGAAATTCGACGAAAATATTCCAAACGAAATGAAAATAAAATCCTCAATTGCTAATTCATCGCCGAAAACCATTAGAAGTTCGCCGAGAAAACAAGAAAAAACACCAGAGGAATTAACGAAAGAAAAAAATGAAAAAAATAATTATTTCAAATTTAGTTCAAGTGATGACGATGAAGATATTTTCAATTTAGATCGCAAAAAAAATTACCGACCAAGCAGAGAAAAAAATAGCGAAAAGAAGATTTTATCCAATTCAAGACAAACAAATGAGGAAAAAAGTAATAAAAATTTAGATAGTGATGATGACGATAACGACATTTTTAATTTACGACCAAAAAAGAATAACGAAAAGAAAATTTTATCCAATACAAAGCCGACGAAAATTGTGAATAAATTCAATGATTCGGAATCGAATTCGAGCAGCGATAGTGAAGATATTTTTAATTTCCGACATTGAAATTAAAAAAAAACTTTTTCATTTCAACTATGAAGAAAAATTAATTGTTAATGAGGGAAAAATGAACAATATTTCAAAATGGAGAGAAGAAGAAAAAAGAAGAAGAAGAAGAAAAAAGAAGAAGAAGAAGAAGAAAAAGTTTTCTAAACACAAAGAAAGTAAATTGTCTTCGTAAGTAAAATATCTTCTATCATAGTGTTAATAATATATTCCCGGAGAATTAAATTTTAAAAAAATATCAAAGGAGAAATCTGTTTTTAAATTTAAAAAACAAAGAACAAATCTTTTTTTAAATTTAATTCACCGAAACGCTCACGTCACAAATAAACAAAAGGAAAACAAAATTAAGTACTAAATCAATTTTTTTTTAAATTTTCCATTTGTACATTTTAATGGTAATAAAAAAGGTAAATTATTAAAAAAAAATTTTTATAAAAAAGAAATTGATGAAAGATCAGAATAATTTGCCAATTACGTAAATTTCAACAACTATTGTAAAAAATACAATTTTCAATGTTTTTTTTTGTTTTCAGTTTGTTTGCAATTTTTTTGAAAGAACAACCGCTCAGTTTATACAAAAATATTTTGTTATTTATTTGTAATAACTGTATCGATGATTTTTTTTCGAACAATGAAATTATGTTAATGTTAATAATGTTAACTATTTGTAAATTTAATTATCGTATTTAAGTGAGAGTAGAAAAAAAAGAATATAAATATTATTTTTTTTCTTTTGAAAAAATAATCAATTTTTACGAGAAAATGTTTTTTTCGGGGGAAAAAAATAATAAAAATTTCATAAAAAGTAATATAATTATTTTATAATTATAATAGTATATAGGAAAATTTGTTTTTAAAAAAAAGAAAATACTTGGTTTTTTGGGTTATAATAATATTATAAAAACTATATTATAGTTTTTAAAATCGATAAATTTGACCTGCTCACAAGAAAGATAATCTAAATATTAGGTTATGTTTGTGTTTGACAGGTGACAGTGTAATGTGCGAATTCAAAAAAATGTTTTTCTGAAATATTTCAGACGTAACTCAAGACTGAAACGTAAACAAATTTTTATTAATCAATTAATTCGATTTTTACGCTGATTTTTTGGAAGAACGTCACAAATTTTCTTTTATAATTTTGTTGATAATTTTTGAGTAAATATTTGTCCTGAAATTGACAACAAAACGTATTTGTTCATAGTCCGGCACAACTCATGCATATACCAGTATTTGTAGAAATAAGAATATTTTTATAAATTTTTTAAGTTTTGTATAAGCTAAAAAGTTGAATAAAAAAATTTTTTCTATAATTTAAATATTATTTTGTGTCTCGTTTTTCTATATTTGAAACTTCCCGCCAACTGAGATAGTGCAAACGAACCTTAAGGTCCAGGCGTGCCAATTGGGGAAAAATGCAACACTGTACCAACTTTGAATGAAGTAAAGTAAAAAAATGCGTCTGAATCTGAATTCTAATTGTCAATCTTGTCAACAAGAGAATTAAATATTTTGTTTAATTCTTGTAAAAATAACTCGTGGTGTTTATTAATTAAAGTTGAAAAATGTTAGCCTTGCAAGGATATGGGAGTAGTGACGAAGAAGATGATAAAACTAGTGGAATTAAGGAAAATTCGAAAGAAAGTGAGGTTAGGATTGATGACAAGTCAACAAATTCAATTCCATTCTCATCTACAGGTTCTTCGTTATTATCCTTGGGATTGAAAATTTGTTCAGCACCCGAAGTTGTACCGACGGTTTGTCTATTGTTCTAAAACTAATTTTAAAAAAATTCTTTTCTCAGTTTCTTTAAACGGAAGTGTTTATTAAAACTATAATTTGTTTCTTTCTCTTCAATTATAGGGCTCTGAATTATGTTTACGTCACATAGACGCAACTACGAAGGAAATAATGCACAATCCAAAGTTTGAGGAACTTTTTGCCCCTGAAGTGGGACCGGAAAATCCCTTTAAAACACAACAGCAACGCGCATTGAAAAACACACTCTCTGGCTATGTTGAGAAGGCGCATTTTTCCGATTTTCAGTTTGAAAATCAGCGACGAACGTTCACTAGCTATGGTGAGAATTTACAAATCCGGGAAAACCGGGAATTTTTTCACCAAAAATAAAAAAAGTTTTACTATTTTTATTTCCTTTTAAAAAAAGTTTTATTATTTTAATTTCTTTTTAAAAAAATACTTTTTATTTCAATTTTTATAGATATTTATACTCTTCTCTAACTTTGAATTAGTTAAAAAAAATTAATTTGATAGTAAAAGTCGGTCACTAATTCAAACAGATTTTGTAAATAAATTTTAAAAATTATGGATTTAATAGAAATATTGTGAAATTCGACTGAAAATATGTAATTGAATTTGTTAAAGAATTTCCTTAGAAACTTTTTAACAAATAAAATTTTCAAAGTATTTTAATTTAATAATTAATAATTGAATTTTATAATCACATTTTAATAAATTCATGTTTCTCAGTGCGAAGACTAATAAATTAAAATTTTTATTAGTTAATTAAAAAAAAACCATATGCACTTCAACTTTTTTATTAAAATTGAATTCACGCAAATTTTTTTTTTACATTCTGAAAAATAAAATTGTTGATATTTTCCAATTCCATTGTTTCAAGATAATTTAATTTTTCTCAACAAATAATTGAAAATTTTTGAAATAATTGAAACTTCTTTACTTTTTTTTGAAAAATAATTTAATTCTTTGAAAGAATTTTATTTAAATTTTTCGAAAATAATATCAGTGTCCCTCTTAAAGTTTTAAATCAATTTTTTACTTCTAAAAATTATATTATTCTATTATTATTATTCAATAGTTACAATTATTGAACTTCTCTTAAATTTTTATAATTTTAAATTTCTGAATGTTCAAATAAATGATATTTATCATTTCTTAAGCAAATTTAATGTTCATTACTTATTAAGTAAATAATTCATTATCACTGCTTTTTTTAAAATTGTAATAAAATTCGTCACAGAAATTAAAGTATTTTCCAAAATAATATCATTCTTTGGAAGGATTTCAATAATTATTTTTGTAAATAGTAAAATTCTTTGCAGAAATTCAATTATTATCAATAGAATTGTAATAGACTTGAAAAAGAAAATATCCAATTATAATTATAAAAAGACATTATTTTTAAAAAATTGAAAAAATTATTTTCCAAATTTTCAATTAAAATTATTATTTATTTACGTTCGAAATAAAATTTAAATTTTATAAGAAAAAAAAACCGGGAAAAAATTAGGCTTGAACCGGGAATTTTGTTGAATGTAAATAGTGAAAATAATGAAAATAGTAGACACCCTGAAATTTCTATATTAATGTGTAAAAAATTCTATATGGAAGTGTAAAAAAAATTTTCTAATTTGTTATTAGTTAGTTTCTAATATTCTTTCTCGTAGGCTACGCACTAGATCCAACGGCCGACGGAAGTGTTGATGAGGGGAAAGTTTTAATTGGCGCTAAAGAGGCGGCCGAGGAAACTGGAGCAAGAACTGTGTTCGAAACAACAACGTTGAGACCAGCGGATAAGAGGAAACGAAAAAAGAACGACGATCCGGCGGATATTGAGGGATTTTTGGGTCCTTGGGGTGGCTACGTGGACGAGAAGAGAATTATCAAGCCCACTGAGGAAGAGGCGGCGGAATTGGAAGAAATTCTCGCTAAACGCAATAAGAGAGGAAAGGAGACGACCGAAACTCCCATCGAGGAACGAACTGTACTTCACAGTAAGTTTCGATTTTCTTTTCGGAGACAAAGTCTCAAGTTGAAACGCCAAAATATAGAAAAAAAAGTGTTTGCGCTAAACAATTGTTTACAAGAAATTAAATTTTAAATTCTATTTATTTAAATTTTAAATTCTATTTACAGTCAAAGACACAACTGATTATCAAGGAAGATCATTTCTACACGCACCGCAGGATGTTGGTGTTAATTTAAGATCAGATTCACCACCCGAACGTTGCTTTTTGCCGAAAGCACAAATTCACACGTGGGAAGGACACACGAAAGGAATATCGCAAATTCGATGGTTCCCACGCACTGCTCACTTACTACTTTCGTGTAGTATGGACAATAGAGTCAAGGTATTTGATTCTTTTCATAAACAATTGTATTTACAAATTACAATATTTTTTAGTCGATTTTCCAATATTTTCCATTCTATTAGATAGAATAATAAATTCTCATTATTATGAGAATTTAAAATTTAAATAAATTAAATTTTAAATACCAAATAAACATAAATTTCACATACTAGATTACAAATTTTGTCTTTTCTGAATTTTTCTTTTCACGACAGCTTTGGGAAGTTTACAATCAGAGAAGATGTATACGAACCTACTACGGACACAGACAAGCAGTGCGTGACATTAGCTTCGATAATGATGGCAAAAGATTTTTATCGGCGGGTTATGATCGTTACGTTAAATTATGGGACACTGAAACTGGCGCGTGTTTAAATAAATTCACCAGCCGAAAAGTGCCGTATTGCGTTAAATTCAATCCCGATTCGGATAAACAGCATTTATTTGTCGCCGGAACAAGTGATAAGAAAATTATTTGCGTGAGTATTTTTTGTGCCTTCTCTCTTCTAATTGTTACAAAAAACAAAATTTTTTACTTAGAATGTTAATTTATGAATTAAAAACTTAAAGTTAATTTTTCCAACAATTTGTATAAAAAATAAAAAAAAACAAAAATTTCAGTGGGACATTCGATCGGGAGAAATAACTCAGGAATATGATAGACATTTAGGAGCTGTCAATACAATTACGTTTGTTGATGAAAATCGAAGATTCGTCACGACTTCCGATGATAAAAGTCTTCGTGTCTGGGAATGGTGAGTGTGACAGAATTCTTTGTGAAATCTAATTATTTTTAGAAACTTCTCCCAAGTCAATGGGATATTTTCAAATATGAATTATTTAAATATTTTCATAGTCAAAATTTAAAAAATTCTCTTTTTAAGTTAATAAAATTTCACGAATTAATTTAATAATTTTCTAAAATTTTAATAAATCTTTCTAAACAATTCAATTATTTTTTTAATTAGTAAAATCTTGAGAAAAATTCAATTACTTTTAAAACAATTTTAATTGAATTCTCCAGAAGAGATCAATTTTTTAAAATATTTTTAACACACTTCGAAAAAATTCAATTTTTTCTATAATTTTAATAAATCCTTCGAAATAATTAAATTATTCTTATAAACAAAGTAAAATTCTTAGCAAAAATACAATTAATTCTATAAATAATAAAATTCTTTGCGGGAATTCAATTAATTTCAAAACAAATTCAAATTAAATTCCTCGGATGAATTCAAATATTATTTTAAATATTTTCATAAATTTGATTTATTTCCTAAAATTTTCATAAATTCTTCGGAACAATTCAATTATTTTTATAAATATTACAATTTTTTGAAGGAATTTAATTATTTTTAATCCAATTTAAATAAAATTACACGAAAGAATGTAATTATTGATGAAAAATTTCCACAAAATTCTATTTCAACAAGAATTTGAAATACTTTAAAAATAATTCAATTATTGTCAAAATATTTATAAAAAAGAAAAAATTTCATTATTTTCAATTATTTCTATAAAATTCTTCATAACAATTTAATTCTTTCTCCAAATTTTAATAAACTTTTCAAACCAATTTTTAAAACATTTCTCGAAAGAATTTTAATCTTCAAATACTAACATAAAATTCATTAATTTTCTAAAATTTCTGATAAATTCTTCGAAACATTTCAATTATTTTTTTTAGGTAGTAAAATCTTTAGTAAAATTCAATTATTTTTAAAACAATTTTAATTGAATTGAAGGGATCAATTTTTAGAAATATTTTTAATATACTTCGAAAAAATTCAATTTGTTTCTAAAATTTTTATAAATCCTTCAAAATAAGTAAATTTCAAATTAAATTACTCGGATGAATTCAAATATTTTTAAATATTTTCATCAATTTTATTTATTTAAGTAAAATTTTAATGAATCCTTCGAAATAATTCAATTATTTTTATTAAAAACTTTTCTCAAGTCAATAACTTTCAATATGTCAATTTGTTGTTGTTATGCAAATTAAACAATTATTTATTTTCAAATATAAATTTTAAAATAGTTTCATAGTCAAAATTTAAAAAATTCACTTATTAAGTACAAATTTAATTATTACCGTTCTTGTTTTAAAACTTTTAATAAAATTTCACTAAAGAATTCAATAATTTTCTAAAATTTTCATAAATTCTTCTAAACAATTCACATATTTTTTTAAGTAGTAAAATCTTGAGAAAAATTCAATTATTTTTAAAACAATTTTAATTGAATTTCCCGGAAGAGATCAATTTTTAGAAATATTTTTAACACACTTGGAAAAAATTCAATTTTTTCTATAATTTTAATAAATCCTTCGAAATAATTTAATTATTCTTATAAACAAAGTAAAATTCTTCTCAAGAATTCAATTAATTTTAATAAATAGTAAAATTCTTGGCAGGAATTCAATCAATTTCAAAACAAATTCAAATTAAATTCCTCGGATGAATTCAAATATTATTTAAAATATTTTCATCAATTTGATTTATTTCTTAAAATTTTAATAAATTCTTCGAAAAAATTCAATTATTTTTAAATTATTTAAAAATTTTAAAGAAACTCCATTAGTTTATAAAAAAATTCAAAGAAATTCTTCAAACGAATTTAATTAGGATTTTTAAAAATTTTAATAAAATTCTTCACGAGAATTTAATAACATTTTTAGAAGGAATTCTATTATTTTCGAATTTGTTGATAAAATTCTGTGCAATAATTCGATGATTTTCAATACATTAATTTTAAAATTAAAAATATTTGAAGACAACAATTATGAAAAAAAAATTTAAGAAACAAAAGACATTTTTTTTAACAAAATTGAAAACTCGAAATATTTAAATGTAAAAATTTGTTTTCTTTTCCCACAGGGATATTCCAGTTGATATGAAGTACATAGCGGATCCTACGATGCATTCAATGCCGGCCGTCACTCCATCGCCTAATCAAAAGTGGCTCGCTTGCCAAAGTATGGATAATAAAATTGTCATATTCTCAGCACTCAATCGATTTAAAATGAATCGAAAGAAAACATTCACGGGTCATATGGTCGCCGGTTACGCTTGCGGTTTAGATTTCTCTCCCGACATGAGGTTTGTTTTCTCAATATTCCGTAAGATTCTATTTTATTTTCTCGAAAATCCTAATTGGAGAATAAATTAGTAATTCAGCAGTAAATCTAATTAAACGATCGATTAGTATTTAGTAATTTTATTTAGTAATTTAATTTAGTAATTCAAAATCTAATTAAACATCTAATTAAATTTAAATTGAACATTTAAGCGTAAATCTAATTAAAGGTCAATAGTTTAACAAGCAAAATATTCATTTAATAGTAATTGAATTAAATTCCTTTGCAGTTATCTCGTGTCAGGCGACGGAGACGGGAAATGCTACGTTTGGGACTGGAAAACGACGAAGCTGTACAAAAAATGGAAAGCCCACGACGGAGTTTGCATTTCAGCCATGTGGCATCCTCACGAACCGTCGAAACTCGCAACTGCCGGATGGGATGGAAAAATTAAATATTGGGACTAAAGACAATTTCCCTTTTCCTTTCAAATTGTGCATAGTGTAAATATAATTATTTTTACTCAAGGTAACTAAGAATCTAAAAAAAAAAATTTTCCAACTTACAAGAAGTAAGTTATTGAACAAAATAATTAACAAAAAAAAGAAATCAACGAAAAGAAATATTTAACTGAAAAAAAATACTTAAAACAAAAGTATAAGAATAAAAGTATCAGAACATTCACTCAGAAAACATGTTTTTTCAATACAAAAAAAAATTCGTTTTAAAATACTTGAAACTAAAATTGAAAATGAACCGTAAATATTTTTGAATCATCAAATAAAAGTGTTTTTCTAAAAAAGAAAATTTTCTTCCTTTTCCCGAGAAGAGCGCTAGTTTCGTTAGGAAAGTGAAAATAAATGTAAGCACATAGAGAGAGAGAGGAGTAAAAATCAATAATGTGCGCCGTTAAGTCTGAGTACTGTTCGGTACCTTATTGATACACAGTGCACATTAGAATTAGTTTATAACACACGGGGAAATTCTCGCGAGTAAATAGAAACAAAAAGAGGTGAAAATAATTTTTTCTCAATTGGTGACAATCATAAGTCGCCAATATTAGGAAAATGTCCCCAGTTGTTTTAAAAAATGGATAAACAGTCTTTAATTTAGGGGACGAAAAAAAAACAAACAGTGCCAAGGACAATTTCACAGAAGAGGTATAATTTATTTTAAATTATTCATTTAATTAATTTATTTATTACATTTAATTATTAACTGTCAATTAGCATTATTTGCAAATTAGCAAATTGGCAAATTCATCAAAATTTTACCACGAAGACAAAATAATCTATTATTTACTTTTTGCTTATTGCTATTAATACTTTTATTAATCAAATAGCAATTATTATTTTATTACTACCTGTTATTTTTTTATTTCGTATTTTTTTTACTATTATTATTAATTTTTATTATTATTATTATTTATCTTTATTATTTTTTACTTTATTATTTTTTTATTTTAATTATTTTTTTACTTTTTTTATTTTAATTATTTTTTTATTTTAATTATTTTTTTACTTTTTTTATTTTTATTACTTTTTTAATTTTACCCTTATCATTATTATTAGTTTTGTATTTATTTTAACAAATTAGTCGTAAATTGCAATATTTATTTTCTAATAAATTTACCGCAGTGATCGATTGATTCATTTTTGTTTTTTTTTTAATTTAAACAAAAAAAAATGAAGTCTTGATTTAGGAAAGGAAGATTTTGATTTTTAACCAAATTTATAGAAAAATTTAAAAAGATTTTTTTTGTTAAAGAAAAGAGAATAGAAATTGAGAATGATGTTTTTGAAAAATTCCTTTTTTGAAATTCAGGACAATGAAAATGAAAATGGGAAGTCCGAATTTAGGATATTCCTATCATCTTCCATCGGCTGGGTGGAATCTCAAGGTTAGAAATGCACTATCACAGTGCAGTGATATTTTTAGTGAATTTAATAAATACATTGCACCTGCGTATCATCACGACAGATGCGAAAGGTAATTTTTTCTCTTCACGTTCCAACTGAGCTAATTATAATAAAGTGAATATTAAAATTAATACTAAAATATTTTACATTATTTAGAAAAAACATTGATATTTAAAATTTTTACTATTCAATTAGCAATATTTTGAATTTGTTTACTTGATATTTGTTTTAATATTTCAGTCTTGAATAATTTCAATAATAATTCTCAATAATTTCGATTTTTAATAAAATTTTTTTAGTTACGAAATAAATTTTTCAGATCAGTCCAAATGCGATTGTATTCGATGCACAAGAGGGAATTTGTCATGGTTTTCGTGGCTTTCTTCGCTTGCTTTGGATTATCGGTATTTATTGGACTAACAGGTAAAAATGTGTAAATTTAATTTTTTTTTAAAGTTTAATATTAGTTTAGAAGGATTTTTTTTAAATTATAGAATTCTTTCGTAAACTTTTATTAAAATTTTCTAAATATTAACAGTAATAATTAATTTTGTACTTAAATAAGTGAATTTTTTTTATTGGAATTATTTTTTTCTCGCAGGACCTCCGATAACTTCAACGACTCCGGAAAAGGCCCATCCAAATGGCAGTGAAATGCCGAATGGACCATTTATTATGAAAACTCCACCTCTCTCAACGTACAGTCAACAACTTTGGATTATTGCCAAATTATCCACATTAAATAGCGATGGTAATTACAAGGAAAAAAGTATTTTAATTTATCAAAGTAATTTGTTTTCATTTGTTTTGAAACAATAAATAAAATGAAATTTCAAATGATTAGAATCATTAGAAGAGAAAACAAAATTACTAAAATAATTAAAAAAAATTACAATTACAAAAATTTTAGACGAGAGGTACGATAAAAGTTTTCAAGTGAGCGTTTCGATAGACGGAATCACGACCGATCGTAAATTAGATCCAGTATTAACAGCAGAATCGGGGCATAATAGGTGAAGATCGAAAAAGAAAATTGGAATTACTATTAAGATAAAACTAACACTTTTTGATGTTTTCTCTTTTCTTTTCTACAGAACTAGACATTTAAAATGCGAGAGGCAAAATTGTGAGGAATTTGTAATTGCCCATTTGGGATTTCTTCATTTTAGTCATTATATTATAACTGTACGATTCTATGGACTCGAGAGTTTTCATCAACGTTACACGATACGAAATCTCACATTCTACGTCAGTAAGCAAATAAAATCATTTCATTTATTTTTATTATTTTCAACTACTTCAGTGTTGCCAAATAAAATGTTGATTCTTCATCAAACTTGTTTTTTCTTCTGTTTTCACAGTTTAAAAATTACGATCCCGATTTCACGCAAATTGAAATTTGGTTCAGATTAATATTTCTTCTGGCCACATTCGTAGTGACGGTAAATAAAGTTTCTTTTACTTTGCAATTTAGACAAAAGAAATCAAAGATATGAAAATTAAAATTTATTTATCGTGCAGAAATTCTGAGTCTTTTTGTTAATGAACTATTTCGTGTTTTTTTATTGATTTTCAAGGAGGGGAAAATAGTTGAGAATAAAAATTTGTTTTCTTTTTTTTAGTGTTGGTTCGGACATTCCTTGAGGAAATATCAATTGCACGATTGGTCGATTGAGCAAAAGTGGATTTCTATTCTTTTACCGCTTCTTATTCTCTACAATAGTGAGTTTGTAAATAATATTTTAATTGTAAATTTGTAATTGAATTATTTTCATAGTTAATTAAATTCTTCGTAGGAATTTTATTATTTTAATAGAATTTCAATAAAATTCTCTGCAGTAAGTGGAATTTTATGAAAGATCTGAAAAATAGGTTTTTGAATTTTGTTTCAAAATTGGAAAATTAATTGTATAGTTTATTTTTTTTAGATCCATTATTTCCGTTAATATTTTTGGTGAACTCGTGGATTCCGGGAATGCTGGACGCAGTTCTTCAGACGACATTTCTTTGCGCTATTCTCATGTTCTGGCTCTGTGTTTATCACGGTTTGCGACAGGTTTGTAATTTTCCTTTTTTGTTTACGAAAAAAATTTCTAATTAAAAAATAAGAATGAAAAATTGCAATTTTTTCTTGAAAATTTTCAGAACGAGAGGCGAATAGCGACGTTTTATTTGCCAAAATTATTAATTGTTGGATTATTGTGGGGAGCTGGTCTCACACTCGCAACTTGGCTCAGATGCACAGAACTTGAGGACCCGACGTATAATTATATTCTCGACACCTCAAATTATTACGTAAGAATTATTTAGAAATTAAATTATTATTGTTCTTAATTTTCGAAAATAAGGAGAAAATTGATTTGTTTTTTTTTCGACCAAAATTTTATTGAAATTTTGTTTTTTCTCTAGGGATTCAAGGTATTTTTTCTAACGATGGGAGGAATTTATGGGGCTTATCTTCTTTTACTTATTCTCCGAGCGTACAGCGAATTGCGATCGATGCCATTCTTTGGTAATTATAAAATTATTTTTGAAAAATGTAAATAATAATAGAGAATTTCCACTACTTTTAATTCGCTGATATTGAAAAAAATCAATTTTATTTAACAAAATTTTATGCAATTTATTTTTCCCAATAATTCAATTACTTTTAATAATTATAAAATTTTTCATGTAAATTCCATTTTTTCAAAAAAATTTTTGATTAAATTCTAAGCATGAATTTAATTATTTTCATAATCGTAAAATTCAGTTATTTTCACAAATAAAGTTTTTGACAAGAATTCAATTCTTTAAACTAATAAAATTTTCATAACATTTAAAAATTTATTATTTAAAACAATGTTCATAAAATTCTTATGAAGATTTCAATTCCTTTCAAAATTAATAAAATTTTCAACAGAAATTCAATTCTTTTTAAACATTTTAATAAACTTTTTCGCAATAATTCAATTATTTTCAAAAATTTGATAAAATTATTCGAAAGCAATTAATTGTTTTAAATATAATTTTAATAACATTTTTTTAAAATAATAAATAAAGTTTTTAAATAATTTTTTTTAAGGTATTTCAATAAAATTCTTTTCAAAATTCAATTATTTTCATAAATAACAATGTTCATCATAATAATTTAATTATTATTAAAAGTAATAAATTTCTTCTTGGAAATTCCATTATTTTAAAAAATTCTTATAAATCGTTCGCAAAAATTCAATTATTTTCATAAATAATAAAATGTTTTTTTTTGGAAAATCCAGTTATTTTTAAAAAAATTTAATAAAATTTTCCACCGACATTCAATTATTGCCAAATGTTTTAATAAATTTTTTTGTAAAATTTAATTATCTTTAAAAACTTTTCACATTTCAATGATTTTCAATGTCTACTATTTTTATAAAATAACCAAACAGAATTCAATTATTCAAAAAAATTTATAATAAAATTCTAGGAAAAAATTCAATTATTTTCATCAATTTTAATAAAATTCGCCGCAAGAATTTAATCATTTACCTAATTAATAAAATTCTTTGAAAGAATTAAATTATTTTTATATAAATAATAAAATTCTTCGAAAGTAATTAAATTATTTTTTCAACAATTATTAATAAAATTTCTCCAAAGAATTCAATTATTTTCATAAATTACAAAATCCTTAGAAAAAATGTAATTCTTCAAAACATTCAATTTCTCTCAAAATTTATAAAATTTTTGCAGAAAAATTCAATTATTTTCCAATTTTTTTTTAAATTCTTCCCAAGAATTCAATAATTTTCTTAATTTAAAAAAAAATTCTTCGCAAGAATTCAATTATTTTTATAAAAATAGAAAAATATTCCAAAAAAATTTAACTTTTTTCTTAAATTATGAAATTCTACAAAAAAAAGTCAATTTTTCCTAAAATTGACTTTCCAAATTGTTTTCAAAATTCTTTCTAAAAATTCAATTATTTTACAAATTTAAAAAAAAAATTCTTCGCAAGAATTCAATTATTTTTATAAAAATAGAAAAATATACCAAAAAAATTTAACTATTTTCATAAATTATGAAATTCTTCAAAACAAAGTCAATTTTTCTTAAAATTTATAAAATTCTTCATAAAATTTCAATTATTTTCAAAATTTTTTAAAAAATTCTTCGCAAGAATTTAATTATTTTAATAAATAATAAAATATTTCAAGAAAATTCAATTATTTTCCTAAATAACAAAATTTGCCTAAAGAAATCAATTATTTTTGTAAATAATAAAATTCTTCTGAAAAATTAAATTATTTTTATAAATAATAACATTTTTCATTGAAAATTCAATTATTTTCAAATATTTTTTTAAAATTCTTCGCATGAATTAAATTATTTTAAATTGTTTCATGAATAAGAAAATTCTTAGCATAAATTCAATTATTATTAGTAGGATAAGAAAAAAGTAAATATTTTTGATGAAAATTAGGAAAAAGTCAGGAAAATATAAAATATGGAATGGAATTTTTGTTAATTTTGTGAAGTGAATAAAACGATTTTTTTTGGTTTCTTTTTGACATTAAAAAAATGACAATAACCCACAAAAATGAATTTAAAAAAAACAAATAAATACAGATAATTTGCTAACGGAAAGGAAACTTACGATTATTATAATGTATATTATATATATTATATATTATATTATTATTATTATTTTATTTTCAGATCTTAGATTGAGATTTTTGACCCTATTGGCGGCGGTTGTCATTGGAATTTGCGCTTTAGTCACAGCCAGAAAATTCGGAGCCGGAGTATTTGAGGACAGTTTTGCGTCACGTCTTTCAACGTATTATCACACTTCCGCCCAATTTATGGCTCTCTATGGCCTTTTGAATTTCTATCTCTATACAATGGCTTACGTTTATGCGCCCGCTCTTCAACAAGTTTACGGGCAACGTAAGTTTTTTTAATTTTTTTTTTAAAGTCAAAAAAGCAAGAAAACTAATTTACCTGTAATTTAATAATTCGATTTTCTTTTCTAGATTCATCAATAACAAAGGATAATCCATCTTTTTCGATGATAAACGACTCGGACGAGGAAGTAATTTACGGATCGGACGAAGACAGTCGACGTCCATTGACACGAGCACCTAGAAATACAGACGACAGTGATTAGAAAAATTATTCAAAGAAAAAACATTCAATTCGACGAGAATTTTATAATTTTTATTAATTTTATAATTTTTATTAATTTCATTAATTTTATTATTTTTATTAATTTTATTAATTATTAATGTTACCGACAAGAAGAAAATAAACAATAGATTCCCTGTTATGCACTTTTTGTGCAATTATAAAAAAAGAATTGTAAGACTAAAATTCTATCTCTTAAATAATAGTTTATAATCATAAATATAATAATAATTATTAATAATAATAATAATTCTAATCTTTGGTATATGTAATATTTTTACATAAGTCGTTTTTTTAATAATCAAAAACACTTGTACATAATTAATTGTAATTTATTGTTTGTGCCATGCAGTCAATGAGAAACTGCCAGAATATAAATATATATTACAGAAAACTTACCTGATTTTTCCAATTTTCTTCACCTTGGCATTATTTTAATTCTGATTTTAATAACTGATTAATTAGTTTTTACTAATATTCTCATTTTATTTTGTTAATTCCGAATATAAGGAAGCAAATGAAAAAATTTCAAAATTATAGGTTATGTTTGTAATTTATCTTATGAACTTTTAATCGTTTTAATCGATCAATTTTAATTTAGGCAATCAATTTAATTTTTAATTATTCATACGTGAATTTTGAAGCTAGTTATTAATTTGGATATTGTAAAGACAAACGTTCAAAATTTAAAACATTCGAGAGTCCAATTCCAAAGCGGAAAAAGTCCAAAACATCTAAAGGTGCTTACACACTGATTTTTTTTAACAATCCTCGAATTTCCACGATTGGGAATAGGAAAATAAAAATAATAAAAATATATTTTCATATTAAACAATTTTCTTATTATTTTCGCGTTTTAAAACGTTTAAAACTTTCGAGCTTTTTGAAACTAGACCTTTTGCAAGTTTTAAATACCTAACCTTACCTCTTTGACCACCTAACGACTCCAACGTGAAAAAGAAGCGATACAAAACCAAACACGATCGCCAATTCGAAGAAAAGAATTTATATATTTCATGCCTTGAGTGCTAACTGCTTAACACACTTTCCGTATACATTTTATTATTATTAAGATAATAATTTTTTTCTTTAACAAAAATAAGAATTAGATTATTTTAGAGGACAACTAATAAATATATAGAAAATAAACTTGAAAATCATGGAAGAATTATCGCAGCATTTAAAAAATATAAAAGTACCTGAAGTGACGGATAAAGTTTATAAAGATGAGTGTGTTTATTCATTTGACACTCCAGTAAGTGTGAATTTCTTTATTTTTTTTTTTGAATTTCAAAAAAAGATCAAAAAGTAAATAAATAAATTTTCATTCCCAACATGAGATTGGAGTAATTTATTTTTGTTTTTCATAACAGGAGAGTCCTACCGGCTTATACATTAGTCTTTCGACATTTTTCGGCCTTGGTCAGGATTATGTCGAGAGATACTTTCGCCAAACGGGAAATGCCGTTTTTCTTCATATCTTGAAGACGAAAAAGGAGGTACACAATATTATTTCTATTAATAACCAAAAATGAATTATTTTCACTCGACGAAAATAATTTGTCTTCTCTCAATTTTCTGTCGAAATTGTTGTTAAAGAATTGTTTTTTCTATTTTTTTTCTTATAAATCTTTAAATTATTTTTTATTCTATTAATCTTTGAATTACTTTCTGTGTTATTAAATTTATTCACTCGAATTAAAAACATTTTTCTAGATTTTGTATTTCCAATTTTTGTTCGAATTGTTTCGAATAATGAAATTTACTTTTCCATTTTTACTTTCAAAATTTGCTTTTTCAAAACTTGAATGCAAATTCTTAATTTCTTAAAAAAATATAATTTTTCTTACGCTCTTTTATTAGTTTTGAAAAACTCGTATAGTAAATGCCAAAATATTTCTAACAGCAACTTGAATTAAAAATAAAAATTTATTTTAATAAAAATAGGCAATATTTTCAATTGTTTCGATTTTTTAAAATTATTTTCGGAAATGGAAGTATTTCAAAAAAAATTTTAATTAACTTTAATACTTTTTGTTAAACAAAAATTTAAAAACTTATTCACATTTATTTTTCCCTTCGGAATTTGAAACTTCAAATAATTTCAATGAAAAACCTCATGAAATATAATTATTTCTAAAATTTGCAACAGTAATTCATCTAAAATTCAATTTTTTTTCTAGAATTTTTGAATAAAATTATTGAAAAATTAATAATTTTTAAAGAAAAATAATGTTCTTAACAATTTTTTAAAATAAAAATTTAAAGATTTATAAACTTTTGCTTTTTCTAAATTTTCAAGGAATTTAATTTAAAAGCCTTTTAAAATTTAATTAATTCCTAAACATTATGTTATAACGGTTTAAATATTTAATTATTTTCTAAAATTTCAGTTGAAATTTTTCTTAAATCAATTCCTATCAGAATTCAACTATGAGAATTGAATTGTTTTAATTGAATAATGTTTGTAAATTCCTTAAAATGATATAATTTCCAAAAAAAAAATAATTCTATTTATAGACAATTTTTAAAGAGGGAAAAATAAATTTCTTTAAAATATAAAATTTTACCAAATTTCCAATTTTTTTCAAATTATTATCGAGAATTCAAGTAGCTTTTTCTTTAGAAAATTTTAATTACTATTTTTCAAAGGCCTTATTTTTTAAAAATTTCCAAATTAAATTTTTTAAATTTTAATAACTTTTGTAAAATAAATATTTAACTAATTGCTCTTTATTTGCTTAAAATTTCAAAATACTTGAAAATTTAACTGCAAGTCTTTGAAAATTCAATTTATTTAATTTCTAAGCTTTAGAAATTAAATTAAGTATTTTTTGTTGTTGTTTTCGAAATAGATTCCAAGCGAAAATACAGATGGACCGGAGAAGAAAATCACTCGACTGGCAATCGGAACGCCCGGGGGTTTTAATCCCGATCAACAAAAATTCACTTTCGAGGAGAGTTACAAAATCGTTGTACTGCCAAATTTTACCTCAGTTCCGTATCCAAACGAAGAATTGCCAATGTTAGTTCAAATGTCGGTGAAGGCAGTTTTAGAAGCTGAATCCGCGCTGAAAATTGCCGAACAGGAAGCGTTGGCCGGCACTTGGGATGGAGAAGCTCGAGTCGTTTCGAAGTATAAAAAATATCGATTATTTTCCTTTTTTCCTCAAACGAAACTGATTTTTATCAAATTTCTCAAAAAGAAAGTGGAATTAAAATTAAATTTCCCTCGGAAAATAATAATTATTAATAATAATAATAATTATTAATTATTAATTATTAACTATATTAATTTGAATGATCTTTCATTCTTTCATTCACTTTTTCTGTCCCTCACACTCTAAAGTTGTCTTTTGTTTATACTTTTGTTTTTTTAACTTTAGATAGAAAATAGAAATCATCAGAATTTTTTTTACTTCTTTTCATTAAAAGACTAAAATTTTGCTAAATATTATGTTTTGTCAAATTGGAATTATTTTTGTTCTTTACTTCTAAAAAAATTATAAAAATTATTAAACAACTGTGATTAAGAAATAGAAAATTTATTTATTTTCCATTATTTTCTTTTTAAATCACAATTTTTTAAAGAAAATTATTATTTTGTTTTAGAAAAAGAAAAAAAATATTTGTACAATTTATATTTTAATCTTACCTTTGGAACAGGATTTTCCACAGGAATTAAGACATTAAAAAATTCAAAATTCAAACCTTTTTTAAATTAGACAACTTATAAAAGTATTATTTATAAAACATGAAGAAATCAATTGCTCCGAGTGATCGATTTCTTCATCTTTTCTAATAAATTAAAAATGACCGAGAGATAAAATCATTATTTTACATTATAAGAATATTGTTATTGTAACTTCATCAAAATTATTTTCATCTTAAGTGAATTACTACTTTCTAGAATTTTAAATTATTTTTTATGAAAATAATAATTGAATTCCTTAAAAAATTTTATTATTTATGAAAATAATTGAATTCCTTGTGAAATTTTAATTATTTTATGAATATAATTAAATGTTTGCGCAGAATTTCAATAAAATTTTTTATAATTGAATTCTTTTGAAAAATTTTAGTAGATATTATAAAAATCATTGAATTGAGGAAAATTTTTGAAAATAATTGAAATTTTTGCCGCGAATTTTTTCAAATTTTTTTTAAATAATTGAATTGATTCGAAGAATTTTATCAAACTTTTTTAAAACAATAATTGAATTTTTGCAACGAATTTTATTAAAATTTTCAAACATAATTCAATTCTTATGATGAACTTTTATTAATTTTTTTGTTAAATAATTGAAGTATTGCGAAAAAATTTATTAAACATTTGCAAATGATTGAATTTAAAGAATTTTATCAAAAAATTTGATAATAATTTAATTTTTTCGAAGAATTTTAATGTTTATGAAAGCAAGTAAATTATTGCGCAAAAAATTGCAAATCATTGAATTTTTTGCAAAGAATTTTATCAAAAAATTTTATAATTGAATTTTTTCAAAGAATTTTATTGTTTATGAAAACAAGTAAATTATTGCGAAAAAATTGCAAATCATTGAGTTCTTGCAAAGAATTTTATCAAAAAATTTTATAATAATTGAATTGTTTCGAAGAATTTTATTGTTTATAAAAATAATTGAATTTAGGAAGAATTTTATTAAAATTTTACATAATCTTAATTAAATTCATTTGAAGAATTTTGTTGAGTTTCTTTAAAATAAAAGACTTTGTTTAATCATTTTCATTACAAGTTTTCAAAGTAATTGAATTCTATATGAATATTTTCTTTCAAGTTTTTATAATAATCCTCTTTCTTAATAATTGAAATTAAGCATTTAATTCTTGAATTTTATTATTAAATCGAATTGTTAAAAATTATTTCATTAAAATCTTTGAAAATTAATTTTAATAATAATTACATTTTTCGAGAAATTCCATTAACCAAAAATACCAAAAATAATTGAAAATTCTGTGATGATTTTTATTATTTATAAAAATAATTGAATTCCCGGTTAAAAAAATGTTATTCTTTATTAAAATAATTGAATTATTTATCATTTATAAAAATAATTGAATTCCCGGTTTAAAAAAATGTTATTCTTTATTGAAGTAATTGAATTATTGCGAAGAAATTTATAAAAAAAATTTAAATAGTAGAATTCCTTTGAATTTTTTATTATTTAATTAATTCATTCAAAATTGTCATTTTCTAAAATTTCAAATTAATATTTTTTTTAAATAATTGAATTCGTTTTGGGAAATATTTTATTAAAATCGTAGATATTGAAAATCATTAAAATTAAAAAGATTTCTGAAAATAATTGAACTTTGGAGAAGAATTTTGTCATTTATAAAGATAATTGGCATTCTTACGAGAATTTTTTTCAAGATTTGAACATAGTTGAATTTAATAAGAAGAATTTTATTTTTTTTAAAGAATGTTTGCAATTATTTCTAAATTCTACAAAATTGAATTTTTTTAGTATTTTCAACAAAAATTTAAATTAGAAGATTAGAAAATTTTATTATTTTTAAAATTGCTAATTTTATTTAAAAAGGTAGTAAGAAGTTAGCTTTGTTAGTTGTTAGATTTGTTGCTAGTTACTAATTAATAATAATAATAATAATAATAATAATAATAATAATAATAATAATAATAATGATAATAATAATAATAATAATAATTAACAAAATCTGTCTGAAATTAAAAGAATTGAAATGTAAACTTTCTTCCTCAGACACGCGGAGAATTTACAACAATTGGACAATGGAATAAAAATACCACCGAGCGGTTGGAAATGTGAAAAATGCGATCTCACGCAGAATTTATGGTTAAATTTAACTGACGGCAGTATTTTGTGTGGACGTAAATTTTTCGACGGCAGTGGCGGCAATGATCATGCAGTTGAACACTATCGTGTCTCGGGTCATCCATTGGCTGTTAAACTTGGCACAATCACTAAGGATGGAAAGGGCGATGTTTATTCGTATGACGAGGACGACATGGTACTGGATCCAAAGCTCGTCGAGCATTTAGCACATTGGGGCGTTAATATCACGCAAATGAAGAAGACGGAAAAATCAATGATTGAACTCGAATTGGATCTTAATCAGAAATTCGGCGATTGGGTAACTCTGCAGGAGTCATCGGCTAAAGTTTATGGTCCCGGTTATACAGGTCTTGTTAATCTTGGAAACTCCTGTTATCTCAATAGCGTCATGCAAACAATGTTTCTTGTTCCTGATTTCATCGAACGGTTCGTTATTTCTTTAATAATCAATACTTTTACAATTCAATAACAAAATTTGATCATTTAGATTTTTTTAACTAAAGTTCTTTTTTTACTTTAATTTCTTTATTTTTGATGACTTCACAATTGTAAAGATTAGCATTACTTAATTTAGAAGAATATGAATAATTATTTCTACGTTTCGCTAGTTTTTCTTGCAACTGAATTTTTATACGGAAAATATTTCAGATTCGTGAATAAAGCGGATGAGATTTTCGATCAAAGTGTTAACAATCCACCAAATGATTTCAACGCTCAAATGTAAGTATAAAGGTATATTTTTGAATAATATCCCACAGTATTGTGAAATTAAATCAAATCTTCAATGTTAATTAAATTAAGTTTGCATGTTCATAATTAAAATGTGAATTGGATTTTAGGGCAAAATTGGGAGTTGGCTTACTCTCGGGGAAGTATTCTCAGCCACCGAAAACGGAGGGCGATGAGAGTAATCAAGGAATATCGCCGCGAATGTTTAAGCATTTAGTTGGACGTGGACATCAAGACTTCTCGTCGAATAGACAACAAGATGCTCAAGAATTTTTCCTCCATCTGATTAATCTCTTAGAAGTATGAAAAAAAGGATTTTATTTAAGTTTCTCCTATTTTTTTCTCATTCACTATTATAATGTTTATTAATTTATTCATCTTTCTTTTTCAAATAGCAAAATAGTCGCCATGTACAAAATGTAGCCGATTGTTTCAAATTCAAAGTAGAGGAGCGATATCAGTGTAATAGTTCGAAAAAAGTTCAGTATACGACCCGACCGGAATACCTTTTGCCTTTACCGATAGCTTTAGATTGTGCAATAAACAAGGTAATTAATAATTAATAATAATTATTAAAAATTTTCTACTTTATTGTATGTACAATAGTTTAATACGAAATTGATGAAAATTTTATGGAAATTTCGCGACAAATTTAGGATCAAGTTGACGCATATCTTGCTAAAAAGGACGAGGCGGAGAAAAATAACCAAAAATTAGATTTCCACGATATTGTAAGACCGAGAATAAAATTGTCCTCCTGTTTGGAAACATTTGCGAGAACTGAAATAATTGAACAATTTTACAGCACGGCATTAAAGGAAAAAACAACAGCTGTGAAGTATGTTTTAAATAGTTAATTATTATATATAGTTAGTTATTTTAGTGTTAATATTTAATTGAATTGTTGATAATTAATAATTGTATTCGACTATTTGTTAATAAATAAAATTTTCCTTTTCAGAACAACGAAACTAGCAACATTTCCCGATTATTTATTGATTCATTTGAAAAAATTCACTGCCAAGGAAGACTGGACGCCAATAAAATTGGACGTTGAGGTTGAAATGCCAGATTTATTGGATTTAAATTGGTTGGAGGGAAAGGGATTGCAGCCAAATGAGGAATCATTGCCCGAAGTGACTGAATTGGAACATCCACAACCACAGTACGATCCGGCAATTATGAATCAATTAACGGAAATTGGCTTTCCGATAGAGGCATGCAAGAGGGCAGTTTTCTTCACGGAAAACGGCAGCTTCGAAGATGTCACCAATTGGCTAATGACGCACATTGCCGATGATAATTTTGCCGAACCATTCGTGCCGCCTGGTATAATGAAAAAAAGTTGGTATTTTTGTTTCCTTCAATACTAAAACACTTTTTTTCTCCAATTTTTAAAAATATTTTTATTTACTATTATTATTATTATTATTATTATTATTATTATTATTACTAGTAAATGTTACTTTTTCAATAACGTGGAACGTGTTATTCAATTTGTTGTTGTTATGCAAATTACAAATTTTTTTCTACAAATATAAATTTTTAAAATACTTTTATAGTCAAAATTTTAAAAATTCACTTATTAAGTACAAAATTAATTATTTCTGTTCATATTTTATAAAATTTTAATAAAATTTCACGAAAAAATTCAATAATTTTCTAAAATTTTAATAAATCTTTCTAAACAATTCAATTATTTTTTTAAGTAGTAAAATCTTTGCAGAATTCAATTATTTTTAATACAATTTTAATTGAATTCCCCAAAAGAGATCAATTTTTAGAAATATTTTTAACACACTTGGAAAATATTCAATTTCTTTCTAAAATTTAAAAAAATCTTTCGAAATAATTAAATTATAACAAAGTAAAATTCTTCCTAAGAATGGAATTAAATTTATAAATAGTAAAATTCTTTGCAGAAATTCAATTATTTTCAAAACAAATTCAAATTAAATTCCTCGGATAAATTAAAATATTATTTTAAATATTTTCAAAAAATTTATTTATTTCCTAAAATTTTAATAAATTCTTCGAAACAATTTAATTATTTTTATAAATACTAGAATTCTTTGAAGGAATTAAATTATATTTAATCCAATTTAAATAAAATTACACGAAAGAATTTAATTATTTCAATTTACATAAAATTTTCTTTTGAAGAAGAAAATTAAAATCCTTTAAAAATAATTCAAATATTGTCAAAATATTTATAAAAAAGAAAAAAGAATTTCATTATTTTCAATTATTTTTGTAAAATTCTTCTTAACAATTCAATTATTTCTCAAAATTGTAATAAATTCTTCAGAACATTTCAATTATTTTTATAAATAGTAAAATTCTTTGAAATAATTAATTTATGTTTATAAATTGTAAAATACTTTGCAGAAATTTAATTATTTTCAAAACAATTTTAATAGAATTTCTCGAAAGAGATCAATTTTTAGAAATATTTTTAACACACTTCGAAAAAAATTCAATTTTTTTCTAAAATTTTAATAAATCCTTCGAAATAATTAAATTATTCTTATAAGTACAGTAAATTTCTACGCGAGAATTTAATTAATTTTATAAATAGTAAAATTCTTTGCAGGAATTCAATTATTTTCAAAACAATTTTAATTAAATTCCTCGGATGAATTTAAATATTTAAAAATATTTTCATAAATTTTATTTCTTTTCTAAAATTTTACTAAATTCTTCGAAACAATTCAATTATTTTATAAAATACTACAATTCTTTTTTACTTTTTTTGAAGTATTTGAAGTTGAAGTCTTTGTTTTTAATCCAATTTAAATAAAATTAGACTTAAGAATTTAATTATTTCTGAAAAATTTCCACAAAATTCAATTATTTTTATAAATAATAATAAAATTCTTCGCAAGAATTCAATTACTTTTTAAAACAATTTTAATTGAATTCCCCGAAAGAGATAAATTTTTAGAAATATTTTTAATACACTTCAAAGAAAATCAATTTTTTTCTAAAATTTTAATAAATCGCTCGAAATAATTAAATTATTCTTATAAACAAAGTAAAATTCTTCCCAAGAATTCAATTAATTTTATGAATAATAAAATTCTTTGCGGGAATTCAATTAATTTCAAAACAAATTCAAATTAAATTCCTCGGATGAATTCAAATATGTTTAAATATTTTCAATAAATTTTAATTTAAATTTTAACAAAAAATGAAATGAAAATTGAAATTTTAACAAAATCTTCGAAGCAATTTAATTATTTTCATATTCATATTCATATTAAATTATTTTTAATCCAACTTAAATAAAAGTACACGAAAGAATTTTAATTTTCAAAAATTTTCATTAAATTCTATTTCAACAAGAATTTTAAATTCTTTAAAAATAATTCAATTATTGTCAAAATATTTATATCAAAAAGAAGAAAAAAATTTCATTATTTTAAATTATTTCTCAAAATTTTAATAAATTCTTCGAAACATTTAATTAGTTTTATAAATGGTAAAATTCTTTGCAATAATTCATTTGTTTATAATTCGTAAAATCGTTTGCAGAAATTTAATTATTTTCAAAACAATTTTAAGAGACACGAAAGAATTTTAATCTTTAAATATTAACATAAAATTCATTTATTTTCTAAAATTTTTAATAACTTCTTCGGAACAATTCAAGTATTTTTATAAATAGTAAAAAATTCTTCGCCAGAATTCAATTACTTTTAAATTAATTTTAGTAAAATTCTTCTTCATAAAGTCCAATTGCTTTCAAAATTTTCAATTAAAATTTTTAAAGAACTCCATTAGTCGAAAAAAAATTTAAAGAAATTCTTGAAAAGAATTTAATTAGGATTTTTAAAAATTGGAATAAAATAAAATTCTTTACGAGAATTCAATATTATTTTTAGAAGGAATTCTATTATTATCATCTAATGTTTTGATAAATTTCCTTGCAATAATTCAATAATTTTATTTATTAAGAAATTAATTTTTTTTTTTTTTGCTTTTTCAAGATCAAAACTGTTTTGTGCCAAATGAAGAGGGACTAGCGACCGTAATGAGCATGGGTTTCACCAAAGAACAAGCGACGAAAGCTTTAAAGGCAACAAACAATAATGTGGAACGCGCTGTCGATTGGATATTCAGTCATGTTTCCGAATTGGACGAAACGCCAATGGAAGAGGACACAAGTCCAAAAGACGGAAACTTTAGGAATGGAAGTGGACGTGAGTTAAAATTTAAAAAGAAAAATAAATACCTGAAAAAAAATTGAAACCAATTTTTAAAAGTATTTAAAATTGAAAATATAGAAATCGTCGAGAATTAATCATTTTTTCGATTTTTTTTTAACATTTTAATGACATTTTATATTATTTTTCATTTCTTCAGGTTACAAACTAGTTGGTTTTATTTCCCACATGGGAACTTCTTCTATGGTTGGCCATTACGTTTGCCATTTATTAAAAGATAATGGTTGGATTATCTTTAATGACGAAAAAGTAAGAAATACTGCTTCTCTACTTTTCTTTTTCAAAAGTCCCAAAATATTCTTATTCGAAGAAGAAACTTTTCTTCCATGAAAAAAGAATCGATAAAGAATATTTTGCTTTAAAGAAAAAAGAAAATTTTCCTTCCAGAAAAAGAAGAAAAATTATTCTTCTCCTGAACATTGCAAAATAATTCCTCTATTCAATATTTTTCCAGGTCGCTGTGTCTGAAAATCCACCGAAAGACTTAGGATACATTTACATGTACCAACGACTCGATTAACTAGAATTTTCTACGTTGCCAGTTTTTTCTTTTGTATAAATAATTATTATATTTACAATTTAACAATAAAAAAAAACGACAATTCAGTAATGCGAACAATTATATTTATTTTTCAAAAATATACAATATTCTATTTTTTCCGGAGCTCGAAATCAAGAATTTTTCTTTTTTTCCAATAATGGCACAAATTTTTTTCTTTCTTTGCACCGATTTATTTTTAATTACAATTAGGCACATTTATTTAGAGAAAAAAAAATATTTAAATGCGTTCACCAAAAAAGCGATGATTTGAATATAATTATAAAAATTGTAAGTACAATTTCAAAAGGGAAAACATTATTCAATAATGCACTATTATGTAAAATTTCAACTCTATAAGACTGAAAAATTTTTTGTATAAAAACTATGGAATTTTTCTTAAGTACCAGTGGTGTTTTTTTTTTTTTTAGAAAATATAGATTTAGTTTTCACGAATAGAAAATATCAGTCACTTCTTTTTCTTCTTGTGGATAAAAAGTGATGAAATATAAAAGCACCTGTGTGACTGATAGAATTTCTATTCTCGAGTCAATAAAAAAAACAATAATATGTTTTCAAAATGTTTAAAATTATTTCATAGTGAAATAATTGAAAAATTAATTATGCAATAGGTATTATTTTGTTTCGTTAAATATTAGGCGATATTTACAAAAAATATTTTTTTGCGCGCACCATCGTTTCACATTCATTCACTCTCACTTTTTTTTTCTTGTTCTCTCTCATCAACAAAATTAATTTCGAGATGAGAAAATAATATATAAATATATATATATACTTTTTTGTATAATAAAATAGAAATACTTTTTTCCATCTTTTCACTTTAAAAAAAAAGACTAGCTCACCGTTTTGATTCTCATTCTATCGTCAATTATTCCAATTGATGGAGGGACTGCGTAAATAATATTGTCGCCATTTTTCGAAAATATTGGCTCAACAATATCAGGCAGCACTTCGACGTTTAATACTTTACTTTTGTTGCCGAGCATGCATTTGAATCTTGTTGCAACTGTCACTAAAAGATCGCTTCGTCGTAATCTAGAATAATAAAAAGTTTAAGAATTATTTTATTATTAATTAACTGTTAATTAACTATTAACTTCAACTATAATAATAATCTTCGTAGTATTTCATTCATTCATTCTGTCCACAGATTGAAGTTAGTTATAGTTATTCTTTTGTTTTTAAAATCATTTAATTCTTGCGAAGAATTTAAAAAAAATATTTGAAAATAATAATTGAATTTTCAATGAAAAATGTTATTATTTATAAAAAGATTTGAATTTTTTAGAAGAATTTTATTATTTACAAAAATAATTGATTTTTTTTAGGTAAATTTTGTTATTTATGAAAATAATCGAATTTTCTTGAAATATTTTATTATTTATTAAAATAATTAAATTCTTGCGAAGAATTTTATCAATTTTAGGAAAAAATGACTATTTTTGAAGAATTTCATAATGTAAGAAAAAAGTTAAATTTTTTTGGAATATTTTTCTATTTTTATAAAAATAATTGAATTCTTGCGAAGAATTTTTTTTTAAATTTAAAAATAATTGAATTCTTGGGAAGAATTTTAAAAAAATTTGAAAAATAATTAAAATTTTCTGAAGAATTCTATAAATTTTAAGAAAAATTGACTTTCTTTGAAGAATTTCATAATTTATGAAAAGAGTTAAATTGTTTTGGAATATTTTTCTATTTAAATAAAAATAATTGAATTCTTGCGAAGAATTTTTTTTTTAATTTGGAAAATAATTGAATTCTTGGGAAGAATCTAAAAAAAATTTGGAAAATAATTGAATTTTTCTGAAAAATTTTATAGATTTTGAGAAAAATTGAATTTTTGAAGAATTACATTTTTTCTAAAGATTTTGTAATTTATGAAAATAATTGAATTCTTGCGAAGTTTTTTTTTCAAATTTGAAAATAATTGAATTCTTGGGAAGAATTTTAAAAAAATTTGAAAAATAATTAAAATTTTCTGAAGAATTTTATAAATTTTAAGAAAAATTGACTTTCTTTGAAGAATTTCATAATTTATGAAAATAGTTAAATTGTTTTGGAATATTTTTCTATTTAAATAAAAATAATTGAATTCTTGCGAAGAATTTTTTTTTAAATTAAGAAAATAATTGAATTCTTGGGAAGAATTTTAAAAAAATTGGAAAATAATTAAAATTTTCTGAAGAATTTTATAAATTTTAAGAAAAATTGACTTTCTTTGAAGAATTTCATAATTTATGAAAATAGTTAAATTGTTTTGGAATATTTTTCTATTTAAATAAAAATAATTGAATTCTTGCGAAGAATTTTTTTTTAAATTAAGAAAATAATTGAATTCTTGGGAAGAATTTTAAAAAAATTGGAAAATAATTGAATTTTTCTGAAAAATTTTATAAATTTTGAGAAAAATTGAATTTTTTAAAGAATTACATTTTTTCTAAGGATTTTGTAATTTATGAAAATAATTGAATTCTTTGGAGAAATTTTATTAATAATTGTTGAAAAAAAAATTTAATTACTTTCGAAGAATTTTATTATTTATATAAAAATAATTTAATTCTCTCAAAGAATTTTATTATTTAAGTAAATGATTAAATTCTTGCGGCGAATATTATTAAAATATATGAAAATAATTGAATTCTTTCGAACGATTTATTAGAATTTTTTAAAATAATGGAATTTCCAAGAAGAAATTTATTACTTTTAATAATAATTGAATTATTATGATAAACATTGTTATTTATGAAAATAATTGAATTTTGAAAAGAATTTTATTGAAATACCTCCAAAAAATTATTTAAAAAATTTATTATTTAAAAAAAATGTTATTAAAATTATATTTAAAACAATTAATTTCTTTCGAATAAATTTATTAAATTTTTGAAAATAATTGAATTATTGCGAAAAAGTTTATGAAAATTTTTAAAATGAATTGAATTTCTGTTGAAAATTTTATTACTTTTGAAAGGAATTGAAATCTTAATAAGAATTTTATGAACATTGTTTTAAATAATGAATTTTCAGTTTTATGAAAATTTTATTAGTTTAAATAATTGAATTCTTGTCAAAAACTTTATTTGTGAAAGTAACTGAATTTTACGATTATGAAAATAATTAAATTCATGCTTAGAATTTAATCAAAAATTTTTTTGAAAAAATGGAATTTACATGAAAAATTTTATAATTATTAAAAGTAACTGAATTATTGGGAAAAATAAATTTCATAAAATTTTGTTAATTAATTTTTTTTAATAAAAAGAGAAGGAGAATTATTCGAATTTAAGAATGAGGGGGACACTTACTGAAAATACGCGTTGCACAAAATACCAACGAGTTCGCCGATTCGATCTTCTTTCGTCACTAGAGAAACAATTAAATCATTTCCATGATTCGAATGAATTGTGATGAGCTGATCTTTGCCGGGCGAAACACTGAGGCCAGTGATTTCAGAAATTGGCATTCGTTTCTTCAAATTTTTGAATTTCGTGCAATCCAATTTGTACACAGAATGTTCCGTCACTAGAATTACTCGATCCGCTTGTTTATTATGCCTGAAAGTTTTTTTTATTTTTAATTAATATTTTTTGGAAATATTTGTTTTTAATTTGTGATAATTCAATTGCTAATTAATTTGTAGTTGAAATTTATTCAATTGCTAATTAATTTGTAGTTGAAATTTATTCAATTGCTAATTAATTTGTAATTGAAATTAATTAATATTAATATTCATTTATTGATATTTATTAATAGAAATTTCTTTTTACTTTATTAGTGAGGAAAAAGAGAATGTACTTACTTGTTTGTTTTTTTAACGAAAGCGCTGAAGAGGACGGTTTTAAAATGATCGGTATTTTTTAAATTATTAACGGACGTGTTAAAAATATCGCTGTGTGGATTCTCACGCAAATAAGCAAGGTAATTTCCTTCCCAATTGCGCTCCTGGCCCCAATAGGCACGTTTTTTGCATAGAGCTGCTCCCGCCGTCATCTGAAAACAAAATTTACATTTCATATTTTATTGCGATAAGAAAAGAAAAAGACAATTTGTTTAATATTGTAATTTTTTCTAATTTTATTAAAATGAATTAATTTTTGTACCTTCAATCGTAGTTGTGGCCATTCCTCCTTTGGAATGTGTCTCAATATCATCCAAGCTCGCCATCGGGCGAAGATTTTCTTCAATAGTGGAGCGCTTTGTCGAACAGCGAAACTCTCCCGTGGCCAAGGTAAATGCTTACCGTAATCGCCCAACGATTTTGCGTGTCTAAATGTCTTCAATAAATCGTTAATGTAAACGTAGAGTTTATAATTGCGGTAATATTTCATTATTGTCAAGGCGGCCTTCATTTTCTTGTAACGTTTTCTACCCAAATAGCCACGCCACTGTTTTTGCAGTAGAATAACGATTCCTGGAATTAAATCACTACGAGCCTGGAACATAAATGAATATAATTATTATTTTCTTTTTATCTCTTTTGTAATTACGTATTTAGTTGAAAGAGGGGAAAAACAAAACCTTCTCGAGAGCGAACAAAGTTTTAGGAGATCGGATAAAAATTTTCGTTTTTCCATATTGAACGTCATTTTGGAATCCTTTCTCCTCCATGAGAGTGCGAACACCGTCTTGATCGGTTCCTCCACGAAAGTTCGGCCACGTGTATTGTGAAATCATTTTGTACCTAGAAAAAATTTAAAACATTTTTCGTTTATTTTGTACCTAGAAAAAATTTAGAACATTTTTCGTTTATTTTGTACCTAGAAAAAATTTAAAACATTTTTCGTTTATTTTGTACCTAGAAAAAATTTATAACTTTTTCGCTTATTTTTTGCAAATAAAAAAGTACAAGAAAAATTATTTTTTACTTTAATTGTTTGCTATCTAAAATAGCTAGAAAGAACAAAAACAATATTGCTTTGAAATAGACGAACCTTTTTAGATATTTATCGTAAGATTGTCTGTAGACGAAACCAGCTCGTCTGACTAGAATATTCTCCACGAGACCCAAATATCGCACCTGATGGCTCACTCGTTCTTCGTCGAAAACCACGGGAGACTTCACCTCATTTGGTTTAATGCATCTCACATAATATGGCTCTTTACTCGTTAAATTCTTAATTAAGGCGATCATCGAATTTTTGAAAAGTGTCCCCGCAGTCAACGGCCTCTTTGTTGTCTGGTAAAACAAAGTCTACATTAATAATGTTCGTGATCCCGTAATCATAAATTTTTTTAATAATTTTTCTATTCAAATATTTTCAATTTTAAAATTAATGTATTGAAAATCATCGAATTATTGCAAAGAATTAAATTTTATCAAAAATTTATTTAATTTAAATATTTATTTTTAAATATTTAAAAATTTTATCAAATTTTATCAAAATTTGACAATAATAGAATTCCATCTAAAAATGATATTAAATTCTCGTGAAGAATTTTATTAAAACTTTTAAAAATCCTAATTAAATTCTTTTGAAGAATTTCTTTGAATTTTTTTTAAACTAATGGAATTTATTTAAAAATTTTAATTGAAAATTTTGAAAGCAATTGGATTTTATGAAGAAGAATTTTATTAAAATTGTATTAAAAATAATTGAATTCTTGCGAAGAATTTTATTACTATTTATAAAAATAATTAAATTGTTCCGAAGAATTTATTAAAAAAATTTAGAAAATAAATTAGTTTTATGTCGATATTTGAAGATTAAAATTCTTTCGAGAAATTCTATTAAAATTGTTTTGAAAATAATTAAATTTCTGCAAAGGATTTTACTGTTTACTGAATTTACTGAATTGCTGCAAAGAATTTTACTATTTATAAAAAAATTGAAATTAATGTTTTAAAGAGTTTACTAAAATTTTGAGAAAGAATTAAATTATTATGGAGAATTTTATAGAAATAATTGAAAATAATGAAATTCTTTTTACTTTTTTATAAATATTTTGACAATAATTGAATTATTTTTAAAATATTTCAAATTCTTGTTAAAATAGAATTTTGTGGAAATTTTTCAGACATAATTAAATTCTTTCGTGTAATTTTATTTAAATTAGATTAAAAATAATTGAATTCCTACAAAGAATTGTAATATTTATAAAAATAATTGAATTTTTTCGAAGAATTTATTAAAATTTTAAGAAATAAATAAAATTTATGAAAATATTTTAAATAATATTTGAATTCATCCAAGGAATTTAATTTGAATTTGTTTTGAAATTCATTGAATTCCTGCCAAGAATTTTACTATTTATTAAAATTAATTGAATTCTTGCGAAGAATTTTACTTTGTTTATAAGAATAATTTAATTATTTCGAAGGATTTATTAAAATTATAGAAAAAATTGAATTTTTTTGGAAGTGTGTTAAAAATATTTTTGAAAATTGATTTCTTTCGGGGAATTCAATTAAAATTGTTGTAAAAAGTAATTGAATTCTTGCGAAGAATTTTATTATTATTTATAAAAATAATTGAATTTTTTCGAAGTGTTTATCCAAAATTTTAGAAAGAAATAAATTTTATGTTAGTATTTGAAGATTAAAATTTTTTCGAGAAATTCTATTAAAATTGTTTTGAAAATAATTAAATTTCTGCAAATGATGTTACAATTTATAAACAAAAATTAATTATTGCAAAGAATTTTACAATTTATAAAAATAATTGAAATGTTCTGAAGAATTTATTACAATTTTGAGAAATAATTAAATTGTTAAGAAGAATTTTACAGAAATAATTGAAAATAATGAAATTCTTTTTTCTTTTTTATAAATATTTTGACAATATTTGAATTATTTTTAAAGAATTTAAAATTCTTCTTCAAAAGAAAATTTTATGTAAATTGAAATAATTAAATTCTTTCTTGTAATTTTATTTAAATTGGATTAAAAATAATTGAATTCCTTGAAAGAATTGTAATATTTATAAAAATAATTGAATTTTTTCGAAGAATTTATTAAAATTTTAAGAAATAAATCAAATTTATGAAAATATTTTAAATAATATTTGAATTCATCCAAGGAATTTAATTTGAATTTGTTTTGAAATTAAATGAATTTCTGCAAAGAATTATACTATTTATAAGTTTAATTGCATTCTTGCGAAGAATTTTTCTTTGTTTATAAGAATAATTTAATTATTTCGAAGGATTTTTTAAAATTTTAGAAAAAATTGAACTTTTTTGGAAGTGTGTTAAAAATATTTTTAAAAATTGATCTCTTTCGGGGAGTTCAATTAAAATTGTTTTGAAAATAATTGAATTTTACTAAAGATTTTGCTACCTAAAAAAATATTTGAATTGTTTAGAAAGATTTATGAAAATTTTAGAAAATCATTGAATTCTTTCGTGAAATTTTATTAAAAGTTTTAAAACAAGAACGGTAATAATTAAGTTTGTTATAATAAGTGATAAATAAATAATAAGTGAATTTTTTAAATTTTGACAATGAAACTATTTAAAAAATTTATATTTGAAAATAAATAATTGTTTAATTTGCATAACAACAACAAATTGACATATTGAAAGTTATTGACTTGAGAAAAGTTTCTAATAAAAATAATTGAATTGTTTCGAAGAATTTATTAAAATTTTAGGAAATAGATAAAATTGTTTTGAAAATAATTAAATTTCTGCAAAGGATTTTACAATATATTTAAACATAAATGAATTATTGCAAAGAATTTTACTATTTATAAAAATAATTGAAATGTTTCAAAGAATTTTACTATATTTATGAGAATAATTCAATTATTTCGAAGGATTCATTAAAATTTTAGATAAAAATTGAATTTTTTCGATAATAATTACTTGATTAACTTAATTAATTTCAAATTAAATTACCTTCGTAATGTCCTGAGCACCCTCGGGCCACATATTGCTAATATTCGAATTCTTGCTTTTGAAGAGTAAACGCTTGAAATCCTGAAAGAGTGTGTCCTTATTTTTATCCAAAAATCCATCGATACTGTAAACAACATCACCTGCATAGTGCTTTATTCGAAATTGAACTTTATGCTTCAATTCCTTATCCAGCGGTTTTAATTGACGTGACGTGTAATGATTGTGATTATTCAGTTTCTTGTCCATTGCCTCAAGGAGCAACTATTAAAGAAAAAACGAAAAAAAAATTATTTTTCTTCAAACCTTTTGGTTTTTTTATTCCCTTAATTTGTTTCCTACCTCGTCAGTCACTTTTCCAACATTCAGACAAGCCTCGTCCATAATTGATATTATTCCCTTGTGAGATTGTTCCACGAGGTCACAAATCACTTGATTATTAAAATAGTCAATATTTTGCCAGGCGATTCCTTCCTTTCTGTATTCTTCCTGCTCCTGTTTCAGCACCAATTCTGTATAACAAGAGACGAAAAAAATTTGTTTCAAAAAAAAAATTGCAAAACAAGGGGACAAAAAAATTTGTTTCAAAAAAATTGCAAAACAAGGGGACAAAAAAAATTTGTTTCGAAAAATACAAGAGACAAGAGTTTGTTTTAAAAAATAGGAAAGAGACAAAAATTTGTTTTAAAAAACAGGAAAGAGACAAAACTTTGTTTCAAAAAATAGGAAACAAAGAGAGCAAAATTTATTTCAAAAAATACAAAAATGAATAAATAGAGAACAAAATTTAGTTCAATAATTAAAAAAAACTCTTTCTGTACCGCAAAAAAAAACATTTTTTTCGCATTTATTTTCTAAAAGTAGACATAATTAGTTTACCGATAAAAAGCTGTTGAAGTTTCTCGTTGCAATAATTAATGCAAAATTGTTCGAAACTATTGACATCGAAAATTTCGAATCCATAAATGTCGAGGACGCCAATCACAGTTCGATACATTTTATAGACACCGGTCGCATTAACGTTAATTGTTTCATTGATTCGTTGAACGATCCACGTGAATAGTCTTTCGTAAACAGCCTACAAAAAAAGGGGTGATTTTATTTTCTCCCTAGTCTTTTTTTTGTAACTAATTAATAAATTTATCTAATGAAAAATAATTTTAAAAAAACAAACCTTTGCCAAAGCATCTCTTCCGTATTCCGCTTCATTCAATGTATGCGTCTTTTGCATAACTTCCCCGCCAGCGGCAATTACTCGATGCGATAAGGCAGTGTTTAGCTCACTCGAATTAATTGACAATAACTGAGCAACACTATTGAGTGCATTTTTATTGACAATCACAACTACATCGTCATTAAGATTAAATTTTATATTACCCTGTAAGAAAAAACGAAAATTATTCAAAAACACTTTCTCTAAACTTTCCCAAAAGAACTATTGTTCTTTTATTTTTTTTTGTTCTTTTTCTCAAATTAACGAATTTGATCTAAAGAGATTTTTAATTTACGCAATTTTTTTGGTTGCAAATAAAAAAAGAAAGCAAACAGAAAAGTTGTGTGAAAAAGAAGAGTTTCTTCTTTACCAAATTTAAAACACCGGCAATGACGGACCAAATTGTGTGAACTTCATTTGGAGAAAATCCCAATGTTGACATGGCACTTGTGACAGTTTTATAATCAGTTTTGTCAACTGTTGTTGCTTTCACATTATTGTTGTTCACGTCACAACTCAAATAGTTATAGACACTTGGATTTCGTTGTAGTTGCAGTGATTTCAGTTCGCTTTCGTTACAACCATTTAATAACTGAAGGGAAACAAATAGAAATTCCCAATTAACCTATTTTTTCATTTTCATTCACATTTTTGTAAAATAAAAATTAATTTTCTTTTTCCATAAAAATAAAAATTAATTTTCTTTTTCCATAAAAATAAAAATTAATTTTCTTTTTCCATAAAAATAAAAAATTATTTTTTCTTTCTCTTATTTACTAATATATTTAAAAATTCTGAAAGTAATTGCTTTTTACGAAGAACTAAAGAAACTAAAGAAGATCTTACAAATTTTTTAAAGATATATTCGATTTTTGTGAATAATTCTAATTAACAATTACAAATGTTACTGTTTTCAAAAATTACAATTGAATTCCTAAGAATTTTTAATGTGAATATTGAAAAATAAGAATAGGAAAAAAATTGTCATCATCTATAATGAATACCTGATAAAAGCAGTGAAAATTTCTCTCTCCCTTTTGCTGATAAACAACTCGAGATTTTTCGAGTAGATAATTTGTGACATCGCCACCAACAGGATCGCCTTTAAAGTCGAAATTTATGTCCATGTACTTGCCAAAGCGTGAAGAATTGTCATTTCTGTTTGTCTTCGCATTGCCAAACGCCTCAAGAATTGAATTCGATTGAATAAGAATATTTTTCACTCTGAAATTTATAAATTAAATTTTCACAAAAAAAAAAACTTCTTTTTGTTTAAAAGAAAAATCTATTCTTGATATTTTCGAGGAAATTTAAAAGAAAAAAAAAACAATAATTTGCTAGAATATTCAACAAAATAGAAAAAAAAGTTAATTTACAAGGAGAAAATATAAAATTTTATTTTATGTTCAATGAACTGGAAAAATCGATTCAGTTTTATTAAGAGCGAAAAACAAAAATTTAAATATATAGTAAAAAAGGGAAAACAAAAAGTACAAAAATTTATCGCTTGGGCAAAAAATACGATTCAAACTTAATTTTTCGATATTTTCAGTACTTTATTTTCTACTTTTAATAAATTTAATTAAAATAGAATATAATTTATTCGATCTTAAAATTATAATTTATATCTTTTTCTGGCCATTAATTAATTAATTGAATTGAACTTATTGAAATTTAATTTGTCAATTTAATCAATTGATTAAATAACAAGTTACGAACCTAATTGTTTAATTGAATAACTCAATTGACTTAATTATGTAATTAAATGAATATACTGGATTTAATTATTTAGTTAAATTTTTTGTTTTTAATTTAAAAATTAATTTTTTAAAAATTTTTTTAGTTATTTGTTTTTTACTTTTTTAGTTATCTATTTGTTTTTTATTCTTTTAATTAATTTTGTTTCTAATTTTTTTAATTAACTAAAACGATTAAAACAAATTAAACTAATATCTTTTTGATACGATTCATTGTCTAAATAAATAAAGAAATAAATAAAATCGAAACTAATTTTCGAAATGAAAAGTTTTTTTTACAAAATTTACAGGTTGGAAAAAATTTATTCTATTTTTAGTAAAATAATTATAAAAAAAACTAATTTTCTTGCTTAATGATGTTTATATATTCGAAAGTGGAAATTTTGAAAACAAGGTAATAAAGATATTTTTCTGCAAACAGAAAATAAAAATTTAAATGAAAGAGAAAAGAAAAAGAAATTAGTTACCTTTCTATTTCCTGCTGGCCACAGACATTAGTAACGGCAGCAATATATTTCATAATAATCTTACTAGCTTCAGTTTTGCCAGAACCTGATTCTCCACTAATTACAATGCACGTATCGCGACCCTGTTGTTTCATTTCCCTATGAACGGCATCGGCAATTGCAAAAATATGCGGCGAATTCTCGAAAAGCTCTCGCCCTGCAAGAGAAAGAAGAAAATTATTTTCGATTAAACATATTTAATTTCAATTTTTAATTTTTATTTTTCCCGATTCAAGTGGGTAATCAATTTATTTCTATTCAAGAGACTTTCTTCTATTCAATTAATTTATTTCAATTTTATTAATTAATTTCAATTAAATTAATTTATTCTAATTTTACTAATTAATTTCAATTAAATTCATTTATTCTAATTTCACTCATTAATTTCAATTAAATTAATCTATTCTAATTTTACTCATTAATTTCAATTAAATTTATTTATTTTAATCAATTTTTTTAAACTTTCATAAATTTTATCACTATTTAATGCCAAAAAAAGGACACATTTCGAAATAATTATTTCGTTATTTCGAGATTTTGCAAATTATTCAGGTTAATGATGCTTGTAGGCTCTTTAAAAAAAATCAAAACATTATCTGAGGTCAGTGCTAATAAAATACAGAAGTTTAATTCAAAAAAAAGATCACGACGAGGATTTACCACTGTTTTATTATTGTTAGGTGACTCAGAACACGAGTAAATGACTCTCAGAACTACTTATTAATTCAATATGATCTCATCATTCGTTTTTCTCCATTTTTCTTCTACTCGCAAAAAAAAATCGACTTTTTTAAACTGTAATAAACAAACGGTTAATTCGTAATTAAGTCACTTTTATAACAGTTTCGCTGTACAAATTGAATTTTAAAAAAACCAAGTAAATATTTCTTACGCTTAGAATGTTTTTCTAATATCATTATTCAATTAATTTTCAATAATAATATTAGAAAAAAATTCTAAATTTTCTAGCTTTATTACTCAATAGGCAATAAATATTAAAATCGAACGATTATGATTCACGGTTGCGTTAAACTAATAAATTATCATCACATGATGCTAAATTTAATTCAAGGAGATGTTTAAGAAAAATAATATAATTTAAAAAAATTGAAAAATTAAAAATTAAAAAATAATACAAATAGGGATGAAAATCGTCGCCTAGTTTTTAATTTCGTGTAATCTTCGAGGAAATAAAAAATCTAATCTTGTTTCAATACTTATGTGTCATGCTTGGCAATTGTCATATTGACTCATGTGTCATAATTATTATTGACATAACTTGCAGCTCAAAAATATTACAACTATTTTAACACGACATTCTTCACGTGCAATTGAAAATCAAATCTAGAACAAAAAATAAGTTTTTTCGTAACTTGAATATTATTTTTTGAAACTAAACGAAAAAAAATTGACAAAAACTTTCGAGCAAACATGAAATAAGAAAAATTTTCTATTTATTTACAAACAAAGCGAAACAAAAAACAACTTTTATTTATATTAATACTTTTTAATACTTTAATTAATAAGAGTTCGAATTTTTATTTACAAACAAAAAGAAGCGAAAAAAATTTCAATTTCTTTAATAAAGATAAAAATAAAAAATATTCTGAATTTTGCTTATAAGCAAAAAGAAAGGAAAATATTGAGAAAAATATTTTTTAATAACACATATTTTTAAAGAGTGGATGACAAAAAATATAATAATATTTTCCAAATATTATACAAAAGTGATAATTTACGAATACCTGATTTTTTTCTGGAACTGACAACCTGGTGAAAAAGGTGAAAATAACTTTTGTTAATTAAAAAATAAACACACACACACTCACCTTTATATTTATTAACGTAGTCAGCATTGTAGATATTTGAACTCCTGTAAGGATTAACGCTCACACAAACCTCTCCAATGTACGTGTAAATTTTACCACCATTGAATCTGTAAGAAAATTAACAAAAAAAGAATAATTCACAATGCAAAATAAAAAATTAAAAAAAGAAAATACTGAAAAAAAAAATTTCTGTTCTAATTTTGAAAAAAAATTAGAAAAACTTTTTCTAAAAGTAAAATTTTATAGAATATAAATTAATAAATAATTGAAGGAGAGAAATATTGCTAATATTTTGGGGAAAAGTAAATGTTATTTATAATAATAATAATAATAAATAAAGATAAAATAAAAATAATAATAAATAAAAAAAATAATAATAAATAATAATAATAATAAATAATAATAATAAATAAAAATAGTAAATAAAAATAAAATAAGAATGAAAACGAAATTAAAAATAACAGTACAAATTAAATTCAAAATTAAATTACTTAAAAAGAAAAATAATAAAAATTACATTGAAAATAAAATTATAAACAAAATACGTAAATGTCGTTAATAAAAATATTATTTATACTAAGTAATAAAAATATTTTCATTGAATAACAAAAAGTTAAAAAATATATACAAAATTACTATTGTAATTTTTAAAAAATTAGAAAAACTGTTTATAAAAGTAAAATATTAATAATAATAATAATAATAATAAATAATAATTAATTTAAATAATAATAATATAAATTAATAAATATTTGAAGGTGACAAATATTGTTAATACTTGAGGGAAAAGTAATATTATTATTTATAATAATAATAATAATCAAAATAAAATGAAAATAATAATAATAATAATAATAATCAAAATAAAAATTAAAATCAAACATCAAAAATAACAGTAAAACTTAAATTAAAAATTAAATTAAAAAGAAAAATAATAAAAATTACATTGAAAATAAGATTATAAACAAAATACGTAAAAGTCGTAAATAAAAATATTATTTATACTAAATAATAAAAATATTTTCATTGAATAACAAAAAGTTAAAAAAAAATATACAAAATTACTATTCTAATTTTTAAAAAATTAGAAAAACTGTTTATAATAGTAAAATAATAATAATAATAATAATAATTAGTTTGAATAATAATAATATATATTAATAAATATTTGAAGGTGACAAATATTGTTAATACTTGAGGGAAAAGTAATATTATTATTTATAATAATAATAATAATAATAATAATAATAATAATAATAATAATCAAAATAAAATGAAAATAATAATAATAATAATCAAAATAAAAATGAAATAAGAATAAAAAATAACAATAAAAACGAAATTAAAATTTAAATTAAAAAATTAAAATCAAACATCAAGAATAACAGTAAAACTTAAATTAAAAATTAAATTAAAAAGAAAAATAATAAAAATTACATTGAAAATAAAATTGAAAACAAAATAGTCAAAAGCCGTTAATAAAAATATTATTTACATCAAATAATAAAAATATTTTTATTGAATAAGAAATCATTTTTTTCATTATAGATCACCATTATTTCGTAAATGAAAAAATTTTTCTATTTTTAATTCTATATTTCTAAAAAGGCAAAAAAAAATCTCTTATCAAAATTGCTTATCATGTGCTATAGACGACGAAATGATAAAAATTTTCTAAGAAACGAAATCATTAAGCATCGGAGGTGAAAAAAAGGCCCTATCTCGACACAAATAATACACAATCATTATGAAATCAAATTGACGTTAATTTTGTTATTTTCTAGTTTTCAATTTTTATTTTCCACCTGAAATCGACAAATGATACCGTTCAAGTAACCAAAGATTGCAATTTTACTGATTAAGTGTGAGACCTTGGATTGAAACCTGCTTAAAGATAATTATCGCGCGGATAAGGGAAAAAAAGGGGGAAATATTATATGGAGACGGATTATTTTTTAATTGCCTTAAAATTAAATTAAAAACACAACTTAAAACTGAAATATTATAGTCAAATTTCAAACTAAAATCATTTCGAACCAAAAACATTTAATATTCGTCTAATTTTCCTCCCCCAATAAAATAGAAAATTTTCTAAAACTATTATTTATTTAAAAAAAAAACTATTTTTAGTTATCGACTATTACAAGTGAAAGATAACAGAAAAATGAATAAAATTCAAGACAAATTAACTGTAAAGACTACGAGCATTTTTCTAGGAAATAATTTTTACTAATTTCTACTAAGTTTTACAAATTTTTACAAATTCAATTACTTTTAATTACAATTGTAAATATTAAAATAATAATCAAACACTGGAAATTATCATCATGCAGACGTGCATTCATAAAATCGTCTCTTTCTTTTAACTTAATTAGAGATAAAAATATGACTGAGGTAAGCTTGAAAAAAATGAGTCATACACATTTTTAGATCATTTAGAAAATATTTTCCTTGAAAAAATTAAAATTCCCAAAAAAAAAATCGAATCGATTTGGAAAAAATAAAAAAATCTCTGTGAAGAAAAGTTCTTTAAACAAAATTGTATATTATTTTTAGGTCATTCGTAATATAAACTGATGAAAAATTAAGCCACGCCCTCTGGGCGCTTGACAAAAATGAATTTAACAGGTGGTTTTTGTCACCTGTAATTGTTTAGAATTTAAAAAAAAAAATTCTAATAAAATAATTGACAGTAATTAAGATTTTTTCATTGAAACAATAGAGTATAGTAATTTCTCATGGGAAACGCGTGTTTTGTTTATCGTTTATTGCACACGCGTGAGAGAAAATAGGATTATACAATTTTTACAATTAAATACCTGACTCGTAAATTTTCAACAACTTTCTCGAGGGTAATTTCATCGAGAAGAACAAAATCCCCAATGCCAACACCTTCTTCAGCAGCCATGGTGCTTTTTACACACTTTGTTCTTCACTTCGAAACATTTATCAGCAACAAACTGAACCTGAGTCACTTCTTTTTTTTTATTAAAAAAAAAAATACTCGTTAACTCCTTGCGTTTCGCCGCGTGCGGCTTGTCAACTATTACATTTACATGTAAGAAAGAAATATATAGCGGATTTCCAGTGACGTAATTTTTATTTTTAACGGTAGTTAACTTTCACTATTTATTAGAGTTGTGAATTTTCACCTTATGTTCATCGATTTTTTTTAAGATTGATCTAAATGAAAACGAAAAGGATTTATTATTATGTAGAGTAATTATTGTAGTTTATTTTTTATTCTATCGATTCTATTAATATCGTTTGGGGAAATTTTTGGGAGATTTTCTCCCAAGGGTGATGGGGAAAAGATGTACGTTACTGTGAGGAATTTCCCGTTTTACAGGTGTGCCAACTGAAATGTGACGGCGGTAGTTTTTCGAATTAATCACTGGTAGTTTTTACTTTTTTTTAGTTTTCTATTCAATTTTGCGTTTAAATTATAATCTTGCCTATTTTTTTTGTTTTCGAAAATTAGTGAACGGGAGTAAAAAATTTAGCGAAAGAAAATTAATTACAAAAACTTGTCTTTTTTAAAGAACAATTTCAAATAGATCGCGCTTTTTACTCACTAAAGTAGAAATCTACTTTATCGAGGAAACAATTCAGAATCAATTTCCATAAAGACTAAAAGACTACGTCATTCTTTGACTGATTCGTTACAAGGGAACATATTACGTCTTGTTTTGTTTTTACATTGAAAAATAAATATCCTAGTGTCCTGTGGAAAAAAGGGGATAAAAATGAAGAGGATTTTAATCGCGTTATTCGCGATTATAGCTGGTAAGTGATTTTTATTTTTGTTTCCTTTTTCTAACCTCTGGATTAATTTTGTTTTCACTTTCGTATTCTCTTTGTTTAAGTTTTTAAACAAAAGCTTGTTAATCAGCTATATTCATTTTCTGATGTCTTAATTGATTATTAGTTATTAACTATTAATTCTGATTAATAATTCTAATTAATAATTATTGGTATTGAAAATTCTCTGGTATGAAAACATGAATTTTTTCGATTTTTTTCAATTCTCTTTTTTTATTTTTAGTTTTTGAAAAAAATTAGTAATGGATAATATTTTGTTTTCATAGCGAAAGAAAATATTGTTTTCTCGAGGACTCTGACACTTATTAAATTTTTTTATGTTTCATTAACTGCATTTGTCACCGGAAGCGTTGTGCATAATGGAGATGATTCAGAAAAAGAGTTTTTCTCTGTTTCTCAGAAATTCCTCTGAAAATTACTCTTCATTGTTCACGACTTAAGAAAATTCTATTTTTTATTCACTTTGGTTTTTTTTATTTATTTATTTGTTTTTTCGTTCTTTCTTTGTTTTTCTTCTATTTTTCTTT
This sequence comes from Leptopilina drosophilae, assembly GCA_032873175.1. Classification (NCBI taxonomy): domain Eukaryota; kingdom Metazoa; phylum Arthropoda; class Insecta; order Hymenoptera; family Figitidae; genus Leptopilina; species Leptopilina drosophilae. The sequence continues at coordinate 46,986,620 of CM065482.1, read as the reverse complement.
AACTGATTATTTAATAAATACTATATATTTATTTATCGCATCTTTTCTAAGCTTTTACTTTCGAGAATAGTTTATATTATTCATTGAAAAGAGGATTGGGAGAAAGTCCAAAGTTCCTCAAGTTATCACATCTTTTAAAAATATAAAATGAAACTACGTTGAAAAATAAACTATTTTTAACTTTTTTTTTATTTATATGTAGACGTATGGATACGAATTACTGCGTTGTAAAACTGTTTTCGTTTTATTTTTTTTTAACTGAATTTATTTTCGATAAAAAATGAAATAATTTTCGTAGTAAAAATTTTCTTAATTTATAAATATCCCGGAAGTTTGTTATATATTTTTGAAAGAATAAAAGTTGAATTTTCTTTTGTTTGATGTTTAATATTCGTTGATTGAAAGGGGAGTACAAAAACATGATAAGACACGAGTCATTGATAAGGAGAATAGTTTCTCGAAATGTGAGAGTATTTTTGAAACTCAATCTTTAGGAATTAAAAATGTCTCATTAAAGAAGATTATCCGCTCATTTATCAAGTGAATTTAGATCATTTTTCTTTTCTTTTTGAATTAAAAATTTGTAGTTGAAAATGTTTTTTCAAATTCACCCGAAGGCGAGAAGAAAAGAATTTTTATTTTCTATTTTTGTTTTCTCTTTTTGTATTATTTTTGCTTCTAGTTTATAATTCTCAGCAAATTCGTTAAGTATTTAAAGGTATTATTTTTTGAAATTAATAATAATAATATTATTTTTTTTAATAACTTAAAATCTTATCGAGAGTAGGAATTAAAAAATGAATTCTTTTTTCAGTTTCTTCGGCTGCGGTGATAATTAAAGCTGAGGGACAAGAGACGCCTCATCTTTTGGGTTCAAAGGCATGCACATGGGGACCTTCTTATTGGTGTCAAAACCTCACGTGAGAAATACGATTCTTCATTAAATAAAATTAAAATAAATAATTTATTTTTTGTCTGACTTTTAGAAGATTAGTGATTCTTTCTCTTTCTTTTAATTAATTAATTGAATTAAATTAATTATTACTTCATTTGTTAATTTATATTTTATTATTTTAATTTAAATTTTTATTTATTTTGATTGAAATCCGGGAAAATTTATTTTTGAAATCTAATTTTTCTTAAATATATCAAAATTAATTCATTTAAATTAATTCAATTTTGTAAAACATCAATTTTAAATGAACTTTATTAAAAAACTAGCAAATGATACGCGCGGAACGTAGTATTTAATTTGATACTGTTATACAAATTACAAAATTTTTTATTAACAAACATAAATTTTTTAAATAATTTCATATTCAAAATTTTAAAAAAATCACTTTTTAAATACAAAATGATTTATTACTGTTCATATTGTCAAAAATTTTATTGAAATTTTACGAAAGCATTTCAATATTTCCTAAAATTTTAACAGATCTTTCTAAATAAAAATAATTAAATTATTTTAAATAGTAAAATTATTCGCAAGAATTCAATTATTTTTAATATAATTTAAAAAAAATTCTTCTCCATAAAATTTTAATTATTTTTAAAATGTTTAATTAAAATTATTAAAGGAACTCCATTATTTGACAAAAAAAAATCAAAGAAATTCTGCAAAAAAAATTTAATTAGAATTTTTTAAAATTTAAACAAAATTCTCCGCGAGATTTAAGTTATTTTCCTAAATAGTGGAATTTTGTGAAGCAATTCTATTATTATTAAATTTTTTGATAAAATTTTTTGCAATAATTCGATGATTTTCAATACATTAAATAAAAAAATTTTAATATTTGAAAAGAAAAATTACAAAAAAGTTAAGAAACAAAAAATCAAACAGCAACTATAACAATTATGATTAAGAATTAAAATTACAATTTATATTCTCATTCATTATAAATTAATCAATAATCTTTGTCAACTATTAAAAGAATACAATTGATATTTTTAATTATTTTCAGTATTAAATTTAAAAAAGAAATTAGAGAAAAAAAGTTAATTGAGCCAAAACATTTGTCATCTATCTCTAAAAAAATTAAATTTTTATTAAAGATTATGTTTAAAAATTAAGAAATTATTCCAGTTTTTTCATCTTTTTTTAATAACATTTAACATTTTGTTAAATAATTTTCAAATTTTGTTAGAAATAAATAAAAGAAATTATAGAAATTCGATTTGTCCGACAAAATGTTTTTGACAACACTTTATATTGTTTAATAGAAAAGAATGAAAGAAATTTTCATGATTTTGATTTGCTACCAGCACCTGCTTTGCTTAATTTTAGAAATTAAATTTAAATGTTAAATATTTTTTGTTTTAAATCCAATATCGAATTTTCAAAAATTAAGTAGGACTGGTAACTGGATGCAAGTTTCAGTTTCATAAAAATACTTAACTTTTAAAATTCTATTTCTAAAGTTAATTTATTATTAAAAAATACTAAATAATTAATTCTTATTATCTATTAATCAATACTGATTAAAAATATAATATTTTGATTTTGTTAGAAAAATTTTGATAATAAATAGAAATTATGCAAAAAAATACTACAAATTTTGTAAAAACAATATGATTTTCAAAATTAATTACAAAATGGAAGTTTAAAAAAAATGTTGATGGAGAAATATAAATAGTTTAAATTACTTTATTTTTTCTTCGTTTTTAAATACAGAAAAAGAAATTATGCAAATTTTTTCATTAATTTCTAGATTAAACTTAAAATAAATTGATTTTTAGAAAGTTAAAAAATTAAATCTTATTAAAGAAATTCTTCAAATGAAATTAAATATTTTGTTCTTTAATAAAAAAATGTGAATTGTGAATAGACATGATTATTATATGAGAAAGTACACAAGCATTTTTTCAGCTAGTAAAATATAAAATATCTTTATATACATAAAAAAAGAAAAATTGTAATTATTAAATACACAAATTCTTCCTACACATTTTTTGTTATTAATTTAAAATAGAAAAAACATTATTGTTAAAAATTGTAATTAAAAACGAAAATTTCATAACTTTTTATTTCAAAAGAAACTAATAATTTTTAAAATATAAACAAACAATAATTCTAAAATTTCTAAATCAACATTATGAAAATTTCTTACCTTATTTTATAAAAGCAATATCTATTAACCTTTTCTCTAAATAAACAATAAAAATTGATATTGACAAATCGAAAAACCAAAGTGTTTTGAAAAAGAAAAAAAAAACAGAAGCATATACAAAAACTAACTTCATACTGCGAACAGAATGAATGAAAACCCACAGAGATTAATATAGTTAATTAATTAATTAATTTAAAAACTACTTTGAAATTCTGATATGAATTTTATTAAAAATTTTTCTAATTAATTGAATTTTGAAGAAAAATTTTATTATTTATGAAGATTATTTAAATTCTGACCGGAATTTTCGACAATTTTGAAACATAATTAGATTTTTGTGAAGAATTGTCTTACTTTTGAAAATAATCGAATTCTTCAAGTTTCCAATGATTTTCTTATTAATAATTAAACGTAGTTTTAAAAACCTGGAAAATTCCGTTTTTTAATCTGGAAAACCGAGAAAAGTCACGGAATTTGAAAAAGGGTAAAATCATGGCAACCCTGAGTTTAATTTAATTATTTTAATTTTAATTTTTTATCTTTGTTTTTTGTATTTTTATTAAGTTATTAATTTTTTTTCTCCTTCTAAAATTAGGACTTCGGCAGGATGTAAAGCGACGAAACATTGCGTGCAAAAGGAGTGGATTAATTTGAAAGTTCCCGACGATACGGACAGTGTTTGTGGTATTTGCAAGGATATGGTGACACAGGCGCGCGATCAATTGGAGAGCAATCAAACGCAACAGGATTTAAAAGATGTTTTCGAGGGTAGTTGTAAATTGATTCACATCAAGCCGATTGTCAAGGAGTGCATTAAACTCGCCGATGAATTTGTTCCCGATCTCGTTGAAACATTGGCATCGCAAATGGATCCATCGGTTGTTTGCACTGTCGCCGGTCTTTGCAATTCGGCTCATATCGATAAATTGCTTCTTGAATACAAAGGAGGCGACGCGCAATCCAAGGCAAATATTTTATTACTTAATTTCTCATCTTTATCGCATTCACTTTTTTTTAGTTTATTTATCATTAAAAAATTTTCTTCTTCGTATTTTATTTATCTTTTTAAATTCTATCTATTCATATTTTATTTATTTTCCAAATTTTCTTCTTTTTCCTTTAATTCATTTATTTTCGCGTAATTGAATTTTGATAGAATGAAAAATTCTGCAACGACTTTGAAAATATTTAAAAAAATTAATTTTTGGATAATTATTTAGTTTGGTTTTAGTAGTTTTGCTTTTGGAAATTTAGTTGAAAATTTTATTTAGTTATTTAGGATAAATTTCTCTATTAATATTAGAATTGGAGAATTAGAAAAAAAATGAATTGCAAGGAAAGGTGATTAATTGGAAGATTTGTTTGTTTAAAGGTGGAGAAAAGACCGTTTGGCGATGACGAGCTGGACCCAAACGATTGCTCGAAATGCTTCACGATTGCCAGTCATATGGAGAATAAATTTCAAACAACTTCGAGGGATAATTTCCTTCAACATCTTCTACACTTCTGCGGTCAATTCAGTTCATTCTCGGACGCGTGCTCTGCGATTGTTATAACGCACTTTGAAACAATTTACGATCATTTGCAGAACAATTTCAAAGCGTCGAACATTTGCCATCTCTCCGGACAATGTAGCGGTAAATTCCACAAACATGACGACGAAACGGTAACGAACTTTAATCAGTAATCACTTAAAATTATTACTCTTAAATTATTAACTTGAATTATTAACTTGAATTATTAACTTGAATTATTAATTGAAATTAGTAATTGGAATCGTTAATTTATTACAGATGTTTTGCTCGAAGAATTGTATTTTTAATATATGTTTGTTACATTGTTTTTCAAATAGAGTCTGGACGTAGAAATTCGTCCATTGTCAAGTGTTGGAATGGTGGAAATTGGCGACGATTTGCCTTGTAAATTATGCGAGCAATTAGTTGGACATTTGAAAGAACTTTTGGTCGCTAATACAACCGAAGCTGAATTTAAAATGGTTCTCGACGGACTTTGCAAGCAGACAAATTCATTTTCATCCGAAGTAAATATCTTTTACACTTTCCTACATTTTTACTATTTATTTACATTTTTACGTTCTCTTTTTTTGTTATTTTAATACCATTTGCAATTTCAGTTTTAGTTTAAAATTCATTTTTACAATTTTCAGTGCCTATCGATTGTCGATCAATACTATCCAGAAATTTACACCTATTTGACAAAACATTTGGACGGCAATGAAGTGTGTGAAATGGCTGGTATTTGCCCTGCGCCCGGTAAAAATATTCACGTAAGTGTTGAATAGAGAAAAAGGGAAAATTAACAAAAGGCAAAGGAAATTTAAAGAAATTAGTATTGAAAAGAGAAAAGAAATAAATAATAATAAATAGACTATTTTAAATGAGAAATAAATTAGTATTTACTTTCTTTAATAATACTGTTTACAGTAGTAATTTTGTTGAAAAAGTAAAAGGATTTATTGAAATTACAGAATGGACCGATTGCACCACTTTTGCCCGAAGTGCCGAGAAAAATTGCTGAAAAAATTGTCACGCAACGTCATCTTTCGGAAGCTGAAGAAATGCAATTGCCAGTTGAGAGACATTTGCCATTCGCTAGTTTGGGATTCCCACGAATGGACGTCGAGGGAAAACGAACTTGTGCATTTTGTGAAATGCTTTTGCATTATGTCCAGGAAGTGCTCACGACCCCAAAGACGGAGGTAATTCTTCTTTTTCTCTTTTTTTTTTTAATATAAAAAGAATGTTTTATGTAAACAAAATATTTAACTTTAACAGAATATTGAATTTAAAAATGTATTTAATTAGGAAACATTTAATTTTAACAAAATAATTTAAATATGTATTTAATTGAGAAAAACGTTTAATTTTAACAACATGATTTAGAAAAATATTTAATTTTAACAAAATAATTTTAAAATGTATTTAATTTTAACAAAATAATTTTAAAATGTATTTAATTTTAACAAAATAATTTTAAAATGTACTTAATTTTAACAAAATATTTAATTAAAAATTTATTTAATTTAAGAATATAATTAATTTGAAAATAGTTTGTTAAAATAAAAAGAAATGTCTTTTGTTTGTTTTTAAGGACGAAGTGAAGCAAGTTTTCGACAAGGTTTGCACAAAGTTGCCGACATCGATCAAAGATACATGCGATGAATTTATCAACACTTACGGCGACGCTATTGTTGCAATTCTCGTTCAAGAAATCGATCCAACGACAGTAATAATTTTTTTCCTTTCTCTAAATATAATTTTCTTTCAAAATAGACATTTTTCTTTCAATTTTTTTTTTTGTAATCAGAAGAGTTTTATAAATTTACTGTTCAGTAAATCAAAAATGTTGATAATTTTTCTATTCTTCGTTCAAATGATTTTTAAAAAAGTTATTTTCTATCTTATCTTCAAAAAAATTATTTCTGGTTTGAAAAAATTTTAAAAAATACTATTTTTAAATGAAAAGAAGAAAAATACTGTTTTTAAATGAAATGAAAAAAAATACTATTTTTAAGTAGAAAAAAACTATTTTTAAATAGAAAAAAGGAAAATTCTATTTTTAAATACAAAAAAGGAAAATACTATTTTTAAAGTGAAGGAAGAAAATACGATTTTTAAATTGAAAGAAGAAAAATACTATTTTTGAACAAAAAAAAGAAAAATACTATTTTTAAATGGAAAAAGCTGTTTCTTTTTTAATTAAAAAGCCAGGAGAATCGATAATTATTTTCTTTTCGTCCGCAGGTGTGTCCAATGATTCATGTTTGCCCCTCGCAAGAGCAAATGGATTTCTGGGAGAAAATCCCATCAGAAATGGTATTAAAATCTAATGTTGAAGAAAAACCAAGTTGTCCACTTTGTTTACTCGCTCTGGAGCAAATTTACAATACTATTAAAAACAATAAAACCGAGGTGAGAAATTTCGATCATTTAATTCCTAAATTTTTCTCATTTAAGCTAATAAGAAGAAAAAGAAGGAAAATATTTTGAAAATTAAAATTTTTCCAAATAGTCAAATTTATATATAATTTAGGAATTAATTTTCTTAATTCTATGAATTTTATTTTTAATCAATTTTATTAATTCTATGAATTTTATTTTTAATCAATTTTCTTAATTCTATGAATTTTATTTTTAATCATTTTTATTAATTCTATGAATTTTATTTTTAATCAATTTTATTAATTCCAGTTTCTTTAACTAACGTTTCGATTAGTTTTAAATTTAAAAAAAAAATAATTTCGTTTCAGGCCAACATTGAATATCAATTGAGTAAACTGTGCAACCATTTGCCAAAGAGTTTAGTCGACGAATGCAACGATTTGGTGAAAGGTTACAGTCGCGAACTCATCGAAATGTTGCTCGCCGATCTCACACCGCAAGAAGTTTGCACCTCTATTAAATTATGCGATCCGTCAAAACACGTTGGACCGACAATTGAAGTTCGGAACAATTTCTATCCGCTCGATAAGGACGGACAAATTAGTAAGGAACACAAACCTTTTTTTTCTCTCCATTTCTTATTTTAATATCTCGCAACTTTGTTCTCAGTACTCAATTTTTTTAAATTCTATTAAATCGTTTAATTTGTTCAAAAATTAGAATTTAACGATCACTCAGGTTTAATTTTTATTTTAATTCACATATTTTTTTTTTTTCTTTAGTGACAAACGAAATTCCAAATTTCCCATTACATCCAATGAAAATAAAACCAGTGAAAGATGATGACGTTGAATGTGTAATTTGCGAATTCGCCATGCAATATTTGGAGAAAGCGTTGAGCGATAAGAAAACAAAGGACGAAATTGAACACGTTGTTCATGTGGTTTGTAATCATTTACCAAAAACCGTGGCCAAGGAATGTAATCAATTTGTTGATAATTATGCGGATGTTGTGATCGATCTTCTATCGAAAGAAGTCAGTCCCAAGGAAGTTTGCTCAATGATTGGTCTCTGCAATACCACTGTTCAAGAATTTAAAAGTAAAGTTTAATTTCTTTTCTAAAAAACTCCATTTTATTAGTTAAACAAATTTTTTTCCTTCAAAACTTTTTCTCAATTCTTCAATTTTTGGCATATTTTCTTTTTCATAATTTCCTAATTTCTTTCATTTATTAAAAAAATGATTCCTATTTATTTTCTTGGAGAAATTGAAGTTTCTTTTTATTCTAGAATCAGTTGCCGAATGTGCCCTCTGTCAGGATATTGAATCGAATATTTACAAGAAAGTTGGCGACACAAAGGATCCAGAAGAAATTGAGGCGATTATTTCCAGAGTTTGTAAATTTATCCCAGCAATTTATGAACACAAGGTGAATAATTTTTTCCGAAAAACTAATTTTTAATAATAAAAAAAAAAGAAATACAAATACGTAAATAATTAATAAATGATGAAATGAGTAAGAAATAATTAATATTTTTTCACAGTGCACGATGATGATGGAAATTTACGAACAAAGTATAAACAATATAATGAACAAATTCGAAGGATCGCCAAATATTTGCAGTAAACTTGCTCTATGTTCAGCAAACGATTACATGATGTTAAAAGAGAATCGCCGCGAGAGACGTGATGCAAATGAAGATAGAATACATCCCTGCACATGGGGCTTAGACTATCTTTGCGCCAACGAAGTTGCAGGAAAGAAATGCAATGTAAATCACAATTAATCATTTTTTTTCTTCTATTTTCTCTTTCTATTTTCTAGAGTCTCATTTTTTCGATCTCTCTCTCTCTCTCTTTCTACTTTTTTTCCAATTTTAATCGAAATTATTTTTTAGGTTAGTGATATACAATGCAAAAACTATAAAGAGATCTCTGAGAATGGTTTGAAAACGAAATTAGCAAATACTCAAAAATCAGCAGAGACCGTGTAATGTACGATCACATTGATTTTTTTTTAGATCAAAGCAAAAAAAAAATATAGATCAAATATTAATATAATTTTTGATACCGAACAAAATCGAAAAAATGAAGCAAGTTTTTCAAAAAAATTTTCAAGCAAAATAATTTGAAAAACATTTTGCAATTCTCTATGTATAAGAAATATACTTAAAACGAAATGAAAAACAACTTGTATTGTTTATAAAAATATTAACATTTAATGTATAAGAAGAATGTTGAGAAAAATTTTAACTTTGTAGACTTCGACTTAAATTAAGTTCTCTTCCAATTTTTTTCTTCTAAGTATACCAAAAGAAAAAAGAAAAGAGTTCTATGAATAGACAATTTAGAAAATGGCAATTGGAATTTCTCTCTATTATTATGTTACTTAATATTTTTTTTTTATTACTGAATACTCAGTGAAAAATTTTACTTTCTATTTTAGTAATGTAAGTTTTCTGTGATAATGAATAAAATAAAATTTCCTTAAAATGTAACTTTTTATTCTTATTTTTTCTCCCTGTTAGTTACGTGTTTTTTTTTATAATTAACTTTTTAGCAAATTCTTAATATTCTTTTTTGCTATTTACCTATAAAAATATTGTTTATTATTTTAGTAAGAAATTTTTTTAAAAAATAGGAAGAAAATAAAAATAAAAATTTATTTACACATTAATTTAAAAAATATTGAAAAAAAAAATTTCAGACATGTAATTTTTAAATTTTACGATATCGATTCTTCTCATTTTCAAAAATAAGCATTTTTTCGCCAACTTAAATATTTTTAATAGAAACAAACAACTATTATTATAAACAATTTACAGGTGATTTTTTTATTGTATAATTAATCTTTTTTTGAAATAATTCTCAATTAGGGAAATTCTTTTTTACAGCATCATTAATTAGTGTTCTCAAATATTTTACATGATTCAATACTTTTTTATCGAATGTAAAATTTTTATAAGAAATTGGAATAATTTGATAGCCCAATAAATTCAAAAGTGAATTTTGAAATTGTATTTGTCCTATAGCTTTTTCATCGCCTCGACAATAATCATAGTATGTCAATGATTGTACAGCCAATCTAGAAAGAGAAAAAGTATTTTTAAGTTAAATTAGAATTAAAGTAAATTAAAAGAAATGACAAATACGAATTACAATTTGTTGAAATTTTTATACTAATATTATGTAAATATTAATTTTTCTTCATATTTTATAAATTCAAATGGAAATACAGTGAAAAATAATTACTTTAAAGATTTTTTCTCCGTCGATTCAATTTGAGAAATAAGAATCGGTTTGCTATTTTCATCAACATAGAATTCAGCATCTGGAAAAAATATATTTTACCTTTAAAATTATTTCAAAATTAAACTATTTGACAAATTAACTATAATTCGAAGAAAACATTTTTGTCACATTTAAAAAAAAGATAAAATTATAGATTAATTTCCTAATGTAATTATAATTAGTTAGTTAGTTGTCGTTTGCTTTTTTGTATCTTAACTTTTTTTGCATAATTTTTATTATCAAATATTTTCAATTTTAACATTAATGTATTGAAAAACATCGAATTATTGCAAAGAATTAAATTTTATCAAAAAATTTGAGAATAATATAGAATTTCTTCTAAAAATAATATTAAATTCTAGTGAAGAATTTTATTAAAACTTTTAAAAATTCTAATTAAATTCTTTTGAACAATTTCTTTGAATTTTTTTTAAACTAATGGAGATTCTTTAAAAATTTTAATTGAAAATTTTGAAAGCAATTGGATTTTATGAAGAAGAATTTTATTAAAATTGTATAAAAATAATTAAATTCTTGCGAAGAATTTTTTACCGTTTATAAAAATAATTGAATTGTTCCGAAGAATTTATGAAAAAATTTAGAAAATAAATTAATTTTATGTTAATATTTGAAGATTAAATTTCTTTCGAGTCTCTTAAAATTGTTTTGAAAATAATTAAATTCCTTCAAAGTATTTTACTATTTAGAAACATAAATTAATTACTGCAACAAATTTTACTATTTATAAAAATAATTGAAATGTTTCGAAGAGTTTATTAAAATTTTGAGAAATAATTAAATTGTTATGAAGAATTTTATAGAAATAATTGAAAATAATGAATTTTGTTTTCTTATTTATATAAATCTGTTGACAATTGAATTATTTTTAAAGAATTTAAAATTCTTGTTGAAACATAATTTTATGGAAATTTTTGAAAATAATTCAATTCTTTCGTGTAAATAAATTTAAATTGGATTAAAAATAATTTAATTCATTCAAAAAATTGTAATATGTAAATAATTGAATTGTTTCGAAGAATTTATTAAAATTTTAGAAAAGAAATAAAATTTATGAAAATATTTTAAAATATTTGAATTCATCGGAGGAATTTAATTAAAATTGTTTTGAAATAAATTGAATTCCTGCAAAGAATTTTACTATTTATAAAATTAATTAAATTTTAGCGAATAAATTTACTGTCTTTATAAGAATAATTTAATTATTTCGAAGAATTTATTAAAATTTTAGAAAAAATTGAATTTTTTCGAAGTGAAAATATTTCTAAAAATTGATCTATTTCGAGGAATTCAATTAAAATTGTTTTAAAAAGTAATTGAATTCTTGCGAAGAATTTTATTATTATTTATAAAAATAATTGAACTGTTTACAAGGATTTATTAAAATTTTAGAACAATCTCGAATTCTTTTGTGAAATTTTATTAAAAATTTTAAGTAATGAACAGTAATAATTAATTTTGTACTTAATAAGTGAATTTTGAAAATTTTGACTATGAAATAATTTAGAAAATTTATGTTTGAAAATAAAGTAGTTTGTAAATTGCATAACAACAAAAAATTGAATAACTCCATATGATAAATAAATTACAAAAAGAGATTAATATTTTGTTTTAACACTTTCTTACCTATGGAAAATCCCATATTTGTATTAACGTCCATTTTTAAACAACCAGCGGAAGGTAAAAATGCAAACAATGCTGTTACGATGCGTTTAACGAATTCCTGTTGATCTCGATTCTTTTCTAAAGTTACTTCATATATTAATGAATTCGAATTCAAAAGTTGATCTGAAAGAGACAGTTAAAATTTTTAATAAATTAGAAAATGAAAAATATATTTCCCTAATCAATAATAATGATCATAGAAATTAATTTCCCATTATTAGTATTTGAAAATAAATTACCTTCATTTTTTTTAAATACCAATTTCGCGCAAGCGTTAATATTTAAAATTTTCCTTTTCTTTGATTCCGTTATTGTCGTCACAACTGTAAAAAGAAGTAATTAAAAATCTTAAAAACTTTTTTTTTACCTTGAAAAAGGAAACTAGTGTCACAAAGAAGAATTATTTTTTTTTTCTAAATAAAACGAACCTGCTAATTTTCCAAGAAATTCAGGATTCAACACTGACATTACTTGAGCTTCTTGAGCTTGATTTAAAACAACCAATGCCCAAACGACATCCAACCATTCAGACGCTCCTGACATTTCAATTTCTGTCAGTTGACTTGTAAAGGCCTAAAAAAAATAAAATTATTATTTACTGATCTTTGTTCCAAAAAACATCGACAACTTTCAGTCTATCCTTTCGATTTTTTTGAAAAATGTTTCTCTACTACTGCAAAATTTAGCAAAAATTAAAAAACCAAAATAAATAACGAAGCGTTTTTTTTAAATGAAAAACTTTTTTCAACATTTTAGCAAAAAAGAAAATTTAATTTTAAAGGATAAGAAAGTAGAATATTTATATTTATTATTTTTTCTAATAAGAAAAGAGGATCGAAAGAATTTTTTTAAAAAAATGGAGAAAAGTGTTTGCAAAAAAATGAAAATAAAAACCTGAAACTCTTGTAGATTTGTGGTTGGTGTAAAGCCAACGACTGCTAAAGTTACAAGAAATGAACAAATATATTGTGGCTTTATTCCTGTATGATTCTTCAATATCCACGTTGTTAGTGTCATTAAAAGTTCCTCGTTTCTATACCTCAATAATCCAATTGACTTTAAAATCGAACCGATAACGGCCGAATTTTGTCCCCTTATTTTCGGTATTTTTTCAATTAAAGTAGGAAGTATTTTATTCATTAAAGCCTGCAAAAATAATAGAGAAAATTTTACAACAATTAACTATATTAATCTCTGTGGGTTTTCATTTATTCTGTTCGCAGTATGAACTTAGTTTTTGTATATGCTTTTGTTTTTTTTCTTTTTCAAAACACTTTGGTTTTTCGATTTGTCAATATCAATTTTTATTGTTTATTTAGAGAAAAGGTTAATAGATATTGCTTTTATAAAATAAGGTAAGAAATTTTCATAATGTTGATTTAGAAATTTTATAATTATTTTTTGTTTATATTTTAAAAATTATTAGTTTCTTTTGAAATAAAAAGTTATGAAATTTTCGTTTTTAATTACAATTTTTAACAATAATGTTTTTTCTATTTTAAATTAATAACAAAAAATGTGTAGGAAGAATTTGTGTATTTAATAATTACAATTTTTCTTTTTTTATGTATATAAAGATATTTTATATTTTACTAGCTAAAAAAATGCTTGTGTACTTTCTCATATAATAATCATGTCTATTCACAATTCACATTTTTTTATTAAAGAACAAAATATTTAATTTCATTTGAAGAATTTCTTTAATAAGATTTAATTTTTTAACTTTCTAAAAATCAATTTATTTTAAGTTCAATCTAGAAATTAATGAAAAAATTTGCATAATTTCTTTTTCTGTATTTAAAAACGAAGAAAAAATAAAGTAACTTAAACTATTTATATTTCTCCATCAACATTTTTTTTTAAACTTCCATTTTGTAATTAATTTTGAAAATCATATTGTTTTTACAAAATTTGTAGTATTTTTTTGCATAATTTCTATTTATTATCAAAATCAAAATATTATATTTTTAATCAGTATTGATTAATAGATAATAAGAATTAATTATTTAGTATTATTTAATAATAAATTAACTTTAGAAATAGAATTTTAAAAGTTAAGTATTTTTATGAAACTGAAACTTGCATCCAGTTACCAGTCCTACTTAATTTTTGAAAATTCGATATTGGATTTAAAACAAAAAATATTTAACATTTAAATTTAATTTCTAAAATTAAGCAGGTGCTGGTAGCAAATCAAAATCATGAAAATTTCTTTCATTCTTTTCTATTAAACAATATAAAGTGTTGTCAAAAACATTTTGTCGGACATATCGAATTTCTATAATTTCTTTTATTTACTTCTAACAAAGTTTGAAAATTATTTAACAAAATGTTAAATGTTATTAAAAAAATATGAAAAAACTGGAATAATTTCTTAATTTTTGAAACATAATCTTTAATTAAAATTTAATTTTTTTAGAGATAGATGATAAATGTTTTGGCTCAATTAACTTTTTTTCTCTAATTTCTTTTTTAAATTTAATACTGAAAATAATTAAGAATATCAATTGTATTCTTTTAATAGTTGACAAAGATTATTGATTAATTTATAATGAATGAGAATATAAATTGTAATTTTAATTCTTAATCATAATTGTTATAGTTGCTGTTTGATTTTTTGTTTCTTAACTTTTTTGTAATTTTTCTTTTCAAATATTTAAAATTTTTTAATTAATGTATTGAAAATCATCGAATTATTGCAAAAAATTTTATCAAAAAATTTAATAATAAAAGAATTCCTTCACAAAATTCCACTATTTAGGAAAATAACTTAAATCTCGCGGAGAATTTTGTTTAAATGTTTAAAAACTCTAATTAAATTCTTTTTGCAGAATTTCTTTGATTTTTTTTTTGTCAAATAATGGAGTTCCTTTAATAATTTTAATTAAACATTTTAAAAATAATTAAAATTTTATGGAGAAGAATTTTTTTTAAATTGTATTCAAAATAATTGAATTCTTGCGAAAAATTTTACTATTTAAAATAATTTAATTATTTTTATTTAGAAAGATTTGTTAAAATTTTAGGAAATATTGAAATTCTTTCGTGAAATTTCAATAAAATTTTTGACAATATGAACAGTAATAAATCATTTTGTATTTAAAAAGTGATTTTTTTAAAATTTTGAGTATGAAATGATTTAGAAAATTTATGTTTGTTAATAAAAAATGTTGTAATTTGTATAACAGTATCAAATTAAATACTACGTTCCGCGCGCTAGCGCGCGTATCATTTGCTAGTAAAAAAATTGTTTTTCATTTTGCCTAATAATAATAATAATAATAATTTATATTTACCTCATCATAAAAATTTAAAATTGACATATTATACATAATATCCGATGCACATTTAATATGCATTGATTCATTACTATTAACTATCCGTTCTGTTAGTGCTTGCAAAACAGGCATAATTCTCGACTTAAAGAGACCCAATTTTGTCAGAATCTACAAAAAAAGCAAGAAATTAACTAAACATTTATCTTAATAAAAAAAATACAAAAATACCCAATTTTCACTGCATTATCCATTACATAATAATAATCATCAAGAACTTCAATAAAAAAAAAAATTCCAAACAAACCTGTACGGATTCTTGCATTGAAAGATCTGGTTTTTCAATCATTTTATGTATTTCATTAATGTCAAATAAAAATCCTAAATTTTTATTTCGAAACTTTTGCGTCTTCGATTGTATGTCAGAATTTTTCACTTCTTGCGATGAATTATCAAATAAATATTGACATAAACTTTTATACCTTGTGTCAGCTTCAAAATCGGCAACTTTTGCTTTACCCGATTTCACCAATGCTGAAAGTTGTGAAATAATTTTCAACGAAAATTCCGAATTCAATGATGACATATCAATTGTTGATAATAACTTTTCAACTTCTTTCTCTTCAATATTCGTAAAATATTTCGATACATTCAAATCGGCTATTTTCACATTTTTCTTCTCAAACGTTTTCCTCTTATTCGTTTCCGTAGGAATTTTCTTCTTACTCTATACATAGAAAATATAAATTTTAATGAAAAATTCAATTATAAATTAGAAATATATATATATGAATAAAGTTAACCTAAAAAAATGTGTTTATAAAATTATTCAAAACAGAGGGAGGGAAAATTTGATTTGTTTCGATAGAGGAAAATAAAGGGGAAAAAATAATTAGAGATTAATATTATATCAAAAATTTACTTCATCGGACGATATTTTTGATTTCTGGTCAACTTGTTCCACTTGGGGGTTAGAAATTGTTGAGTAAGCTGTCACTGTTTGAGTTGCACACCACAAAGGCAATCTGGTATTATGTCTAACTGATAAATTAATAAAAATCCCACTAAATTGCAACATTGTCATTGTACTGAAAATTATTTACATAATTATTATTTAATCGTTTAAATTAAAAATGTAATCGCACTACTATAAACTCAAGGCAGCATGAACATAACTACCTACTTTTTTTCCTTACAATCTCCTAACCGTTAGTTTTTCCTGACAAGTTTAACAATTCACCGACAAGTTGACATTCATTAATCAAATATCAACAAATTATCGGCCATTAATTGATTTCAAATAAATAAACGAAATTCCGAACACAAAAAAATTTTCAAATGCATCGTGTATAGTAATTTTAAGAGCAGACGAATTTTTTCAGTTTTCCAAAAAGCGTCCAATTTTCCCAATGGATCGACCTTTATGTATTCAAACGTGGGAATCGAACTTCAAATCTCCCACGTTGGCAACAGTGAACTTTTCAAGATTCTAAATTTAACCTCATCTTTCTTATATTTATAAGTTTATAATCTTTTTATAATTCATAAAAGTATGAAATAAAAATAGTACCTAGTTGATTAAAAATTAATTCTTAATTAATAAAATTTAATTCATAATCGACTTCAATTCTTTCATATACGGAAAAAAGTAATTACATTTCGAATTTCGACATTTTTATATAGAAATGATGATAATTCACGTGTTTTTAGTCGCGCGCATCGATAGCAGACAAAATTTGTGATTAAAGATAAAAAAAACCCCCCTTGAAAAGACTCGAGACTTCCGTGCTTTATAACGAAAAAAAATTTTTGTTTAGTCTTCAGTTTGAGACGAGAAGAAGTTGATTGAGTAGAATATATATAATAACGGCGGAAAAAAAATGCCTAACATTATAAATGATATTAAGTTAGATTTTAAGGACGTGTTACTTCGTCCTAAAAGAAGTACGTTAAAAAGCAGATCCGATGTGAGTAATTTACATTCTTTTTTTGAATTAATAAATTGTATTTCAATACATTTTTTCTTGTATACGAAATATTTTTGTCATTTTTTTGATTTTTTTAATCTTGAATTAAAAGAAAATTCAAGGCGTTTGAAAAACGTCGCTTAGAATTAAAGTTGACATTGATTTTCATTTTCTAATATCGCAATATGAAAAAATACATATTTCGGAAATTCATTTATAAATAATCAATACCTGTAACTAAAAACTATTTTTGTATTCCTTTTCTAAAAATATTCTTTCCAGGAAGAAATGAAACAATTTCGAATTTCGAATTCTTTTCTTTGGTTCTTATTTTAATATTTTTTTTATTAATTTTCAAAAATAATGTATTCAATTTTTTTTATCATATAAAGTGAATTTTTTAACTAGAATATTAAAAAAAATCAATTTGTCAGTTCGTGAAAATTTTTCTGAACAAATTTTTTTTTGTTAACTAATTAGATTTTAGGGAAAGTAGGAAAATTTACATTTCTAATAAATTGGTGGTTTAATATTTATAATAAATAATTAATTGCTGAATATAAACAGGAAGTATTGTGTTTTCAATTTACGTGCACTTGACTTTTATTTAGTGCACTGTCTAAAAATATCCTTCAGCTATTTCACTTTCAAGGTTCTTAATTTGTATGATCGATAAGATAAAAATCTGAAACAAAGTACTTTTTTCTGATTTTTTTATTATTATTATTGAAAAAAAGAAAAGTGGAATAAATTTTACAAGATTGAATAATTTCTTTCTTTTTTTGTATTTTTTTTCACAGATGTAAATAAAATTATTTTTCGAAACGAAATGGAAAATTATCAGAAAGAAATGAAATGTTTTTGAAATATTTATTCAATTAGAATTTATTTTTTTATTTATTTCTTTACTTATTTATTATTTTAGAAATATGAATATTTTTTTGCAGGTCGATTTGTATAGAGAAATTACGTTTCGGAATTCAAAGCAAACGTACAAGGGAATTCCGCTGATGGCATCCAATATGGACACAGTTGGAACTTTCGAAATGGCCAAAGTTTTGGCAAAGGTATTTGGAAAATTGAGAGGAAAAAATATTTCCCCGTTCAAGAGGAAAAGAATTTTTGAAAATGGAATTAATTTCGAAAAAAGGGAATTTGAGATATTAAATTGATTTTAATTTTGTTTTTCATAGCACGGACTGTTCACGACTTTACATAAATATTACACTGGAGATGAATGGAAGGAATTTGCCGATAAACATCCCGATTGCATTAAATATATGGCCGCTAGTTCAGGAATTGGAAACGAAGATTTCGATCGTTTGACTAGTGTTCTAGATGCAGTGCCAGCAATTTCGTTTATTTGCATCGACGTCGCGAATGGATATTCACAACATTTTGTCGAATACGTGAAGAAAATTAGGGCGAAATTTCCCAATCACACGATAATAGTGAGAATAATAAAATTATAATAGTAATAATAATAAAACCTTTGAAAATAATAACGAAAAGAATAAAATAAAAGACAAAAAGAAGAGGAATATTTTTTTAAAATTATTTTTTAAATACTAAAAGAATAAAATAAATGACAAAAAGAAGAAAATTAAATACTAAAAGAATAAAGTAAAAGACAAAAAGAAGAAAATTAAATACTAAAAGAATAAAATAAAAGCCAAAAAGAAGAGATTAAAATACTAAAAGAAGAAAATTAAATACTAAAGGAAGAAAATTAAATACTAAATATTACAGAAACGATTTTCTTGTACAAATTCTTTTCTTTTCTTGATTTCAGGCAGGAAATGTCGTCACTGGAGAAATGGTGGAAGAATTAATTCTCTCAGGAGCCGATGTAATTAAAGTTGGAATTGGTCCTGGATCAGTTTGCACGACACGAATGAAAACTGGCGTTGGATATCCACAATTGAGTGCTGTAATTGAATGTGCCGACGCTGCTCATGGCTTAAAGGGTCACATTATTTCCGTAAGTTTTATTTCCCCTTTAAAATTTCCCTTTTTCTATTTTTTTTCTTTTTTTTTTTTTGTTAAAAAATAAAATAAATAAAAATCGACCGACTTTCGTTTCAATTAATTGCAATAATATTCATTTCTCTTTATCTTTTAATCGTCAAGATAGGAAAAAAGTATTTAAAAATATTCTTTATATATCAATATTTATATATTTTCTTAATTGATATTAGAATTAAGAAATAATTCTGAAATAATTAGAATTAGAAATATTAGAATTGTTTAATACTTACATTTCGAAATTAATTATTAATTAAATTCTTAATTAACAATCGAATTAGGAAATAATTCTAAAATAATTAGAAATATTAGAATTGTTTAATAATTACATTTCGAAATTAAAAGCAATTTTTAAATTCTGACAAAGTTAAAAATGTTAATTACATTTAAATTAGTTTTGATAAGATTTGATAAAATTGTATGAAGGAAGTTTGATAAAGAGAAATGAAAGGAACAATTCTGATCATAAACTTCCATTAGTTTAAATGCTTTTAAATTAATACCATTTTTTTTTAGCTTTTTATTAAAAAAACCTTGACTTTTCAATTTCCAGTCATTGTTCAACTAAAAAATCTCTTCGCTTTTTTTATTACAACTAAATTGTTTACTGCTATTATTATGAATTATTATGGATATTACTATTAACGGAGCTTATGATAAAATTATTTACGAGAATTGAATTTTTTTCACTAATTAATCCAATATTCTCAGCGGGAATTATAATTATTTAAAAAAAATTTTAATGAAATTCTTCGTAAAAAGATTGTTTTTACTATTTTTTACTATTACTGTTTTAAAAATTTTCAAATAAAAATTCCTTTTTGAGAAAAAATGTAATTCCTTTTCGTAAATAAATAAAATTCTTCGCTGAAATTCAAGTACTTTGAAGAATTTTGTTCCGATTCTTTAAGAGAATTAAAATATTATCAATAATAGTATTTTAATTAAATTCTCCGAAGAAATTTTGTTATTTTCGAATATTTTAATAAAATTCTTAGCAAAATCACGAAAGAATTTAATTATTTCTGAAAAATATCCATAAAATTCAATTTCAACAAGAATTTTAAATTAGTTAAAAATAATTCAATTATTGTCACAATATTTATAAAAAAGAAGAAAAAAACTTCATTATTTTTAATTATTTATATAAAATTCTTCATACCAATTTAATTATTTCTCAAAATTTTAATAAACTCTTCGAAACATTTCAATTATTTTTATAAATAGTAAAATTCTTTGCAATAATTAATTTATGTTTCTAAAAAGTAAAATCCTTTGTAGAAATTTAACTATTTTCAAAACAATTTTAATAGAATTTCTCGAAAGGATATTAATCTTCAAATATTAACATAAAATTAATTTATTTTCTAAAATTTTTGATAAATTCTTTGGAACAATTAAATTATTTTTTTAAATGGTAATAAAATTCTTCGCAAGAATTCAATTATTTTTATAAATAGTAATAAAATTCTTCGCGAGAATCCAATTATTTTTAATACAATTTTAATAAAATTCTTCTTCATAAAATCCAATTGCTTTCAAAATTTTCAATTAAAATTTTTAATGAAACTCCATTAGTTAAAAAAAATTCAAAGAAATTCTTCAAAAGAATTTAATTTGAATTTTTAAAAGTTTTAATAAAATTCTTCACGACAATTTAATATCATTTTTAGAAGGAATTCTATTATTGTCAAATTTTTTTGATACAATTCTTTGCAATAATTCGATCATTTTCAATACATTCATTTTAAAATTAAAAATATTTGAAAAGAAAAATTATTAAAAAAAAGTTAAGAATCAAGAAAGCAAAAAATAATATTTTTCACGCAGGAAATAAATTATTTTACAAAAATTTTAAAAAGAATTCAATGAAATTTCAGATTTAATGTATAAAAATAATAATTGAGAAATAATATAAAATAAATCTTTTCGATTGAGAACAATTTGGTTTAATTGTTTTTTCCTATTTTTTAATCTTTAAAGCATTTAATTAGAATTAAATTAATTAAATTAATTAAATTAATTAAATTAATTAAATTAATTAAATTAATTAAATTAATTAAATTAATTA
Organism: Leptopilina drosophilae; assembly: GCA_032873175.1. Classification (NCBI taxonomy): domain Eukaryota; kingdom Metazoa; phylum Arthropoda; class Insecta; order Hymenoptera; family Figitidae; genus Leptopilina; species Leptopilina drosophilae. Next base: position 46,965,298 of record CM065482.1, on the reverse strand, counting down.
AATTAATTAATTGTAATTAAATTAATTAAATTAAATTTTATTGATTTAAAAATTAGAAAACGAAAAGAAAAATCATCAAAAGAATTAGGGAACAACGAAAATATTATTATTTTATTGAATTTTATAAAATTTGAAAGTTGAAGCTTCATAATTACATTTTTTTGTGATTTGAATTTCTTAAATTTTTTTATAAATGATAAATTTCTTTTATTTTTTGCTAACATTTAGATTATCGTATTGGAAAAAAACTTGAGGGACACAATCAAACAATTTTCCTACAATATTGAATGAGAATATATATTTATATAAAGATCTTGCATTAATAATCAGAAAAAACACATTTTTTTATTTATTTTTTCCCTATCTTATCAATGTATGATTCATCGTCTCATTTTTATTGCAAAAAAAGAATTTTTTCAATAAAAAAAATGTTTTTTGAATTCTTTGAAAATGGAATTTTGTTATATAGATACAAATTTTCCTATTCTAATCATTTTAGTAATTTCTGAACTATTTATCTTTTTTGCATTACAAATTTCTTTTTTTTATTTTTAATTTTCAGAAGAGTGTATAATTTTTGTCTGATTTTTTTTTAAGGACGGAGGCTGTATATGTCCGGGAGATTTGGCGAAAGCTTTCGGAGCCGGAGCCGATTTTGTAATGGCTGGTGGTATGTTCGCTGGACACGACGAATGTGGTGGCGAAATAATAGAAAAAAATGGGGAGAAAATCAAACTTTTCTACGGAATGGCGTCAAATACGGCAATGAGGAAACATGCCGGTGGTGTTGCTGATTACAGGTATAAGAAAAGTTTATTTGTTATTTCTTTCTTTTCTAAATATTTTTATTGTTATTATTATTATTATTATTATTATTATTATTATTATTATTATTATTATTTTTATTTGAAAACAAAATTCTCTATTTATGAATTGTAATAAATTGTTTCCTGAATTTACTTCTTCTAAACATGGAGAGCAAACTTTTACTCATTTACTGAAATAAGAAAGAAAGGGAAATTAAAATTAGTTTGTAAAATCGTTTTTCATGATTTTCAATTTAATCTAATTTGTTGGAATAAAATTCAATTTAATTTGATGGAATACAAAATTTATTTTTATTTAATTTGTTGAAGTAAAATTAAATTGAATTGATTAAATTGAATTGAATTTGTTGGAATGAAATGAAATTGAATTTAATTTCTTGGAATAAAAGTGAAATTCAATTGAATTCGTTGGAATAAAAAACCGAATTTCCAGATCCTCGGAGGGAAAAACAGTGGAGATTCCTTATCGAGGAGCAGTCGAGAATACAGTATTAGACATGTTGGGCGGTTTACGTTCAGCTTGTACTTACACGGGAGCCGAGAGACTTCGGGAATTACCTCGACGTGCAACATTTATTCGTTGCACACAACAACTTAATAATGTTTACGGTCCTCCAATGTGAATTTAGTATTTTTTTCCCTCTTTTTATTAAATAATTCATCGTCAAGTCAATTTAGATTTCTTTTGGTCAAATGAATTATTTAATTAAAGAATCGAGCCTGCTTATTGCAAATTTATCGTGTTTGTGAATGAATGTGATGAAACTAAATGCTAAGAAAATTTCTTTATAAACTATAAATTACTTGAGAAATCGATTTAAATTACGCTTTTTGTTACTAATTTTTTGATACTAGTTTTTTTTTTCTTTTTTCATAAAACTAGTTTTCTTCAATTTAGAAAAAAAAACGAAGCATTCGTGCTTCTATAGCGCAATTTAACTGTCGAAAAAGAAAGAAAAGAAAGCTGTGAATCACGTCAAATATTTTTATTATTCTATAGTATAATTGTCAATTTGTTGGTAAAAAAAGGTGCTTTGTTATATATAATTATATACGAAATAATAATCAAGTGCTTTATTGTGCGAATTCAACATTTTACGTTGAAATGAAAATCAATTAATGATAATTGTCAAATTGGTCATTGTAAATTTCTTAACGTTGTCAATTAACTGTTATTATTTTTTTCAATTTTTACTACTAATGTACTTAATTTAATTTTTAAAGTCTCAAAATTAGTTGTTTTTCCAAATATTATTTATAACTAACAATAATTTGTAGTAGAGAAATTTTTACTAATTCAATTAGTTCAATTTTTGTTAAAACTGAAGAATTTAAATTTAAATCTATTTTCGTCTTTATCGAATGAAAAAGAATTGAAAAAAAGGCGAACGTATTACTGAACGCAAATAGGAATTGATTTCAGTTATATATTGAAACTAAAATCAAATGTGTATGAAATTTAATTATTAATTATTAATTATTAATTATTAATAATGTATTTATGATCTCAAACTGAGTATTATTCATCGAAGCAAAATGCTGCACATTGTACAATGTTAAAACCAAAAAGAAAACGTTGAACAAAAAATAGGGAAGGATTTTTGGGTATAGTTCACTTTGTAATCTCGAAAGGATTATATAAAATTATTTTTAAACACTAGACATGTTTGTTAATTTTTCATCGAAAACCCTGAAAAAGCAAGTTTTTAAAGTATCTTAAGGAAAAATGTAAGTAATTACAATTTTCTTTCTTAATGAATTCATGTTTCTTGATTTTGTTTACATGTCTCGTTGTTTCTCATCTATTTTGATAATAACATTAACAAAACACAATATCATAATATTTTCTTTTAGCTTCTTCTTTTTCTTTTAAATTTCTAATTAAATTAGAAATCCAATTTTTTTTAAACAAATATTCTCGAATTGTTTATCTAATATTATATTATAATATAGAAAATTGTTATACAATGATTATTATATTATGCTTGTTTAAAATTAATTAACCATGTAATTATTATATAATGTAAATTGTATGTAATTATAGAAATAATTTTTATTACTTTTCAAGGTAATTATTACGAAGGGGAAAAAATCGGAGAATATTGCATACAGACGAGATTAATAAATTGAACACGAAGTGATTTTGCACACTTTTAGATTATATTTGCCCGCCAAAGAAGTATGAAATAAAGGAGGAAGAAACAAATCTGTAATAGTTGAAACTACAAAGAGGAGTTAATTTCGAAAATGCCGAACATAATAAATGAGATGAAATTAGATTTTAAGGATGTTTTCCTTCTTCCTAAAAGAAGTGCAATTAAAAGCAGAGCGGATGTAAGTAACTTTATATTCTTTCTTTTTTATCAAGGCTAAAAAATTTTTCTTAAATTTAAATTATACAATTACAATTTAATTTCATAGACATTTAATTTAATTAATTTCAAATTTATTTTCAGAAAAATTTAATTTAATTACATTTCATAGAAATTTATTAGTGAAAAAAAAATATTTTCTTTTCAGATACACCTGCAGAGAGAGATAATATTCAAACATTCAAAAAAAATATTTAAAGGCATACCAATTATGATCTCTAATATGTCAACCACTGGAACATTCGAAATGGCCGTTGCTTTGGCAAAGGTATAAATTTTACATAAATAATTGTTCGCAAAATTTTCAATTATTTTGGATAAATAATATTCTTTGGAAGAATTCAATTATTTTTGCAAAAATTGGATTACTTTTAGGAATTAATAAAATTCTTCTCAGAATGTTTCTTTAAACATTTTAATTGAAAATTTTGAAAGCAATTGGATTTTATGAAGAAGAATTTTATTAAAATTGTATTAAAAATAATTGAATTCTTGCGAAGAATTTTATTACTATTTAAAAACATAATTTGAAGTGTGTTAAAAATATTTCTAAAAATTAATATCTTCCGAGAGGTTCCATTAAAATTGTTTTAAAAATAATTGATTTTTTGTAAAGATTTTACTACCTAAAAAAATAATTGAACTGTTGAAAAGGATTTATTAGAATTTTAAAAATATGAACAGTAATAATTCATTTTGTAACTTAATAAGTGAATTTCTTGAATTTTGACTTTGAAATTATTTTTCTATATTTGAAAATAAAAAATTCTGTAATTTGCATAACAACAACAAATTGAATAACAAGTTCCATGCGTAACATTTGCTAGTTAATTAATAATTTGGCAAATAATGAAGAGTAAATTAATGAGAAAATTCTTTTTTTCTTTTCAGCATCAAGTTTTTACATCTGTGAATAAATATTACTAATATTAATTAATTAATAATATCTAATATTAATATTATTATTATTAGAAGATTGGAAAAATTTTGCCACTAAACATCCGGATTGTTTGGAATATGTTGCCGTTTCTACAGGAATCACTGATTACGATTATAAACGTGTGGCTTCAATTTTAAAGGCGATACCGGAAATTTCGTATATAATGTGTGATGTCTCCAACGGTTATTCGGAATCTTTCGTTCAAGGTGTGAAGAAATATAGACAAGAATATCCTAATCAAACATTAATAGTAAGTCTTTCATTAATTCTTTTTTTCAATTTAAAATTATCTTATTTCTCTATAATACAAATGAATATTATAATTATTTTACTAATTATTGATAATAATTCTTTTCATTTGCCAACTATTTTGTAATTATTCTATTGTTAACTGTTTAGTAATTTTTTGTTGCAAACTATTTTGTAATTTTTTTTTTACTAACTGTTTAGTAATTATTTTCTTACTAACTGTTTAGTAATTTTTCTTACTAACTGTTTAGTAATTTTTTTTTTACTAACAGTTTAGTAATTATTTTCTTTTACTAACTATTTATTAATATTACAATCTGTAAGAATAATTTTATTTATTAAACGAATTAATGAGTGATAGTAATTTTTTTTGTATACTTAATAATACCAAAAAATAAAATTATTTATTTATGTTTAAGGCAGGAAATGTTTGCACACGCGAAATGGTGGAAGAATTAATTCTCTCAGGAGCCGATGTCATTAAACTTGGAATTGGTCCTGGATCAGTTTGCACGACACGATTGAAAACTGGCGTTGGATATCCACAATTGAGTGCTGTAATTGAATGTGCCGACGCTGCTCATGGCTTGAAGGGTCACATTATTTCTGTAAGTTTCATTCTACATGTTTTATGTATTCAATTTTTTTTTAAATTATAGTCAAAATTTCAATCATCTTCATTATTAATAAAGTTTTTTTCCCCAAGAATTCAATTATTTTAAAGAATTTCAATTTCTAATATAAAAAAAAAATTAGTCTTTATTAGAAATTGAAATTCCTAATATATATATATATATAATATATAATATACATTATAATAATCGTAAGTTTTCTTTCCGTTAGCAAATTATCTGTATTCATTTGTTTTTTTTAAATTCATTTTTGTGGGTTATTGTCATTTTTTTAATATCAAAAAGAAACCAAAAAAAACTCATTTTATTCACTTCACAAAATTGACAAAAATTCCATTTCATATTTTTTATTTTCCTGACTTTTTCCTAATTTTTATCAAAAATATTTACTTTTTTCTTATCCTGCTAATAAATTGAATTTATGCTACGAATTTTATTATTCATGAAACAATTAAAAATAATTAAAAATAATTTAAAATAATTTAAAAATAATTGTTAATTAAACAAAATAAAAATAATTTCATTCTTGCGAAGAATTAAAAAAAAAAATTTGAAAATAATTGAATTTTCAATGAAAAATGTTATTACTTATAAAAATAATTGAATTTTTCAGAAGAATTTTATTATTTACAAAAATAATTGATTTCTTTAGGCAAATTTGGAAAATAATTTAATTTTTGCAAAGAGAATTTTTAAAACAATTTGGAAAGTCAACTTTAGGAAAAATTTACTTTTTTGGAACAATTTTATAATTTGAGAAAATAGTTAAATTTTTTTGGAATATTTTTCTATTTTTATAAAAATAATTGAATTCTTTCGAGAAATTTTATTAATAATTGTTGAAAAAATAATTTAATTACTTTCGAAGAATTTTATTATTTATAAAAATAATTTAATTCTTTCAAAGAATTTTATTAATTAGGTAAATGATTAAATTCTTGCTGCGAATTTTATTAAAATTGATGAAAGTAATTGAATTTTTTCCTAGAATTTTATCATAAATTTTTTTGAACAATTGAATTCTGTTTGGTTATTTTATAAAAATAGTAGATGTTGAGAATCATTGAAATGTGAAAAGTTTTTAAAGATAATTAAATTTTACAAAGAATTCTATTAAAAAATTTGTCAATAATTGAATGTCGGTGGGAAATTTTATTAAATTTTTTTGAAAATAATTGGATTTTCCAAAAAAACATTTTATTATTTATGAAAATAATTGAATTCTTGTGAACGATTTATTCGAATTTTTTAAAATAATGGAATTTCCTAGAAGAAATTTATTACTTTTAATAATAATTGAATTATTGTAATGAATATTGTTATTTATGAAAATAATTGAATTTTGAAAAGAATTTTATTGAAATACATCAAAATAATTGAATTTTCGGGAGTAATTTTTTTATTTATCGACATAATTATGTCGATAAATAAAAAAATTATTTATTATTAAAAAAAAATTTTATTAAAATTATATTTAAAACAATTAATCTTTTTCGAATAATTTTATTAAATTTTTGAAAATAATTAAATTATTGCGGAAAAGTTTATTAAAATGTTTAAAAAGAATTGAATTTCTGTTGAAAATTTTATTACTTTTGAAAGAAATTAAAATCTTTATAAGAATTTTATGAACATTGTTTTAAATAATGAATTTTTAAATGTTATGAAAATTTTATTAGTTTAAATAATTGAATTCTTGCCAAAAACTTTATTTGTGAAAGTAACTGAATTTTACGATTATGAAAATAATTAAATTCATGCTTAGAATTTAATCAAAAATTTTTTTGAAAAAATGTAATTTACATGAAAAATTTTATAATTATTAAAAGTAATTGAATTATTGGGAAAAATAAATTGCATAAAATTTTGTTAAATAAAATTGATTTTTTTCAATATTAGCGAATGAAAAGTAGTGGAAATTCTCTAAAAAAATATTGTTTATATTCTTTGTTCGGAAAGTTAAATACGTATATATAGCTAATAATTTTTTTACCTTCTCTATTCTTTAGAATAATTAAAATTTTCGTAATGAAGTTTTTTTTAATTCAAGTATCAAATAACAATTTTTGTGAAATTCAATTTTTCTCGTACAAGAAAGTTTAATTATTTTCAATTTTGAAAATCTGATGCCAAATTTGAAATTAGTATCGAAATTTGTTAAAGTTTTTTTTATATACTTTAAAGTTTAAAAATATAATATATTTTGAAAATTTAATTCTAATTAGTTTTTCAGTTATGTGTTATAATAAGTATTTCTTTAAAAATTACTTAAATTAAAATTACTTGCAAATGTTTACAATAATCATTGTAGCACAACATTCCCGCGCGCGGATAATTTGGCTATATTATTGAAATAATTGACAATAAATTACTAATTAATTTCAAAGGACGGTGGCTGTACGTGTTCTGGTGACATTGCAAAGGCTTTCGGTGCCGGTGCTGATTTTGTCATGATTGGTGGTTTGGTGGCTGGACATAATGAATGTCAAGGTGATGTTGTCGAAAAAGATGGTAAAATGGTGAAAACATTTTATGGCATTTCATCGAAAATCTCACAGGAAACGTATTATGGAGGTGTTGCTCCATACAGGTAAAATTTTGACATAAAAAAAAAGAACTTCATCAAATTTATTTTTATATTTATTTAATTAAATAAAAAATATTCGTTGATTAATAATAAAAAAATGTTTCTGAAAAATTATTTCTTTTTAAAATTATTAATTCTTAACTCAATTAATTTATTCTTGAATCAATTAATTTATTCTTAACTCAATTAATCCATAATTCTTGGAAAAGAAAGAAAAAGTAAAGAAACATTTTTCAAAACAGAGAAACTAGATTGTGACATAATTTTGATCAATCTAATCGAATGTTTAGAGCCATCGAGGGAAAAGCAGTGGATGTTCCTTGTCGAGGACCTGTTGAAAATACAATTTTCGATATATTGGGCGGTTTACGTTCAACTTGCACTTTTGTTGGTGCCGAGCATCTCAAAGAATTACCTCGTCGAGCAACTTTTGTACGTTGCACTCAACAAACAAACAACATTTTTGGACCACCAATGTAAATTTCCTCTTCAATTTTAACACTAAAAGTGTTGGTTTATATTTTTATTTTAACACTAAAAGTGTTGATTCATATGTTATTTCTTTTAACATATTTTATTTCATTCATATTTTACTTAAAAGCCAGAAATTCAAATTACATTTTAATGAAATTCTAATTTTACTTCAATTATATTTTAATTACATTCTATTTAAATTTCAATTACATTTTAATTCCAATCTAATTGAATTTTTATTAAATTCTTATTAAATTCCAGTGTATAGTAAAATTTTAAACGTACAATTAAAATTGAAATCTAATTTCAAGTTTCTCTTTTTAATTTTCTGCTTTAAATTATAGTTAAAGAAAGACGTTGATAAGGAATTGATTTGAAACTAATCAAAAAAGAAACTCATAAACAACTTTTTAATAATGTATTTACGATCTCAAACTGAGTATTATTTTATCGAAGCAAATGCTGCACATTGTACAATTGTCAAAAATGAAAGAAGAAGAAGAATGAAAAAATACTACACAATATTTGTAATGATTTGGGGAAGATATGCTTGATAATTTTTTTTTTCCAGAGAATAATATAAAAATTATTTCCGAACATTGAATTTGATTGTTTCTTTTTTTTTTTTTTATTTCCTCGTCCAAATCATGAAATATTTTCTAAATTCACCATTTTTCGAAAAAAGGAAGCTTGCGTATAAAAAATTATATTATCACCTTAAGGAACGAATTGATTACCGTCGAGAATTAAATATTTATTATCTATATATATTTTTTTTTTTTGGAGTAAACTCCACAATTATGGCTGACTTTGTAAATAAGTAAAAGAAGATACAAATTCATTAACAATGATAATAAGTAACAAAAAAAAAGAGAGAGAGAGAGAAAAATGTTACAATAGGCTCGTTTACATTCGGAAAAAAATGCGCATTTGAAATTGACGAAAATTCTTCTTGTTTTTTTAAACGCTTACATTTTTTCTTTAATTTATTTTTCAGGAAATAAAAAACTCGTGGATTGTATGCATCAAAACAAAAAGTTTACAATCATCCTCGAAAAATGATCAAAACAAAATTGTCCAGTTATATAGACAAATTTTCAACAAAAAAAAATTGGCAAAAACATGATTAAAAAAAAGTCGTTTCGCACACAATCCAATAGTTTTCGCTTATTGACTATATTTTTTTTTTTAATGAATTCAGAGACATTTTCTTATAATCTAAACGTTCTTAAGAATTGGATTGACTTTGAGCTGAAAATTGTATTGAAACAGAGCTTCATTTTTTTTTTGTGTGTGAAATATTTGTAATACTGAAGATCTGCTTTTCCTTTGCATCATCCAGTGACAAGATCTCTGACTCTGTTACTGGCCCTTTTCCTGTAATGATATTTATAAATCGTCGATGAGATGACATTTCGAATTTTTGATTAAAAGAAAAAAATTTCGTCTCAGAATTATTAAATCGCTTTAAAGGAAATAAATTTTACACAAGTATAAATATACATTTTGGTGAAATAAATTTTCTCATCGTGTAGATATTTTGTTGTCATAAGTAATAACATAATCAGCCTATAATGAAAATAAAAATTATATTACACACATTACGTTCTTTAAGGTGGATTTTTTTTCTTCACTTAATTCTACATATAAGACGAGAAGAATATTTCATACATTAATAATTCATTGATGTATGGGAAATAAAAAGAATGAAGAGAAATAAAAATTCGTGCCTGCAAAAATTTGTTTGTACAATTTACTTTTCAATTCAGATATGTATTTAGTTAAGCCAAAATGAAAAATGGTGTATAATTTCAATTAGATCCTATTATAAATATGTTTGATCATAATTCCGAATTTTTTTACAAAAAATTTTTCGTAGTCCCTATAGTTTTCTTTTCGTATTGACGTATTTTAGATCCTATAGAGAAAAATAAAATTTTGCATTATATTTATCATTATGTCAAAAATTCAAATTATCAAAATTGACAGATAAATATAATAAACCATCTTTTGATCAATCACCTGGAAATTTAATATTCTTTCACAATTATAATAGTAAAAAAAGAAATATCAATTTACATTTATAAAGAAACGAAAAGAATGACAAGAAAGGAATAAAACAATTATTTGACAAAATTTTAACAAAAATTCTCGCCAAGAATTTAATAATCTTGGAGAATAAAATTTCGATTGTAAAAAATTTAATTTTCACAAATTTCAAAAAAATTCTTCGTAACAATTTAATATTATTCACGAATAAGAAATATTTTCTGCAGAAATTCAATTTTTTCCATAGAAATTCTTCGGGAAAAATTGAATTCATTTCAAAAAATCAAATAAAATTCTTCTAAAGAATTCAATTATTTTCATAAATAAGAAAATTCATCGAAGGAATTTAATTATTTGAAAATTTTTTCTCAAAGCTCTTTGCGCAAGAATTCAATGATTTTTAATAAATTAATCAAAAAATTTAAAACAGGTAAAAAATTTTTTTTAAAAATTTAAGAAACAAAAAGCAAACAAAAGCAAATCCAAATTACGAAAAAATTACCGGAATACAACGATTATTAATGTAGATTATTTATTACTAATTTATAAAATAAAATAATTATAAATAATCTTTTAGTAATATTAATAAGACCAATGTTGACAAACTTTATAAATTTTACTAATTAATAATTAATAATTAATAATTAATAATTATAAATTTTGAAAATATCAAATCAAAAAATTCGTGGTTATTAAACAATCAATCATTGAATTGACTTTATTGGAACGATTTTCATTACAAAATAAGGCGTGAAAAAATAATTCTCTTTCAATAAACAAATTAAAAGGATTTACAATTTCCTCGCTCCCGTTCCGTCAAGATGATTCCTGTAATTTTTATTATAAAAAAAAGAAGAAAAAGAAGAAAACAAAACGAAAAAAAAAATTTTCTCATCAATTGTTGAGAATGTACAAAAAATAGAATCAATTTTTACACCACACACTTGAGAGACATTGGCTGCTTCCGCATCTAAAATAATTTTTTTTCTCTTTATAATCGTCGACGAAAAATAATATTATTGAAAAATCATTTTCAATTTTATAGCAATAATAATAATTATTGCAATAGTAATGATAATGATAATAATTATTATTATAAGAAGAATAAGAATGATGATGATAATAAAAATAAAAATAATAATTAATAATAATAATAATAATAATAATAATAATAATAATAATAATAATAATAATAATAATATTAATAATAATAATAATGATAATAATAATAATAATAATAGTAATAATAATAATAAAAATATTATTAGTAATAATAATAGTAATAATAATAATAAAAATATTATTAGTAATAATAATAGTAATAGTAAATAATAATATCATACGTCTTTATTAATTTTTTTATATTCTATATTATATAAAGTAAATAAGTAACTCGTTACGAATTAGATAATTCACTTTCGAATACATTAATGTCTTATATTCTAAATAGATTAAGCAAGCAAATATTTTGTAAAAAAAAAGTTTGAAAATCATTCCCCCAAAAGCAGTGGGAACAATTTATTTATTATATTCTATTTTCTATAATTGACTGCGAGAAAATTTTCAAAAATAAATTAACAGAAAAAGTGTAACATAATTTTGAAAAAAGCACAAAAATAAAATGTCGTCGTCGTCTTCATTTTAATCTATTTTTGTCTACAACATTTTTGAAATAAAAAAAAAAAAAAAATACAGAAAAAAATTTATTCCAAATAAAAAATAATCATAAAAAAAATATCAGCTAAGCTATATTTTTAAAGTTGCAAAAAAAATGTAGTAATTGAGAAAAATTAATTAATTTAATTTCAATTTAATAGGATTCTAAAATTTTAATTATTAGAATAGCAATTTTTCTCAAGTTAATAATAACGATATTTTAAAATTGAAAACAAATACAGCAGTTCGAATCTTCTTCATGAGTTTTTGAAACTAAAATTTTAAAAGATAATTTTCCCTTCCTTTAAATTTTGAATTCAAGAAAAGAATGTAAAATTGTTTTTTTTTACTGAAATTACGAATTTACGTATTTTAATTTCAATATTGAAGACAGAATTTCTACTCTTTTTTTTACCTTTTCACTAGGTGAATAAAATTTTCAATTTGTATAAATAAAGAAATTATTTTTTTCTCTTAGAAAAAAAATATAATTAAAGTAATAAATTTTTAAAAACAGTTTTTCCTTTCAAAAATGTGAAGAAAAATTGTATTTGTTCGTTTTCTTTTCTAATTGTACACTATTTCGTACTATATTTCTCAAGTGCAAATATTTTTAATTCAAGGGGCGAAGAAAGGGGGATAAAGAGAGATAGAGAGAGAGAGAGAGAAAGTGTGTAAAATAAGGGAATGGAGCACTATTTTCGACGTATTTCCGCCTTCTCTTCCCTCAATCAGCTGCAATCGTCACCTGCTAATTTCAATTTATCTATACAGCGACTAATTATCATGGAATTCAAGAAGTACATAATTATATATTATGATGATAAAAAGTCAACATGGAAAACAGACGGATATAGTATGTATAATATGCATATAGCTAATTATATTTGTCAAACGCTATGAATTTCGATTATTTCAGGGTTTATTCTTATTTATATAATATTAGAGAATATCAGAATATTAATCAAAAATTCCTACAAGTAGAAAAAAAAATTTTTTTTTCTTCTATAAATAAAGACAATATTGTTTTGTTTCTCGGTAATATCGGTGAATATTTTGTTTTTCTTTCAGACTCTGGTGATTATTTCGTTTTATTATTTTTTTGCTTTGTTTTTGTTTAATAAAAAGCGGCCAATAAACTGCATTTTAATGGAAACATTTTTTTTTTTTTCTAAACGAAGATGGAATTTTCTGCAGACTTTTTAAAAGCTTGTCAACTGGAAACTTATCTGTAAATCGTCTGAAATAAATAATTGATTATTTTCACATGTCAAAATAGTGAGACGTGATTTTGAATGAAAAAAAAATATCTATGCGTTCGATTAAAAAAGTCCCTTCGACACCTATTGCTGTATGAGAATATTTGCGAGTAAAATAATCCATCAATTATTATAATTATAATAATATTAATAATAGAAAGAATAATAATAATATTAATAATAGAAATAATAATAATAATAATAATAATAATAATAATAATAATAATAATAATAATAATAATAATAATAATAATAATAATACTTAAAAAATAGTACGGAATAAAATCGTTCAAGACACACATATGAATATATAATAATATATATTATACAATTATTATTAATTGTTATTAATATAATAATAATAATAATAGTTTTTCCTGAAACGAGGTGAATAGACATCGAATAAAATAAATTCCCATTCTTTTTGTGTTACGCCGAGACTCAAAAGCCAATTTAAAATAATTTTTTGTTTCAAAATTATGCAAAATAGGTATAAAAGGCAATAATATAAGTTTCAAAAATCACGTAATACAATATTATGGTTATATTCATTTTCGTAACATATAAGAAAAAGTAAAAAAAGGAAAAATCTCACTGTACAATAAGTGTCATTTTTTGTTTTTAAATTGACTTCGATAAGCAGAATAAAAAACAAATTGAGATGATGCACGAAAAATTAAATTCGAAATTCGTAATTTGTAATTCGAAATTCGTAATTCGTAATTCGTAATTCGTAATTCGTAATTTATAATTCATAATTCATAATTATTCATAGTTTAAAATTTAATGAATAAATACTTCAATAAGCAAGTTTTCCGCAACGTTAAATCGTAAATCAAAAAAGTAAATTCAAAATTAATTATCATTTTACTTTATAAAATCTTTGGCCAGAATAAAAATTTTTTAAACAATTTTAACAAAATTCTTGTCAGAAATTCAATTATTTTCTATTCTTCTTTATTTAATCGACAAATAGAGTTCAATAACCAATTTTTTCAAATTGATGAAAAGTAAACCGAAAAGCCTTTTCGAATTAAAAAGAATATAAACCTATTCTTCCAAAACAGTAAAAAAAATAAATAAGAAAACAAAAGGAAATAAAAATGATCGAAAAAATTTATTAACCTCATAATACAAAAAGGTAGAGACTTCTATACAAATATGTATCTGAGCATAATTTTCCTATATAAAAACATATAAATATTACCAAAAAAAAAAATACAAACAAATATTCATATATATTTATATTTTTTATATAATTTTCGATACGTAGCAAAATACGGTGGTGAAAAAAAAGTACAAAAACATTTCAAATTTAAACACAAGTATAGGATATAAATTCGGGGGAAAAAAAAATAAATATAAAGTGTCGAGGAAAAGAAAAAAAAATTGACGTACATCATCTCAAATTGCGAGGAAGAAAATTAAGTAATGTAATATTCGATTATAAACTTACAGTGATTATTATGTTTTTTATTGGCCTTTCGCTCAGTTTTCGGAGTTTTGCTGTGGATAAGGATAATTTTGATATCCTGTTGGGAAAGACGGATTTTGTTGTCCTGGTTGTGGTTGACCCGCGGAATTTGCCGCTCCACCATAATAAGCAGGCGCGCCGCCCGCATTCATTCCCGGATAATTTCCATAAGCTTGAGGAAATGCATTCGGTGTTGCGCTTTGTGGTCCAGCTGGTTGTGCCTGCATTGCCGGTTGCATTTGTGGTTGTGCCATTTGATTATTTTGCACTCCCATCTAAATAAGGAAACGAAAAAGAAAAATTAGGCACACAAAAAGAACATCCAGACTAAGAAAATTGTTTTTTGAAAACACACGATTGAATTTTTGGCAAGAATTTTATTCTAACTTTTATAAATACTATTGAATTCTTTTGAGAAATTCAATTGAAAATAATTTAATTCCTGCGACGAATTTTATATAATTTTTTGAAAACAATAAATAAGTGAAGTAAATATTTAAATATTTATTTTTTATATAAAATATATTTAATTTTCAATTATTTAACAAGGTTGCCACACTTTTACCGTTTTCAAATTCCCTGACTTTTCCAGGGTTTCCAGGTTGAAAAACGGAATTTTTCTAGGTTTTTAAAACTACGTTTAATTATTTAATAAGAAAATTATTGGAAACCTAAAGAATTCGATTTTTTTCAAAAGTAACACAATTCTTCACAAAAATCCAATTATGTTTCAAAATTGTCAAAAATTTCTCGTCATAATTTAAATAATCTTTATAAATAATAAAAATTCCCTTCAAAAATTCAATTATTTGAAAAAATTTTCATAAAATTCTTATCAGAATTTCAATAGTTTTTAATGTATGAATTTTTATCAAATTTCTGGAATAATGCAATTATTTAAAAAAAAATGTCTTACAATGTTTCAGGAGAATTCAATTATTATTTACAAGTTTGTTAATTCTTCATGAAAATACAATTTTAAAAAAAGTTCAATTATTTAATAAACTGTTTATTTTTAGCGTGAAGTAAATGAATTCTCGTAGAATTTTCAAATAAATAAATATTTTTTAATATGATATTCAATTACAATGCAAAATTTTTACTCAAATTTAATTTTAAATCAATATTTATTAGAAAATTCTACAAGAAATCACTTATTTAACTATAAAAATAAATAATTTATTAAATAATTGAATGTTTTTTAACACTGAATTTTTCTATCAAATTTTATCAAAATTTAATTATTTTTTTTATTATTATTTATTGTCAAGAGACAAATTTAAAAAAAAGTTTTACAATAATTTCATTTTTCGAGAAATTCCATGAAAATTTTGTATATTAAAAATAATCGAAATTCTGCCAAGAATATTATTAATATTCAACAAAAAATAACAATTTTGGAGAAAAGTTATTATTTACAAAGACAATTTAAAGTTTGACAAGATTTTTTGTAAATTTTTTAAACATAATTGAATTTTTGCGAAGAATTATATTACGATTGAAAATAATTGAATTCTTGAGAATAATTTTATTAAAATTTCGGTTTAAATAATTAAATTGTTCCTTGAAATTTTATTCAATTAGCAAACGTTGTGAATAATTGAATTTAAAAAAATTTCTAAAATCAATTAAATGTTTTTTAAACATTAAATTTTAAAAATAAATTTTATCAGAATTGAATTATTATGTTTATTATTATTTGGCAAGAAACAAATTAAAATAAAAATTTAACAATAATTTCATTTTTCGAGAAATTCGATGAAAATTTTGTTTTTTAAAAATAATTGAAATTCTGCCAAAAATATTATTAATATTTCACAAAAATAATTGAATTTCGGAGAAAAATGTTATTATTTTTAAAGACAATTTAAAGTTTGACAAGATTTTTTGTAAATTTTTCAAACATAATTGAATTTTTGCGAAGAATTATATTACGATTGAAAATAATTGAATTCTTCAGAATAATTTTATTAAAATTTCGGTTTAAATAATTGAATTGTTCCTTAAAATTTTATTCAAATAGCAAACATCGAAAATAATTGGATTTTAAAAAGTTTTTGAAATCAATTAAAATTCTACGAAGAGTTTTATTAAAATTATTTTGAAAAAAATTAAATTGTCACAATAGAATTTCATTAAATGTTTTGAAAATAATTTAATTCTTTGAAGAATAAATAATAAAAGATAAAAAAATAATTGAATTTCTGAGAAGAATTTTACTTTTTCTAAAAATAATCTAATTTCTCCAATAATAATTTGTATTTGCTTCAAAATTTAAGTTTCTTTTAGTGTTTTAACTAAAATTCTGCTATAAATCCGTTATTTTTGACTAATCAATGAAATATATATTAAAAAGTTTAGATAATTTTGGAAAAATTTTACTTATTAAGATTTTTGAAAATCTACGTTTTACAAAATTTTAAATAAAAATATCTTCAAGTTCATCTACTTATAAAAATTGTAATTGCAATTCTTTTAAAATTGAAAAAATTTTGAAATATTTAAGTAAAATTAGATTTCAAAAATAAATTTTCCAGGGTTTCGATAAAAAAAACCCCGACTTTTTCAGGTTTTTCCAATTTTAATGCAATTCTTTTAAAATTGAAATAATTTTGAAATATTTAAGTAAAATTAAATTTCAAAAATAAATTTTCCAGGGTTTCGATAAAAAATTCCCGATTTTTTCAGGTTTTTTTTTCAATTTTAATAAAATTCCCTGACATTTTCCAGATTTGCAGGTTGCGTGCCAACCCTCATTTAAATAGCAAAAAAAGGATATAATTTTTAATTACTTAAAAAATTTCCACAGAACACTCTTGATTGTTTTTAATAACAAAAAAATATACAGTAAAGACGTAATTTTACTATTTACTCCTCATGGGAAAAATCCTACCTTGCCAGCTTTCATTTGTGACTCAATTGCTTCTGCCTCCTTTATTTTTCCAATACTTCGGTAATATTCAGCCCATTGTGCACTGTAGTCGGCTTGTCCTCCATTTTGTGCAGCACTTTGCTGCGCCTGTGGCTGTGCTTGCGGTTGCTGTTGTGTTTGTCCTGCACCTGCCGCTGCTGCTGGATTTGGCGGATTCGCTCCTCCCCCTGAATTTAAAACGAAAAACAAACAATAATTAAAAAAAGTCTCTACTTCTTACGTAACAAAAATAAAAATTTCATTTTTTTCCATTCATCTCAATGAAGACAAAAAAAGAAGTAAAATTTTCCCCCCTTTTTACCTCCTTGTGAATTAAGATCAGTTTTTCCCTGCTTGGCTTGTTGTTCGATCATCTCTGCTTCCCGATGCATTCCCAATGATCGATAATATTCTGCCCATTGTGCACTGTAATCCGGCTGTCCAGTCTGGGGATTCACTTGAACTGGCGCTTGATTTGGATTGGCCGCTGAAAATTAGTTTCTATATTTAACATTTTTTTCTTTCATTTAATTAAAAATTGTATTTTTTTCCTTTTTATATATAAAATAAATTTATGACATAAACAAACTTCACTGAATGTAATTAATGGAAAATCATATTTTATTGATATTATCGTAGTTTTTCTTAGTTTCCAAATCGATTGAAGAGTAAAAAAAAATTGAAATACGAAAATAAGTTTCTTACAAGGATCGCTCGGTTGTGGTTGACTAGGCCAAGCTTGATATCCTGGATTTGCGTTCCAACTTGGATTGTAACCAAGCGCACCTTGTCCTGGCTGTCCGTAAGGCGCTGCTTGTCCACCCGGAGCCTAAAAACACAATTTTCTTTCTATAATTTCAATCTTAAATGTGAAATGAAAATTAAACACAAAAATGAAAATGTAAAAACATAAAAATAAAAAGGTGAAAAAACACAAAAAACAAATGAAAGAAAAAATAAACGAAAGCATCAAGAATAAAAATAATAAAGAGAGACAATAATAAGAGAAAGAAAAACAGTAAAAGAAAAAAATAATCGATAGTATCAAGAATAAAAATAATAGAAAAAGAAAAAAACAACAAAAGAAAAAAACAACAAAAGAAAAAAATACACAGAATTAAGAATAAAAATGTTTACCCAGAGAAAGATAAATAATAAAAGAGAAAAAATAATCGATAGCATCGAGAATAGAAATATTATCAAGAGAAAGAAAAACAATAAAAGAAAAAAATAATCAATAACACGAAGAATAAATTAATGGATTTTGAAAAGAGGGAATAGTAAAAGAAACTTAATTAAAAAAATGAGCGAAGAAGAGGGAATAAAGTTGTGTCCAAATAAAAATACTCACCATTCCCAATTTTTCACTAAATATTCTCTTGGCGTGTTCAACTTGCTCTGGATTACCGCGAATGATGAAAATCTTCTCATTGTCATTGTTTTGATTTCGCCGATCTAATTCGCAATGCGCTCCAGTTTGCATATTAATTTGTTTAATCGTCTCACCGCCTTTGCCAATGATAATTCCACATTTCGTCGCAGGCACTGTAAAGGTTGTTTCAACCTTATCCTGCATTGGACCACCGCCACCTCCCTGACGTCTGTCCCAACCTCCATATTCATTTGGCCGTCCACCGGCTCCAAATCCATTACCGCGCGGACCATTCCTTCCACCGCCCATTGGATTCCTTCCGTCGTCTCGTCTCTGTTTTTGTGCAAAACGAAAAACAAGTTAAATTTCTTATTCAATTAATTTTAATTCCATTTTTTTGAAATTTAATTTAATTTTAATTCAATTTTAATAGAAAACTAGCAAATGATACGCGCGCTAGCGCGCGGAACGTAGTATTTAATTTGATACTGTTATACAAATTACAAAATTTTTTATTAACATACATAAATTTTTTAAATAATTTCATAATCAAAATTTTTAAAAAATCACTTTTTAAGTACAAAATGATTTATTACTGTTCATATTGTCAAAAATTTTATTGAAATTTCACGAAAGAATTTCAATATTTCCTAAAATTTTAACAAATCTTTCTAAATAAAAATAATTAAATTATTTTAAATAGTAAAATTTTTCGCAAGAATTCAATTATTTTTAATACAATTTAAAAAAAATTCTTCTTCATAAAATTTTAATTATTTTTAAAATGTTTAATTAAAATTATTAAAGGAACTCCATTATTTGACAAAAAAAAATCAAAGAAATTCTGCAAAAAGAATTTAATTAGAATTTTTTAAAATTTAAACAAAATTCTCCGCGAGATTTAAGTTATTTTCCTAAATAGTGGAATTTTGTGAAGGAATTCTATTATTATTAAATTTTGTGAAAAAAATTTTTTGCAATAATTCGATGATTTTCAATACATTAATTAAAAAATTTTAAATATTTGAAAAGAAAAATTACAAAAAAGTTAAGAAACAAAAAATCAAACAGCAACTATAACAATTATGATTACGAATTAAAATTACAATTTATATTCTCATTCATTATAAATTAATCAATAATCTTTGTCAACTATTAAAAGAATACAATTGATATTCTTAATTATTTTCAGTATCAAATTTAAAAAAGAAATTACAGAAAAAAAGTTAATTGAGCCAAAACATTTATCATCTATCGCTAAAAAAATTAAATTTTTATTAAAGATTATGTTTAAAAAATTAAGAAATTATTCCAGTTTTTTCATCTTTTTTTAATAACATTTAACATTTTGTTAAATAATTTTCAAATTTTGTTAGAAATAAATAAAAGAAATTATAGAAATTCGATTTGTCCGACAAAATGTTTTTGACAATACTTTATATTGTTTAATAGAAAAGAATGAAAGAAATTTTCATGATTTTGATTTGCTACCAGCACCTGCTTTGCTTAATTTTAGAAATTAAATTTAAATGTTAAATATTTTTTGTTTTAAATCCAATATCGAATTTTCAAAAATTAAGTAGGACTGGTAACTGGATGCAAGTTTCAGTTTCATAAAAATACTTAACTTTTAAAATTCTATTTCTAAAGTTAATTTATTATTAAAAAATACTAAATAATTAATTCTTATTATCTATTAATCAATACTGATTAAAAATATAATATTTCGATTTTGTTAAAAAAATTTTGATAATAAATAGAAATTATGCAAAAAAATACTACAAATTTTGTAAAAACAATATGATTTTCAAAATTAATTACAAAATGGAAGTTTAAAAAAAATGTTGATGGAGAAATATAAATAGTTTAAATTACTTTATTTTTTCTTCGTTTTTAAATGCAGAAAAAGAAATTATGCAAATTTTTTCATTAATTTCTAGATTAAACTTAAAATAAATTGGTTTTTAGAAAGTTAAAAAATTAAATCTTATTAAAGAAATTCTTCAAATGAAATTAAATATTTTGTTCTTTAATAAAAAAAATGTGAATTGTGAATAGACATGATTATTATATGAGAAAGTACACAAGCATTTTTTTAGCTAGTAAAATATAAAATATCTTTATATACATAAAAAAAGAAAAATTGTAATTATTAAATACACAAATTCTTCCTACACATTTTTTGTTATTAATTTAAAATAGAAAAAACATTATTGTTAAAAATTGTAATTAAAAACGAAAATTTCATAACTTTTTAGTTCAAAAGAAACTAATAATTTTTAAAATATAAACAAAAAATAATTATAAAATTTCTAAATCAACATTATGAAAATTTCTTACCTTATTTTATAAAAGCAATATCTATTAACCTTTTCTCTAAATAAACAATAAAAATTGATATTGACAAATCGAAGAACCAAAGTGTTTTGAAAAAGAAAAAAAACTTACATTAAATATACATAAAATTATTTCCGCATATACAAAAACTTACTTCATACTGCGAACAGAATGAATGAAAACCCCACAGACTTTAATATAGTTAATTAGAATTTAAATTCAATTTGTTGCAAGAAAAAAGATTCAATTACCATTACGCTGTCAATGAGCTCTTGAATTCGTTGTCGAGCTTGTTCGACATTTGGAGCTTTTCCTGACAAGAGACATTTCCTATCGCCTGGACCGTCCTCTCTTCCCTGTTGGAATTGCATACGCGCTCCAGTTTCGGCTTGTATTTTCTTTATCATATCACCGCCTTTGCCAATGACAACACCAACGGCAGCTCGCGGAACGAGAATCTAATTTTTTTTTTAAACAAAATTTTGCATGAAAATTTAATTTTTATGAATAAAAGTTTGCGTGGAAATTTCATTTTTATGAACAAAAGTTTGCGTGGAAATTCAATTTTTATGAATAAAAGTTTGCGTAAAAATTCAATTTTCACGAATAAAAGTTTGCGGGGAAATTCAATTTTTATGAAAAAAATTTATTATTTTCCAAGAAAAAATTCTCATTTCCTTACCTCAACACCTTCGCCATTTGGTGGACCCGGATTGAAACCAGAACCAGAATTTCCACCGCTATTATCACTGTTGAAATTACCGGGTCCTCCGGCTCCATTTCCACCTCGATCACCACCACCACCGCCGCCACCACGTGGACCTCTGTTAAACATTTGCATCTCCTTTTCCGCTATTAATTCATACACCAAAGTTTTTGCATATTCAACTTTCTGTGGATCACCCGTAATTCTAAAAGAGAAAATAATATTTCTAAATTAGAAACAAAAAATAATTCGTAAACTATATAATCGAAAAGAAAATATATTTCAATTCCCATATAAATGAAACATAATATTAAGAAAAAATTGTATTCCTTTCAATATTAGAAGAGAAATATTATTTACAAACATACGACTTTAGAAAGTTTTGAAAATTTAATTTTGAAAAATAATTTCATTATACAGAATTTACAAATCTTTTATCAAACACAAATATCCTTTTTTTCTTTACATCGCAATACATTTTTTTCAAACAATGCAATTTTAGCCAAATCTTAAAAAATTCTTCAAAAATTATTAGCTTTCAAAAATCTTCTTTGCAAATAATAATAATTCTCTTCTACTATTAAAAGAAAAGAAATATTTGTCAAATTTCACCAAAAAATAATAATTGTTGAAATAATTTAAATTTGAAACAAAATATACTAAAAATAGAAATGAAATATAAGTACATTAAAAATATACACTTGTTAGTTTCTTGTAATAATAAAGCAATTAAGACAAAAGAAAAACGACTTATTTCAAATAATCCAAGTAGGTAACTGCTTAGTTAAGTTCACACAATTTACAAATTATTTTAAGACAAGGTTAAATAAGAGTAATAGAAATCGACACAACAACAAAACTCAAAAGCACCGCTTTTGAAAAATAAATAAGCCAATGAAAAACAACAAAATTCAAAGTTACTTTTATGAATATAGTAAAATTGTTTATAAAAAATCAAGTATTTTCCATTACAATTTTAATTAAATTTAACGAAACGATTAATTTCTTCTAAATTTTATTAAAATTTTTCGAAAAACCTAATTTAAATTCTTGCGAAGAATTTCTTTGAATTCTTTTTTAACTAATGGAGTTTTTTTTTGAAATTTTAATTGAAAGTTTCGAAAGCAATTGGATTTTATGAAGAAGAATTTTATTATTTTATTTTTATTATTTTTATTTTATTTAGTTTTATTATTTTTTAGAAAATTTTAATAAAATTCTTGACAACAATTCAATTATTTTTGAAAATAGTAAAATTCTTATCAAAAATTCAACTATTTTTTGTTAAATAATAAAATTCTTACAAGAAATCCAGTTATTCTGAAAGAAAAATTATCCTTTGAAGAAAATAAAATAAAAATACAAACCTCAATGGTTTCTCCTGCTCCTGATTCGGTCCTTCCTGAATAACAACCATTTTTGCTCCCGACTTCTCCTGAAGATGCTTAATCGTCTCACCTCCCTTTCCAATGATCAAACCAACTTTTGGTCCGGGAATCATAATTTCAACAAAACCAGGATGACCACCCATCATTGGCGTTGACGATGGCGCCGGTTGTTGCGGACCTCCACCACCACCGCCTCCAACTAATAGACCTCCTCCAACAGACGGTGCTCCAATGTTCACATTTAATTCACCAGGTGTTCCCGTTTCTGTTCGACTACGTTGATTCACAATCGACAGCACAAGATCCTTCGCTCGACTGCAACAAACATACAAAACAAACATTTTTCCATTAAAAAAGAAAGAAAAACAACAAAAACTAAACAAAGAAACAAAGACAAAAACTAAATTATCAAAAAAAAAAGAAAAACACGACAAAATTTGACAACAACAAAAAAAAAGACAGTGATTTTGCAATTATTATTAATAAATTATATATATATCAATATATATTAACAATAATTTTCAATTTTTAAATATAACACACAATGCAAAAAAGACAAATATCTATTTGAGTTCAACAAGTGCAATTCAACAACTTATATACATAATTTTCTGATTTTTTTTTCTTTCCAAAAATATACAAATATATAGTAATACACGAGAAACTTAAAGAGCCCTATTATAATTTTTTTTGGGGAAAAATCGTGTGTAAAGGTCACATTTTTCAGTAGACAACACATTTTTGTCTTCCCCATGCATATCCTATCCTCCTTCCTTCACATTTCTCCATAACCCTAGTAAAAGTAAAAAACTATTAGTAAATGAGAAATCACAAAAATTTCATCTTCCGAGGAAAAAAAAAGAAGTAAACAACCTGGTCCCGATTAATATTTTTAAAAAAAAGAACACAAAAAAAAGGTGAATTCAAGTCATGTACTCACTTTCATGACGAGAATGTGAAATATGGACTCAATTTTGTTTCACATATACAATAAAATATAAATATATAACATTTTTCAAATGTGGAATATTATAATTTATAAAGTGTACAAGAAATGTGACAATTCCAAAAATTTGTTCCTTCTCAAAGCGAAATCGGAATCAGAGAATTCCGCCTATAAATTTCAATCACAGTAGTTAATTTCATTTTCATTACAATTTAAAGAAAAAAAAAATTTCCATTATTTTCAAGAATTCAATTCATTTTAAAGATTCTAATAAAAATTCTTCACAATACGGTAATTATAGTTATTGTAAATAATGAAATTCTTCCCAGAAATTCAATTAATTATTTACTTAAATCAAATATTTTAATAAAAATTCTAGGAATTCAATTATTTTGATAAATAATAAAAATTCTTGATGGGAATACAATTACTTTGATAAATAATAAAATTCCTGATAGGAATTCAATTATTTTCAAAAATTCTAATAAAATTCTTGACAATAATTCAATTATCATCATCATTGTATAAATAATGGAATTTTTCATAGAAACTTAATTATTTGCAAAAACGAAATAAGACACAAATTAACTTTCAATATCGATTATCCAAATAAATAATAACAATAATATTTTATATATACATTTGAAGAATATATAATGTAATTATTTAGATTTTAAAATAATAAAATAGTTGTAATTATTAATACAATTATTTTAACAGAATCCGAATAATATTCGGATCAAATTATTTTGAGCCAAACTCAGATTTTCATTATCTGATTTTTCTTCATTTAAAATTGAATATTCGAGATATATTTTAATTTCAGAGATAAAAATTTCACCTGACGAAATTTTTTCCTTTTCTAAATAAAAATTCCCACATTTCTGTTAAAAGAACATTTTTCTCAAAGTAGACACAATTGTGATTATAAATTGTTAATTATTAAGAATATATATTAAGGAGGAT
Organism: Leptopilina drosophilae; assembly: GCA_032873175.1. Lineage (NCBI taxonomy): Eukaryota > Metazoa > Arthropoda > Insecta > Hymenoptera > Figitidae > Leptopilina > Leptopilina drosophilae. Next base: position 46,940,153 of record CM065482.1, on the reverse strand, counting down.
AGCAGATTTGCTTGGCTCAATTTCAATTCATTGTTTTTTCTTCGTGCTTAGAAAAATTATGTTACCTGTTGTCATGCTAAAAGCATTTTTTTTTATCTAATGAAAATTCCTATTTTAATTTCAAATAAAAACTATAGATATTATGTAAATACAATGTATGCAAAAAAAAAAAAATATATATATATAGTATATATTATAGAGAGAGAGTGAGAGAAAGAGGAGAACAAATTAACAAGAAGAATGGAAATTAAAGAGACGATATCACAAAATTTCAATTGTCTCAACAGAGACGATAAGATGAAAATATACCATTAGCGTTTTAAAAAAGGGATTCAATTTTCGTTTTCTTTTATAATAGTAAATTAGGAGAAAAAAAATATGCGTTACTTGACAGCATCTCGCGATCCTGTTAGAGTGCAAATGCGTTCTGGTAGACCACCGCTTTCTGGGGCCATTTGTATTTTACATCCTGTTTCACTTTGCAACCTTGTTATTTGTTCTCCACCTCGTCCAATTACTGCAAAAAAAAGAATATATTTTCATCAATAAACACAATAATAATAATAATAATATTATTATTATTATATATTATTATTATATTAATAATATTATTAAACACTTTTACACACTTAACAAAAAAAAGTCGAATTATAATTTATTAACATCAACTAAAGCAGAAAAACTCCTTATTTTCCTTTTTTTTGCAAAAAAAGAAATTTTTCATTTCCAAAAAACTATTTTTAATATTATTTATTTTTTCTGTTTGTCAAAAATTTAAACTTTGTAATTTTTAATGAAATTAAAAACCAATAGTATTATTATTTTCAACAATTAAATTGTCATTAATTTTATTAAAATCTGCGACTAAATAATTGATTTCTTGTCAAGAATATTATTAATTATCTTAAAATAATTTAACAGGCTTGCCACGCTTTTACCGTTTTCAAATTCGATTGTTTTCAAAAGTAACACAATTCTTTACAAAAATCCAATTATGTTTCAAAATTGTCAAAAATTCTTCGTCAAAATTTAAATAATCTTTATAAGTAATAAAAATTCCCTTCAAAATTCAATTATTTGAAAAAATTTTCATAAAATTCTTATCAGAATTTCAATAGTTTTTAATGTACGAATTTTTATCAAATTTCTCGAATATTGCAATTATTTAAAAAAAATTTCTTACAATATTTCAGGAGAATTCAATTATTATTTACAAGTTTGTTAATTCTTCATGAAAATACAATTTTAAAAAAAGTTCAATTATTTAATAAACTGTTTATTTTTAGCGTGAAGTAAATGAATTCTCGTAGAATTTTCAAATAAATAAATATTCCTTAATATGATATTCAATTACAATGCAAAATTATTTTACTCAAATTTATTTTTAAATCAATATTTATTAGAAAATTCTACAAGAAATCAATTATTTAACTATAAAAATAAATAATTTATTAAATAATTGAATGTTTTTTAATATTGAATTTTTATAACAAATTTTATCAGAATTTAATTATTATGTTTATTATTATTATTTGTTGTCAAGAGACAAATTTAAAAAAAAGTTTTACAATAATTTCATTTTTCGAGAAATTCCATGAAAATTTTGTATATTAAAAATAATCGAATTCTGCCAAGAATATTATTAATATTTGAAAAAAATAATTGAATTTCGGAGAAAAGTTATTATTTACAAAGACAATTTAAAGTTTGACAAGAATTTTTGTAAATCTTCAAATATAATTTGATTTTTGCGAAGAATTATATTACGTTTAAAAATAATTGAATTCTTCAGACTAAATTTATTAAAATTTCGGTTTAAATAATTGAATTGTTTCGTGAAATTTCATTCAATTAGCAAACGTTAGAAATAATTGAATTTAAATAAATTTTTGAAATCAATTAAATTTCTAAGAAAAGTTTTATAAAAATTATTTTGAAAAAAATTAAATTTTCACGTAAGAATTTCATTGAATGTTTTGAAAATAATTTAATTCTTTGAGGAATAAATAATAAAAGAAAAGAAAAATAATTAAATATCTGAGAAAAATTTTACTTTTTCTAAAAATAATTGTATTAAAATAAAATAATAAAAAAATAAATAAAAAAAATAATAAAATAATTGAATCCAATAATTTTGTCTTTGCTTCAAAATTCAATTTTATTTTAGTGTTTTAAGTAAAATTCTTCTATAAATCCGTTATTTTTAAATAATCAAATACATATTAAAATTTTGTTAATGATTTTAGAAGAATTTTAGTTATTAACGTTTTTAGTAAAAAAATCTACGTATTTAAATTTGTTAATGAAATTCATTTAAAATTGAAGTTTTACAAAATTTTTAATGAAAATATTTTCCAGTTCACCTACTTATAAAAATTGTAATAGCAAGTCTTTTAAATTTTAATGATTTTTTAAAAATCTGCGAGAAAATAATTAATTTCTAGTAAAGAATATTATTATTTATCTTAAAATAATTTAATTCGTGACAAGAATTTTATTAATATTATTTTAAAAACAACTGGAATCCTGTTAAGAATTTTATTACATTTTTTGAAAATAACTGAAGCAGAAAAACTCCTTTTATTCCTTTCCTTCTGAAAAAAAGAAATTTTCCATTTCCTAAAAACTATTTTTAATATTATTTATTTTTTCTGTTTGTCAAAAATTTAAATTTTGTCAATTTAATGAAATTAAAAACCAATAATATTATTATTTTCAATAATTAAATTATTTTCATCAATTTAATTAAAATTTGCGAGAAAATGATTTATTTCTAGTCAAGAATATTATTATTTATCTTAAAATAATTTAATTCTTGACAAGAATTCTTATTAATGTTATTTCAAAAAGAACTGGAATCCTGTTAAGGATTTTATTAAATTTTTTGAAAATAACTGAAGCAGAAAAACTCCTTTTATTCCTTTTCTTTCTGAAAAAAAAGAAATTTTCCATTTCCTAAAAACTATTTTAAATATTATTTATTTCATATTCTTCTTTTCGTCAAAAATTTAAATTTTGTCAATTTAATGAAATTAAAAACCAATAATATTATTATTTTCTATAATTAAATTATTTTCTATAATTAAATTATTTTCTATAATTAAATTATTTTCATCAATTTAATTAAAATCTGCGAGAAAATGATTTATTTCCAATCAAGAATATTATTATTTATCTTAAAATAATTTAATTCCTGACAAGAATTCTTATTAAAATTATTTTAAAAACAACTGGAATCCTGTTAAGGATTTTATTAAATTTTTTGAAAATAACTGAAGCAGAAAAACTCCTTTTATTCCTTTCTTTCTCAAAAAAAAGAAATTTTCCATTTCCTAAAAACTATTTTAAATATTATTTATTTTCATATTTTTCTTTTCGTCAAAAATTTAAATTTTGTCAATTTAATGAAATTAAAAACCAAGAATATTATTATTTTCAATAATTAAATTATTTTCATCAATTTAATTAAAATCTGCGAGAAAATGATTTATTTCTAGTCAAGAATATTATTATTTATCTTAAAATAATTTAATTCCTGACAAGAATTCTTATTAATATTATTTTAAAAACAACTGGAATCCTGTTAAGGATTTTATTAGATTTTTTGAAAATAAAATTTAATTCTCTAAAAAGAACTTACTCAAGCCAACCATTTTGTCAGGAACTCTAATATCTTCGTTGCAAATACCACCCATGCCAACGGAAATTGGAGGCGATTGTCCGGATCTAGTTTGAATATTTGGATCTGTCATTGCCACTGCGGGACCACCACGAATACCAGCTAAAGGATCCGCTACTAGCGGTGCCATTTTTTTGGCCTCAGGTTCTATAAAAAATTCATAAAAAACATAGGGGATGCCGGACACATTTTTTTTTTCTATAAATTCTAATTTCATGAAATTCTTTTTCTCTTGATATCCATAGCAAGAATTAAATTCTTGTTTTTTAAAATAAAAATGAAAATTCATATAAGCACAAATACGCAATTATCATATGTATAAAAGAAATTGGCACATTTTTCAATAAACATACATAATTACCATTGTCAAACAATAAATAAAATTCAATGACAAAAATCAAAAATGATCAACAATATACATGTACAAATCAGTATAAAAAAGCTACAAAAATTGTTATTGTTATTGTAAAAATAATACATATGGAAAATTAACAAATATACATATGTTTTTGCTTAACAAAAAAAATAATGTACATATCAAAAATGAAATGGTGAAAAAATTTGCATAGAAAATTTATAAATATAGTCACATTATTTCTATAGACATTTATCTATATATATATATATTCTATATTTTCTATTCTCTAATTTCTAATCTAAATAGTAAATAAAATAGACGCATGATATTATTAGAAACTATCGATATCAATTTATAAAGTTTTTTCCCATCAATAAGAACTATTTCCGGGTGTGGGGGATTTTTTGTTTTTTTACACAAATTTTTACCTGCACTGTCTTCCAGTGGACGTTTTAATTTTCCATCTTGATTATTTTGTGTGCCTCCAGGATTGATTTTGGCTGCGATCTGTAATTTGTATTTAAAAAAGACATAACGACATGGTGTACATTTTTTCAATTTCCATTAAACTATATAAAAAATTTCTACTACTAGAGATTTAAAAATTCAACCCCCAAAAATTTAGCAAGAAACTATTTATTTCTAAATAATAAGGTAAATTTTTTGTTTAAAGATCAAATTTTTAATGTCAATTCAAAAAGCTAGCTGAAAAGAAAATTATCTTATAAGTAGGATTAGTATTATTGTAAAAAAAAAAGTAACAATTGTCAGCGTTCGGTAAATTTAAACAATATATACGCAAAACATTGTTTTTTTTTCTTGCGTACACCAAGTTTTTTTTGGAAGCGGTACGGTACATCAATAACGAAATGCTTCTTTCGAAACATTTCGGAAAAATCGACCAATAAGACAAGTGGAAAATTTTTTTTTCAATCGGCTTCTGTATTTTTGTGCAAAAAAAAAATGTCGGTCATTAAATTTAGGGTGAGTTTTTTTGTGTGTACATTTCTATATATATATATATATATATATATGTGTAAAGCGAAGGGTAACGTCCCGGATCGGACATTGGCTGTTGGCAGACATTGGCGCCCATTGAAACGAGGACAGCGAATAGCCAAAAACTACGCGATTATGAAATTTTTGCACGCTATCGTTAAAGAAAAATAAATGAGGCCGGTTTCTTCCTCATTCTTTTTATTTCTCTTTTTAATGGAAATACTATTATAAATACCTGTTTGGCGCGCTGTAATGCAGCGGCAAATGCCGAACTCTGAGAGAAATTTTGAGGCGGAGCGACCGCTGAATAATCATTCATGTTGAACCATGAAGGGGTTAAAAATATTACAAAATAGTCTCTCCTCCTCGCAATAAGCACTTGATTAATGGAAAATTCGTCCGCTCCACGAAGGCGACTCTTCTAATGCACAATTTCCAATCACTATTGTTAAAATAACTTTATTAATTACACTGCACTGTATATAAATCTGGTTTTCGAGCGAAAAGAAAAACCACCATTTAGCGAAGAGAAGGCGCAAGCGTCTGCCATAAAGTAGATATTCAACACTAGAGGGAAAAAGGAATTTACTTTTTTGCTTTTTGCTTTTTAGTTTTGGAAATTGACGCCAGTTGTATGACGCGACGACGGTAGTTTTGTAAAAGACGTCCACCAATCAGAGTGGAGTTTCTTTTTGAATGTGCAGTGGCCAACTTCAGAGTGTAACGGCGCGCACGGAACTAACCTAAAATTTTTCCATATTTTCACCACTTTCTAAAATATTAAAATACTTAAAATACTTGAGGCGCTTAAAATACTTTTCTATTAATAAGAAATTTCAAATCGTAACTATTGGAGAAAAAAAATTACTTTTTTCGGATTTATTGAAAAAAAATGGTTTTTGTCAGGTGTACCAATGGAGGGAAATTTGAATTATTTTTTGATTTAAAAGAGTGATTGAAAAAAAATAACTTTTTATTAACAGCATTATTTTCTCTACCAAAAGAAACTGTTTCTTTTCTTTTCTTCTTCAAAAGTAATAAGAATCAAAATTTGAATTTACTCTCCTCACGAGTCACGACGGTTTATGTCGATCTTCCCGAGTGTCAGTCGATAAAACAGAATCATTTCGACTGAAAGGGAATCAATACAAAGGGATGTCTACTGCTTTATTCCCCGTCGTTTCTATTGCAAAATTCTAAAAACTCATATTTGTGGCAAGTTCAAGTGAATTTTGAATAAATCAAAGTGAACAGGAACAATTTCCACACTTTCTCAATTTGCTACTGCGAAAAATGTCAAATTCTGACATAGACGAAAGGTGGGTAAATTTTCTTTATAAAAAAATATTTTTTTTGACACTTTGATATTTTTTTCTTCATTCGCAAATAAATTCAAGTACAATGTATCATTTTCCAGAGTTGTAGACGAGATAGAGGCTCTAAAGGCAATTCTCCTAGACGATGAACTGAAAATAGTCGAGAACGAAAAGTGAGTAGAGAGAAAAACAAAAAAAAAAGGACATTTTGTAAAAAAGGATATTTTCTTTTTTCTTTAGCGGTGAACCGGAGTTGATAGAAATTCTAGTCTTTCCATCAACGGGAAATGATTCACAATCACAATATGTTTGTGTTCGACTAATCGTTAAATTATTAACCGGCTATCCGGATATTTCGCCCGAAGTCAATTTTCGTAATCCACGAGGTTTAGATGAAGGCACAATGAAGCTTATTCAATCCGAGGCGGAAGAGAAGTGTCGAGATTTTGTCGGTCAACCGGTAATGTTCGAATTAATAGAGGTGAGAAAAAAGAAAGCTTTTTTTTTTCTTTGCGAGAGAAAAAATTCTTTTCACTTCTTTTTGCTTTTCAGTTGGTTAGAGAACATTTGACGAAAAGTAATCTTCCGACCGGACAATGTGCCGTTTGTTTATATGGATTTCGAGAAGGCGATGAATTCACAAAGACGGAATGTTATCATCATTTTCACTCTCATTGTTTGGCATCACACGTTGCGGCTGCTGATCGATATTATCGAGAGGAGCAGGAAAAATTGCCCCAATGGCAACAGGACAGTTCGAAACAATTTCAAGTAAAGTTTTCCTTTTTTTTCGATATTCGATATTTTTCCTAGGATTATTTTTTTTTCATAATGGAAAAATATTTATTTCAAAGGCTCTCTGCCCCGTGTGTCGTGAATCAATAAATTGCGACGTGGAGAGTTTATATTCAGCACCGCCTCCAATTGATGTTGAAACGGCGACGGATTTTTCCGTAACCGCCGAATTACGTGAATTGCAGAGAAAAATGGCCGTTTTATATCTTCATCAACAGCAACGAGGCGGTATAATTGATTTAGAAGCAGAGGAAATAAAAATGCTCGTGAGAACTGAGGACGAAAGTGTTCCAGCGACTGAAGAATTGAGTCCACCTGGTCCTAGTTTAAATACATTAACAAATCAATCAACTCAATTGGTAAGGTTTAATATTATTTTCTTCAACAGTAAAAAAAACCTTTTTTCAGGCCTCGGATATTACGACTTTTTTCGACTATTTTCAAATAATGCGACTTTAATCGACTTTTTCGACTTTTCTTCCAAATTTTAGCTCCAAAAATACAATACTTTTGATATAAAAATACAATACTTTTGATATAAAAATATAAAATGCATCTTAGTTCGATTTTTATACCGTGCAAACTATAACTTATTATAGACAAACTTTTGGAACTTTATTTTTCAATCAGTTTTCTAATTAAATGTTTCAAAATATTACAATTAGAAAGATTTTCAATAATTAAAATTCTGTAAAATTTAATTAAAACTAAATCATCTTTTCAAGTGTTTTTTATTCCAATTTTTGAAAATTAACTTTTCAAGAATTTTAATTGAATTTTTTTGAAATAATATTAAATTATCAAAAATTATAATAAATTATAACTTAAAGATTTTCAAGTGTAGATTCAATAAAAATGAAAATTAATGAAAAATAGATTTTAAAATTAATATTAAAATAGTTTAGAAAAGAATAATTCAATGATTTATTACGTTCTAATTTTTAAAATCCAATTATTTTCAATATTTTCGAAAATTAAAATTCACACACAAAATAATAAAATTAAAATTATTCAAAAATTATTTTCAACATTTTGGAGAAAATAATCATATATTACAAATTTTCAATTAAAATTCTTGAAAACAATTTTGTTTTAAACTATACAAAAATTCTTCAATTATTTTTGAAAAATTATACATTACAATATTTATAAAAAACTAATTCTTACAATTGTTTTATTACAATTTTTTAAGATTCAATTACCTTCGAATAAAGTAAATAAAATTTTGTTTTAAATTTACTACTTTAGAGTTTTTCAGAAATAATTTATTTATAATTACAATTTTTTGAAAAATTTGATTTTTTATATTTTTAAAAAACTTAATTATTTTTCCTAAGATTTTGACAAATTTTGAATTATTTTTTCAATGTTTTACTAAATTTAAAGTAGTTTTGAAAAGATTTGACAAAATTTCAGTTTTTTAGACATTTTTTAATTGTATTTAATTGTAAAACTTTTTGTATTTTCAATACATTATTTAAAAATATTTATTTATTAAAATTTTTGAAAATGTTCTACCTTAATTAATATCTTTAAATAGAAAAATGTAAGGTTCAAATTATTATAAAAAAATGGATTTTTTATACAGCACAACTTTATAATTTTTCAGAAATAATTTATTTATTATTAAAATTTTTTGAAAACTTTCATTAATTTTTTTATATTTTTATAAAACTCAATTATTTTTCGAAAGATTTTGACAAAGTTTGAATTATATTTTGCCAAAATGCAATATTTTTGGTATAAAATGCAACTTGTTTCGATTTTTATACCATGCAAAGTATAACTTATTATAGACAAACTTTTGGAACTTTATTTTTCAATCAGTTTTCTAATTAAATGTTTCAAAATATTACAATTAAAAAGATTTTGAATAATTTAAATTCTGTAAAATTTAATTAAAACTAAATCATCTTTTCAAGTGTTTTATTCCAATTTTTGAAAATTAACTTTTAAAGAATTTTAATTGAAAATTTTTGAAATAATATTAAATTATCAAAAATTATAATAAGTAATCAAGTGTAGATTCAATAAAAATGAAAATGGATGAAAAATAGGTATTAAAAATAATAGTAAAATTGTTTAGAAAAGAATAATTCTCTGAATTATTACGTTCTTTTTTTTTAAATTCAATTATTTTCAATATTTCCAAAAATTAAAATTCATACAAAAAATAATAAAATTAAAATTGTTCAAAATTATTTTCAACATTTTGGAGAAAATAATCATATATTACAAATTTTCAATTAAAATTCTTGAAAACAATTTTGTTTTAAATTATACAAAAATTCTTCAATTATTTTTGAAAAATTATACATTACAATATTTATAAAAAACTAATTCTTACAATTGTTTTATTACAATTTTTTAAGATTCAATTTCCTTCGAATAAAGTGAATAAATTTCATTTTAAATTTATTACTTTAGAGTTTTTTAGAAATAATTTATTTATAATTACAATTTTTTTAAAAATTTGATTTTTTTATATTTTTAAAAAACTTAATTATTTTTAAAAAGATTTTTACAAATTTTGAATTATTTTTTCAATGTTTAAATAAATTTAAATTAGTTTTGAAAAAATTTGACTAAATTTAAGTATTTTAGACATTTTTGAATTGTGTTTAATTGTAAAACTTTGTTGTATTTTGAATAAATTATTTAGATATATTTCTTTATTAAAATTTTTAAAAATGTTCTACCTTAATTAATATCTCTAAATAGAAAAATGTAAGGTTTAAATTATTATATAAAACTGGATTGTTTATACAGCACTGCTTTATAATTTTTCAGAACTAATTTATTTTTAATTAAAATTCATTGAAAAATTTCATTAATTTTTTTATATTTTTACAAAACTGAATTAGTTTTCCTAAGATTTTGATAAATTTTGAATTATTTTTTCAATGTTTTATTAAATTTAAATCAGCTTTGAAAAGATTTGACCAAATTTTAATTTTTTAGACATTTTTTAATTATATTTAATTGTAAAACTTTTTGTATTTTCAATAAATCATTTAGAAATATTTTTAAAAAGTTAATTTTTACGAATTTCTTTATTAAAACTTTTGAAAATGTTCTACCTTAATTAATATCTTTAAATAGAAAAATGAACGGTTTAAATTATTATAAAAAATTTGTTCTCTTTTATTTAAATAATTGATTTTTTGAAGAAATTGCAAATACTGATTAACAATTAATATAGATAATTGATTTAGAGATACAGTTTAGTTAAAAATTGTAGAAAGTAATTAAATTCCTAAAAGGGTTATAGCTTTAATTTTTAGAAATTATTAAATTTGAAAAGTTGAAATTTAAAAAGTTTTATTTCCTGTGAATAAAGAAGTAAGAAGTATTTGAATATTTATTTAGCAAAATTATACAAGTTTTGATTAATTTGAATTTTCGTGACAGCACTGAATTAAATACTCTACTTTTTCGACTTTTTTTTCTATTTTTAATCGACTAAAGTGACTTTTTTTGCTCGTTAAAGTCGATCCGAGGCCTATTTTTTCTTTCTTGACAAAAAAAGCATTTACAGAATACGAAGCAGAATCAACAGAGTCAAAATAATCCTCAAATACAATCAAGACAATCGCATCACAATCATCATCATCATCATCACAATCACGGTCATCGGAATCGTGGTCGTGGTCGATCGCAATATCATCGTCGACACTTTGAGAAAGTTCGACAAACGGAATCAACTTCCAGATGACAAATAGCTGAACATTTAAAAACTGTCTCACATTCATTACGCTGCGTTAAAATAATTATTAAAATTAATAGTATAATCGCCACATTATTATATCGTAGTTGCAGTTTAAATTTTAATCGTCTTTTTCACTCGAAATTGTAGGTATTGCTGTTTAACAACATTGACAATGTTCAAATTAATGACATTCGATGTGTTGATAAATTCACAATTCATTTTCATAGACTTTGGCCAAGAGGCTTTTTTACTTATTATTATTGGAAGAGAAAATTTGTTTTCAATTTTTTCCAATTCTCGTATTTGTCGGTCAATTTTCGTAATCAAAACGCAACAGACTTTTGTATTATAAAAAATTTTTCCCATGTGATTAGGTGACGATTGTATAACATAGTTGATCGATTTAAAAAATTTATTTATAGATTATCAATTTTTTTTTGTTCTTTTTTCTTTAGAAAAAAAAGTACTGTTTCTTTTATTTACTGTTTTACGAATAATTTCTTTTCTTGCAAATCCTTTAGTTTTGCAAGAGATTCGTGAGATTTTTCAAATGTTCGCTATTTTACAAAGAGATTTTGTGAATTAAAATCGATAATTAAGAGATTGATATTAAAAAAAGGTAAAATATTAAATAAGTAGGTTAAACAGAAATTGAATACTCCCTAAAAATATTAACTAGTCTTCTTTTATTTAAATTATAAAATTGACAAAAAAATTTTACTATTGCGTTTAACAATAATAAAATATTATACTATTAATTTTAATAATTATTAATATTATATTACCTCTATTATTAATAATTATTAATAAGATATCTTAATTTGGAAATTAAATTCTTTTTACTAAGATTTACTAAATTGTTTTTGCATAGACAAATTTATTTGCATACAAAATAAGTTTATATGGAAAATTTACAGTCGAATTTTTTTTTCGTTTCGTTTTTTAAAAATAGGTTTTCCTTTAAAAAAAAAAAAGATAATCGGGGCCATGTTTGTATAAAGTGATTTTAACGAAAATTTAATAGTTTCCTATTTTTCTAATTATTTGAATCTCTAAATTTCGTTCGAAAAAATTGTTATAAATGTGAAATATTAATAATTAATAATTAACTTTAAAAAAAAAGTATTTTTTACAATCTGTTGTAATTCTTTTAATTTTTTTTTTTACGAAAAAGTATATTCAATATTAATTAATAATTAAATTAAATTATTTATGTTAAATATTCTCTTAGGATTATTTTCATACACTTTGACTGTGATATTGTTTTCTCAATAATTTATTGTACAATTCATTCAGTTAATTTCATTCCACTAATTACTAATAGTTATTAAAAAATGATAAAATTAATTAGCGATAAAAATATCGCAAGAGCAAAATGTTCGTTCAAAAAAGATTTTTTACACCTAAGTTTAGAAATAATAGTGAACATCTGAAAAAAAGATTTTAATTTATCATAATAATAACTAGCATCGAATAATTATATAGTAAAATAGATAAATTAAATGTTATTTGTAATCATTGTTACTATATTTAGACAGTGAGTCCATAAAATACTTACTCGAAAAATAATACATTTTTTCAATTTTCATATGAGTTTTTTATGTGACAATGTAAATTATCGAATTCTTATTGTAGAGAAAAAAAGAAAAATTATCGAATAAGGTCCTTTTGAAAAAAGGAGAATTGTAATAAGAAACACAATTATTACCTTTTTGAAGAAACAAGAATTTTATTACCAATTTTTCTTTAAAACAATTTCTTCTCGTTGAAATACTGCTTTTTGGATTGCACAATAAAATAATCTCTAATTATCTAAGTAGAACATTTATAAATTTTTAAATCACTATGTGATTTTCTTTCCTTTGCCCTTCGTGCGGCAAACGAAATCATGTAAAACTTGACGTATAATAAATTAATAAATTAAAATAAAATAAAAACGGAATTTATACATTTTTTTCATCAAATTCTTTTCGCCGAATTTTATACAAAGAAACCTAGCTTTTAAATTAAAGTACGAACATTTTTAATTCATTCTTTGGCAAAAGAACGTATTTCAGTACAAAAAAAATAGTAGTAATTAAAAATTAGGAATTTTTATGAAAACGTCGAAATATTTAATAACAATAATAAGAGGAAAAAATACTGAAATGTAAGTACAAGAATTATTAAAAAATTGATAAAATCTAACTAACATTAATTATGCATTAAATAGAATTCTACTGAAAGGGTACTTTTTGTTTTCATATTCCTAAATTATTTATTTATACAAATTTTATATATATATCTATATAACTTTGAAAAATAATTATGCATAAACACTTTTTCTCGAGTGAATTTAGAAATTTCCTTTTGACAAAGAATCACTTTCAAAAATACTAAACTTTCTATATAGTTAGTTATTCTACTAAATATCTACATTTTGACACATTTCTTTTTTCGATAATTCGAATTTGGAACTAAAAAAAAAGAAAATTAGAAAAAAATAATTTAAATATAAACTATCACATGATATGGAGAACTAATATTTATGTTGATATATTAATCTTTGATTATACGCATAGAGATTAAAAATTTTTTTTAAAACAAATTGCAAATCTAAATCAGTGAATTTTTACTCTATATAATATTGCAAAGAACACTTATTACGAAGAACAAAAATTATGGAATTGAGAAAAAATTCTGTGACTGCAGCAATTTTTTTCTTGGTAAAATTTAAAAAAGTAATATTAAATAATTAATTAAAAAGAATTATTTTAGTTAATTTTTTTTCTACTGAATTTTACTAAAAAAATTCTGTGAAAATTAAAAAGTAATACGTTTAATTAATTTAACATATTTTAATTATAATAGTTAATAAATTAAGTGATTAAAAAGTTCTTTTTCAATTTTGATGGAAAAAGCAAAAAAATTGTTTCAATCACAGAAAAAATAAATAATGAGTACAATTGTACGGAATTACACTAGAGTCCTGGTGTTATTAGGTGAAGATACTGTGGAAATTGATCGATTGTTGTAGAAATTTGTCGATGATTGGAGAAATTTTTTATTTTGCTCCTCCTTGAATTTTTCAATTTTCACTTGTAATTCGTTAATTCCCTCTTGAATTGGACTCATTAGATTTTTACTTTTGTACAAAATGTCGTTAATTTTTAATAATAATACTGGATTGAGTGCCGGTGTTGATGGTAAATTTGTCAATGGTCCAAGAGATATTCCATCGGCGTAGCCCTCATCGATACTTTCCTCCAAAACTCTCGTCATCGATTTTAATTGTTTCTTTAGTTCCTTAAAAAATAAAATTTTTTTAAAAATAATACAAAATTTTGCATAGGCAAAAAATTTCAAATTCCCTGACTTTTCCAGGTTAAAAAACGAAATTTTTCCAGGTTTTTAAAAATATGTTTATTATTAATAAGAAAAATATTGAAAACCTCGCAAGAATTCGATTATTTTTAAATGTAACAAAATTCTTTCTAAAAATCCAATTATTTTGCAAAATAGTCAAAAATTCCGGTCAAAATTTAAATAAACTCAATAAATAATAAAATTTTTCTTCGAAATTCAAATATTTCTGAAAAATTTTCATAAAATTCTTATCAGAATTTCTAAAGTTTTTAATACACAAAATTTTTATCAAATTTCTCGGAAAGTGCAATTACTTAAAAAAAATTTGTTGAAATATTTTAGAAGAATTCAATTATTTTTTAAAAATTTGTTGATTCTTCATGAAAATTCAATTTTAAAAAATTTTTAAAAAGTTCAATTATTAAATAAAATGTTTATTTTTAGAGTGAAATAAATGAATTCTTGTAGAATTTTCAAATAAATAAATATTTTTGAATATGATATCCAATTGCAATCGAAAATTTTTAATGAAATTTATTTTTAAATCAATATTTATAAGAAAATTCTACAAGAAATCAATTATTTTGCTATAAAAATAAATAATTTATTAAATAATTGAATGTTTTTTAATATTGAATTTTTATAACAAATTTTATCAGAATTTAATTATTATTTTTATTATTATTATTATTTATTATCAAGAGACAAATTAAAAGAAAAATTGAACAATAATTTCATTTTTCGAGAAATTCATAAAAAAATTTTTATATTAAAAATAATTGAAATTCTGCCAAGAATATTATTAATATTTGACAAAAATAATTGTATTTCGAAGAAAAATGTTATTATTTGTAAAGAAAATTTAAAGTTTGACAAGAATTTTTGTAAATTTTCAAATATAATTTGATTTTTGCGAAGAATTATATTACGGTTTGAAAATAATTGAATTCTTCAGACTAATTTTATTAAAATTTCGGTTTAAATAATTGAATTGTTCCTTAAAATTTTATTCAAATAGCAAACGTCAAAAATAATTGAATTTTAAAAAGTTTTTGAAATCATTTAAAATTCTACGAAGAGTTTTATTAAAATTATTTTGAAAAAAATTAAATTGTCACAATAGCATTTCAATGAATGTTTTGAAAATAATTTAATTCTTTGAAGAATAAATAATAAAAGATGAAAAAAATAATTGAATTTCTGAGAAGAATTTTACTTTTTCTAAAAATAATCGAATTTCTCCAATAATAATTTGTATTTGCTTCAAAATTCAAGTTTCTTTTAGTGTTTTAACTAAAATTCTGCTATAAATCCGTTATTTTTGACTAATCAATGAAATATATATTAAAAAGTTTAGATAATTTTGGAAAAATTTTACTTATTAAGGCTTTTTAAAATCTATGTTTTTCAATTTTTTAATGAAATTAATTTAAAATTGAAGTTTTTTAAAAATTTTAAATGAAAATATTTTTCATCTACTTATAAAAATTATAATTGCAACTCTTTTAAAATTGAATTAATTTTGAAATATTTAACTAAAATTAGATTTCAAAAATAAATTTTCCACGATTTCGATCCAAATTCTGATATTTCCAGGTTTTTTCAATTTTAATAAAATTCCCTAACATTTTCAGGTTTTCCATATTTCAATTCAAAAAATTCAATTTTTTCTTAATCGTTATAAAATATTTCGATAAAATTCAATTATTTTAACTTCTTACTTTCATTTTATTTAAAAAATATACCTTGTTTTTATTAACATCCTGTGGGAGAGAATTTTCCCCCGAATTTTCTGTTTTCTCCACCTGAAAAAATATTTAATTATCAATTTTAAATTTTAACAAACTTTTTACATTAAAGTGAAATAAATTACCTCGTTTGTTCTTTGATTATTTTGTCGTTTTCGCGACACGTTCTCCAATTTCTTGCACTTTTGCTTCTCCTTCTTTAGTTTCTGCAAAAGCGAACTGTTTGCATTGAAAGAAAGTAACTTGAGCCTTTTTGTTTCATTCAACAATTTCCGCATCGAAGTGACTTTCTCCTCAAGTTCACAATTTCTTGCCCTCAACAATTTATATTGCGTCAACATTTTTGATAGTTGAATTTGCAATTCAGAAATTGCTGCCTCTACTTGAATTTGATTTTGCTTGGAATTATTCAAAGCAAATTCAGCAGTTTCGCTATTATTTTTATATTTCTCAATATCTTGGTGACATTGTCGTAAATTAGATTCCAATTCATTCTTTTCCACTTCTAAACGTTGGTAATTGTCTTCTAATGCTGTGATTGTTGACAATTGCTCTGTATTAGTATTTTCGAGACAAGTTTTTTCAATTTCGGAATTTATCAATTTCTCCTCGAGTCGACAGAGTTGAATTTTCGTTTCACGTAATTCCTCCTCGGTTAATTTCAAATTCGCCGAAATATCGGACGAACGATCCTCGGCGAGGGGAGGAAAATCGTCCTTTTTTAGTCGTTGAT
Source organism: Leptopilina drosophilae (assembly GCA_032873175.1). Classification (NCBI taxonomy): domain Eukaryota; kingdom Metazoa; phylum Arthropoda; class Insecta; order Hymenoptera; family Figitidae; genus Leptopilina; species Leptopilina drosophilae. Next base: position 46,923,471 of record CM065482.1, on the reverse strand, counting down.
TATTAATTTCATTTTGCAATTGATCCTTCTCGTCTTTGTACTTGGAAATTAAATTCACATATTCTTGGTTTAATTTCGACGATTTGAATATAATGTCCGTGACTAATTGTTGTTTTTGTTTCAACATTTCCTGATAAGTGTCGACTTCGATTTGAAGCGTTTTTTTACTCGCTTGTGCTTGATGTAGTTGTTCCTGATACCATTTTGTCGAATTTTCCGAAATATGCAATTGACTTTGGAGATTTTTTAAATTATTTTCAATTTTTCGCTTCTCTTGTAATGCAGATTGTGCGTCGACATAGAGCAATGTTATCTTTTTCTTTAAACTCTCATTGACGGAGATTTTTGTATTTAATTCTATTTGCAGATTATCCAAATCATAACGTAGTCGTTCATTCGCCAATTCTAGGGAAGCGGTTTTTTTCATTAATTCATCGCTGCTATTTAATAATTCAAGACTCGAAGAATGTGCACGTAATTCTAATAGTGAGTCTCCAGATGTTGTTGAATCTAATTCACAACGAGACGAATCGGAAAAACTGTCCATATTATTCTCTCTTTTTCTCCCTCGAGAATTCTAGAGAAGGGGAAAATAATTTTTACAATTTATCAGGGGGGTAAATAAAAGAAAAACTTACCTTTATGTTTGAATTTTCTCATTCGGTGTATATTTCGATGAATTTATTTATTATAAGATTTATCACTTGTCTTGGAGTTTAAACACATTAGAGATAATGTAATTAGCGAAATGACAGTAGAATTGTGAATAGACATATGTTTATATTGTTCGCAATTTGATTTATATTCCATTGTTTCCTCGAAGATTGGGAATAAAATCAAAGAACAAGAATTTCGCATGAAAAATTTGATTATTTAGACAGTGTTTCATTTTCTCGTTTATCACACATCACTATTTTTAATCACAGCATCCAATTTTATAAACAATATGTCCTATAAAGATGTGACGTCACTCGTGGAAATAAATCTCTATATATTGCAATAAAACGCGCAAACGCGAATATACAAGACGTTTTTAATTTCATGGTTATTTGTGCTAGATATTTTTTTCACTACAGAACACAACTGAAATAAAATCTATAAACGAAAGATTTTGTTTGCAAAAAAAAGATTACTTACTTTTACAATTTGTTTTTGTTACATATTAATAAGTTTACTAATATAAAGTTTAACCACAAATTTTCAACCGTAAATTTAAATAGTTTATCACATTTAAGTTTCAATTAAATAAAACTTGTTTGAAAGTACAAATTATTCGTGTCAAAACATTTAAACAAAAATAATGTTTATATAAAAAAAAAATGTAAACATTAAAAACAATAAATTGTATATTTAAAATTTCATTAAGTTCCGCGTTCTCTTTCTTTACATGTTGTCCTTATCATTAATTATTCATGTTAATTTAATTCAAAGACATTTATTTACATTTGTAAATAATCTTTCTAAAACAAATTTGAACAAATTAAATTTGTTGTCAATAAGTGTCAAGCGTGTCAACTTGTCAAGTCAAATGTCAATTGAAATTTGAACTCAAAGAGTATTTCCAAAATATTGAACATTTATGAACGCACCTTTATTTGAAACGCTAATAACCAAATTTAATTTAATTTTAACACCTGTTTTTCATTATTACCTGTTTTTCATTATTATTTTTAAATATTTGTCATTTGTGCTTTATTACTGCGCGATTTTTGTCAGATTAACAAAAACTAACAAAAACTGGTGATTATATTATTAAAAAAACATATTTCTACCATTATATTTAAAATTAACGCGGGAAAAGTGACCAACGTCTATTGGTTATTGTAAATCAGCCCATTGATCAGTAATACGAAAACACCAACGCATGCTCATTTAAAGAAAATAAATTCTTTTATCCAATCAAGATCTTTAATCATCATTTTTCTTTTGTGATGTTTCCTTGTATACAATTTTTTTTCTTTTAATAATTAAACAATCAAAAATGTCGATTTAGAAAACTAGTTAAAACGAATGTTTTTTAGTACATTTAGAGAATTTTATCAGCATGTGGAAGTGCCACAAATGTGGAAAACCCGTTTACTTTGGTTAGTATATTTTTGCATTTTGACAAGTTTTCCTCAATTCTAAAATTATTTTTTATAAATACACTAAATTGGGGGATTGATTTCAAACTCTTTTTTTCCCCATTTTTTTAATTATATCTACATAGTATATTTATTACTGTTGCGAGAAATCAGGTCAATGCACTATTTTCGAGGTTATGTTTGTTTTGACATTTCGGAAGTGTCAAAATCGTCTATAAATTTATTTTTATTTGCGCCCTTCGAATTTTTTTCAATGTAACTTTGTTCAATATCTGCATTTTCTTTTAAGGGGAATATTATATTTCTTTTTAATAATAAATGGAGGAATTTATTTTGATGGGGTTTTTTTTTTAAAATATACAAAAATAAATTTTCAGCTGAACGCAAACAATCATTGGGTTATGATTGGCATCCGGAGTGTTTACGATGTGAGGAATGTGGTAAGCGATTAAATCCAGGGCAGCATGCTGAGGTAATTAATTTAAATATAGAAATAGTTTGGAAAATATATATTTTTTTTCATTGTCCTTGACGAATTTTCCAAACTTTTGTATAGCACAAAGGAGTTCCGTACTGCCATGTTCCTTGTTATGGAGCACTTTTTGGACCACAATTATTCGGTCACGGTACGCGAGTTGAATCTCATACTAGTTTCGGAAAAAAGGAACTTCGCTCAACATTGCCTAGGTACTTTTTTTTTTCTTTCTTTCCTAATTACAATTTATAAAATACCAGCCGGATTTTTTCGAGATTGTTTTTGAAAAAGATCCTAAAGTCTTGTTCAAATGAGCGAAATTTATTTATTTCTTCTAAAAATCAAATTTTTATTGCAATTATTTTACATCACTATCGAAAAAAATGATTACTGAGTTTGTAAGCGTAAAAGTTTAGTTATTAAATTTTTTTATGATTATTCATTAAAATATTTTCAATAAAAAGTAATTCAATTTTCAATTTCAACGTTAAAAAGTTGGGGATCATTAGAAAAACTAAATATGAATTTAACTCATAATTTAAAATTTTGTTTTTCCATTTTCTTAGATCACATTTGGAGTCGAAACTAAAAGTTTTCAATCAATATTACGAGGGGAAAAGTGGAGGAATTCGAAGTCGAGAGGTGGGGAAATTTAAAAATTAAATACAATTCTTTCAAAAAAAAAAAAAAAAAATTAAATACGAATTATTTGGGTGAAAATTATATATTTGCTTTCTATTCAAATAGGTGAATGGACGATTAATTTTGGAAGGCGCACTGAGAATTTATTGGGGCGTTCGCGGTGTGATTCACTTGAAAGAAGACGACGATCAACGAACGGTCGTAACCGCGAGACACAGAAATTCTTGCCGGCGAAGTGTTACTGACGTTTGTATTTTCAATTTTCCCTTCCAACTGCTAATTACAATCAAAAGAATGTTTATTTAAATTTGTTTATTTCCCGAAATTAGGAGGTCGATAAAGGTGAAATAATCGACACGACAAAGAGTTCGCCAACAGTGGAAAATCACATAGAAAGTGAATCCGAATCAGTTCCCCCGTCACCCGATCATTTGAAAAGTTTAACTCTACCAATGAAATTGGAAGTTAAAACATCAAATTGGGACGAACTCGACGAACTTCTCCAGGTTCAATAATTTCATATCTTCTATTATTTTGCAACAAGAATTTAATTTTAATTCGAATAGAAAAATTAAATACTCTCAATCAGTCGAAATTGAATTTAAACTAAATTTAGATTGAAAAAGAAATAATTTTCTTCTAATAAAATTTTTGTTTTTTGTAATTCTAATTTTTAGGTTGAGCGAAAAGTCGAGGAGGGCAATAAACTCTATCAAACAATGCCAGAGAGTTTACCGTCAATAAGTTCACATTCCAGTAATGAATTAACGTCACCGCAATCGATGAAAAACGGCTCGATAACGAATAGTCCAAATAATAATAAAATTGGAAAGGGAAGTGAGAGTAGTGTGAGTAGTACACCAACGCACAGTGTCGACAGTTCTTCCAGTAATGACACGCCAACTTATCATGGAACACCAAATAAAAATGGCACACTACGACGAGTCGAGTACTTTGATAGTTTAGAGAAGAGTATAGCGAGTAATCGATCAATAGAGAGTGACGAAAGTTGGATTGAGAAGGGATTGAATCGATCGATGTCTGGTCCCGATTGTCTACAAAGGCATCGCAACGACAGCGACAATGATTCAGTGAATTCATTGCAATTCCGTGACGATGATAATATGACAATGTCCACTGACAGTGGATTAGAGGTTCAATTTTCAATTAATTATTATAATAACAGAATAATCAGGAAACTAGAATTTTTGTCTTTTGAAGTTTCTAAAAGGAGTTCTTTTTGTCAAGTTTAATTTTTTTATTGCTATTTTTTTTACTCAATTTTTTAATTTGAAAAGCAATTATTTTATTAAATTTACATAATTTTAATTAATTAATTTAATTAATTTTATTTTATTAAATTTATTTTATAAATATATATATATATATATATATATATATATATATATATATATATATATATTATATATAAATATATATATATATATATATATATATATATATATATATATATTTTTTTTTTTTTTTTTGTTAACATATGAGGCATAACTTCGAGTGGATTTTATATTCAGTTTTTGTTTTTATTCCTTTTTTGTAATTAAACTATTTTTTTCCCAGTTGGATGGAGTCGTTCTGCGTCGGAAACAAGGATCAACGGCAATAAGACGACGACCTGGTGGAAGACGCCAATCGCGTAATCGATTGCGACGACGTTGCTCGATTAATGGACATTTTTATAATCGCGAAACGAGCTTCTTTACACCGCCACACGGATCACAAATGTCCGTTTGGGTCACTAGTCTCGTAAGCACTCAGGAAGTGATCAATTTAATGCTCGACAAATATAAAGTCGACGCGAAACCTGATAATTTTGCTCTCTTTGTTATTCGCGATAATGGAGGTGAGATTTTATTCTTTCTCTTCTATTTTTTCCTAACTTATAATATTTCTTTTCCTTCTTTTTTATAAACATTTTCGTCTGTAAAAATTAAAGGTTTCACACGCAACTTGAAAACCTGATAAACCTGGAAATGCTAGGAAATTTTATTAAAATTGAAAAAAACCTGGAAAAGTCGGGGGAATTTTGATCGAAATCCTGGAAAATTTATTTTTGAAATCTAATTTTACTTAAATACTTCAAAATTAATTCAAAAGAGTTGCAATTACAATTTTTACAAGTAGATGAATTCTTTTAAAATTTTAAGAAATTTTTAATATATATTTCATTGATTAGTCAAAAATAACGGATTTATAGCAGTATTTTAGTTAAAACACTAAAAGAAACTTGAATTTTGAAGCAAATACAAATTATTATTGGAGAAATTAGATTATTTTTAGAAAAAGTAAAATTCTTCTCAGAAATTCAATTATTTTTAGAAAAAGTAAAATTCTTCTTAGAAATTCAATTATTTTTTCTTATCTTTTATTATTTATTCTTCAAAGAATTTAATTATTTTCAAAACATTCAATGAAATTCTGACGTGAAAATTTAATTTTTTCCAAAATAATTTTAATAAAACTCTTTGTAGAATTTTAATTGATTTCAAAAACTTTTTAAAATTCAATTATTTTCGACGTTTGCTATTTAAATAAAATTTTAAGGAACAATTTAATAATTTAAACAAAAAATTTTAATAAAATTAGTCTGAAGAATTCAATTATTTTCAAACCGTAATATAATTCTTGGAAAAATCAAATTATATTTGAAAATTTACAAAAATTCTTGTCAAACTTTAAATTTTCTTTATAAATAATAAAATTTTTCTCCGAAATTCAATTATTTTTGTCAAATATTAATAATATTCTTGTCAGAATTTCGATAATTTTTAATATATAACATTTTTATCGAATTTCTTGAAAAATGAAATTATTGTAAAACTTTTTTTTAATTTGTCTCTTGACATCAAATAATAATAGTAAAAAAATTAAATTCTGATAAAATTTATTATAAAAATTCAATATTAAAAAACATTCAATTATTTAATAAATTATTTATTTTTATAGCAAAATAATTGATTTCTTGATTAATTTTCTTATAAATATTGATTTAAAAATAAATTTGAGTAAAATAATTTTGCATTGTAATTGAATATCATATTAAGAAATATTTATTTATTTGAAAATTCTACGAGAATTCATTTACTTCACGCTAAAAAGAAACAGTTTATTAAATAATTGAACTTTTTTTAAAATTGTATTTTCATGAAGAATTAACAAACTTGTAAATAATAATTGAATTCTCCTGAAACTTTTTAATAAATTTTTTTTAAATAATTGCATTTTTCGAAAAATTTGATAAAAATATTTGTTTATTAAAAACTTTAGAAATTCTGATAAGAATTTTATTAAAATTTTTCTGAAAATAATTGAATTTCGGAGAAAAATTTTATTATTTATAAAGTTTATTTAAATTTTGACTGGAATTTTTGCCAATTTTGAAACACAATTGAATTTTTGTGAAGAATTATGTTACTTTTGAAAATAATCAAATTCTCGAGGTTTCCAACAATTTTCTTGTTAATAATTAAACGTAGTTTTAAAAACCTGGAAAAATTCCGTTTTTTAACCTGAAAAACCTGGAAAAGTCAGGGAATTTGAAAAGGGTAAAAGCAACCCCGAAACGTTTCATAAAAAATACAATTTTTTAGAACAACGACGACTGCGAGAAGATGAATACCCACTGGAAGTGAGAGTCGTCCTGGGACCTCATGAAAACATTGCCCGTCTATTTCTCGTCGATAAACTCTCGACGCCCGAAATAAGTTCAGATGTCGCGCAATTTTTGAATCTCTCTCTCGCCGAATGTCAGGGAATATTGAAACGTTATCATCATGAGGAGGAAAGACATATATTGCTCCTTAAGGAAAAGTAAGTCATGAGAATGTAAAGAAAATTAAATAAAAGATAATTTAGTAAGAATATTATATTTATAGTCTAAAAAATAACATTTTTAAATTAAACAAATATTTCTATTTTTAGATACAAGGAGATGCGTCGAAGAATAAAGCAAAGAATGGAAGATCTGAAGGTTCGTTTATAAAAAAAAAATTTCGATTGTCGTTGAACGATACACGGTATGAAATATTTGAATTTATTTTAATATTTAGTTGAAATAATTCAGACTCGAAAATATTTAATTATAATACTATTTAATAATAGTAATAATTATTTAATAATCAATTTTTAAATACTGAATTATTAAATAATTGAATTACTAAATATTAACTGAATTATCAGATAATTAAATTACCTGATAACCGAATTGTTACAGAATTCAATTGTTTGACAATTCAATTATTAGATATACCTAATTATCAAATAGTCATTTAATAACTAATTATATTAATATAATTAAATTTCTTCAAAACAAGAGTGCAATTCAACCTCCAAAGGGTTTTTATTAAACAATAATGGCAAATTTTTTTTTAATCCTAATTTTTTCTCCATTTGTATTCAAATTCAAAAAGAATAGAATAGTGACGAGAGAATTTTATAGAATTTTTTTTGCACAATTTACAAAGAAAAAAAAATTAAGAACAATTTATATAGACAAATACTTGTATTATAATTATTTACAGGTATAAAAAAACTAGTTTAGATTCATGTGCGATGAAAAAAAAAGAAAACACGAAAAAAAATGCATGTACTTCGAACGTTAAGCTAACATTTACTACTGTCATAAATCTGATTTAGAAATAATTTCTAATTTCAATTATTTTGTTTCTTAAAATTTAATATATTACAGGAAAGTAATAATAGTAATTATTCAATGATGATGATAATAATACCGAAGATGTGGTCTGTGAAAATGAATTTTTTTCACGTAAATACAACTGTGATTATGCAAATCCATTACTTAAAGAAACGATAACAATTGAAAGTATAAACGAAATGTTATACTTCTCAAGATAAAAAGCATTCAAAGATCCAAATTATTTTTAATGAAACTAGTAAAAAATTTTTACTAACACAAAAAAATTGAATAACAATTAACTATTTTATATATAGAAAAAAATGTCTTTTCTTTACGTTCACAATAATATTATACAATCGAATTGTATTTTTTCTTTTTACACAAATTTTAAGTTGTTCCATTTTTAATGAAGTGAAAAAAATTTGTTTCTCATTTTAAAAAATATTAGTTTAATTAAATAGTAATTAAATTAATTAGCTATTCAATTAGCTACGGAAATTAATTTAATTTCAAAATTTAATAATCAGATTGTCGAGTTGACATGACTAACGAAATTGACGAATTCGTTAAAATATCAAATTAATGGACTGAAAGAAAAATTAATCAAATTTTTTTAAATATTGGATGGAAAATTAAATTCATTTTCAAGATTGTTTTTCTTTTCTAAACAATAAGAACAACCTGTGATCTCGAAACTTGTATGGTCAGTGGAACGCTTAAAAATTACAGCTGATTAGATTTAGTAAATATGTGAATAATCTAGAAAACAAGAATTGGGAAATAATTCCAAATGCAATGATTCGTTAAAATTCTTTTTTTTTTGAAAATTAAGGTTCGATATGTTGTAAAATTAATTAACAATTAATTATTATCGTGTAACACTGCCGCTTATTCTTGACTGTCTGCATTTACTAACAATCAGCTGAATAGAGTTTAAAACGTAACATTTAATTATTATCAATCGTTTTAGATAATAGTTCTTTTTTTAAAGGCAAATTTCTTTTTTGCTGAATATTGAAAATGTCAAAAAGTTGTTACGACTCAAAGTCTTCTATTATTTTAATATTTTACACTAAATGTGTTTTAATTATTGTAAAAAAAGCGCATCAAATTATTTTGTTTCGATTTTCAATGGGAAATTTTTAAATTTATAAATTTAGAACTCGACTTATTTCGAAAATAAATTTATACGTTTGTAAAACAAATTCATAATTGTATTTGTATAATTGATAAATTCTTGGCATTAATAATTAATAATTTATAATTAATAACTAATTAATTTTTCGAAATTAAAATCGAATATTTATGGATTGGAGATTAATTAAAAAAATGTATAAATATTTATTTGTAAACTCGAGTATTTGCAAATTTATAAATAAAAATTTCCACTTTTTTACCATTAATTATCGATCAAAAGAAATGTTTATTATAATTAATTATTAATTATGAATATAAATAATATAATTATGTAAAAATGATTAATCAATTTTCCTGTTTAATTGATTAAATCTCCGTGTAGTTAAATTTCGTATAGTTAAACCTGAGGAAATTAGAAAATTGAACAAATTTCATATCTTTGTAGAATTAGAATTTTATAATAAGATTTTTTATTAACATTTATATATCTACAATTGATTTTTTTTATGTATTCTACTGGAATTCTTTTCTTTTTACAAATTCGTAAAGCGGAAATCTGTTTTTTATTTGCCGATTTCTAGTCAAATAAATTTTCGTCGTCTTTATTGTAATTATTTTAATTTTAAAAATTAAAAAAAAAATAAAAAAAAAACATCGACCTAGCCGTGAGGAATTAATTATATTGTAATAGAAGAAATTTTTCTTAATTAAGAAAAAAGTACTACAAATTTTAATTGAAAATAATTTCCAAAAATAAAGATAAAATTTACAAAATTTTTCTTTCTTTTGGAAAAGAAAATAGTTAAATTCTTTTAGAATTAAATTTTTTTTTTGGAATTGGAAAAATAGAATTTTTTAAACTGGAAAATTAATAATTAGAATAAAAATATTATAACTGAAAATTAATATTATGGAAGAAAATTATTGTTTAATTATCATCGAATTCTGAGCAATTAGTCAATTTTAAATAATATACTCCGTTCCATGACAAAAAAAGGAAAAAAAATTACCGAATTTAACTTTACATGTACCTCCCAAAAAATTAACTAGTAGATGTTATATAAAAAAAATAAAAAAAATTTATATGAATTCTTTAATTGAAAGTTGTATCGAAAAGTTGTACACGAGTAATAAATAACAGTGTTGCTTCGTAATTATTGTAATTTGAATTTACTTTTTTTGTTATTTTTTCCTATTATTATTATTATTATTATTATTATTATTATTATTATTATACTTTTTTCTAGTTTTAACAGTTAATATATTATTAAATACAAAAGTCTTAAAAACGTATTATTTTTAATTTAATTTATAAATAAAAATATTAAAATTAAAACAAATTCTTTTCAGTGATTTGAATTTCCCGCCACAAAATATTTGCGCTTGCGTAGAAATTGACGGTGTGATGTTGACACTATCCACAGTCGGTATAGCGTTCGCGGAAATGGCGGGAAAAGTGCTTGGACACTCTTCCCCAGTCATGACGAAGCCGCCATTTGCAACTTTTTGCGGAACCGTCAAAAGTGTGATTCTGTGATTTATTTACAGTGTGACTTTTTGTGATCAAGTGTTAATTTATCGTGAAAGGAGGAGGAAACGAAAAATCTTTATAATCTCTTGGAGCAATATTGTAATCATTCCAATAGATGAGTTTATTTGTGTACACAAACAATGCGCAATGTTTCGGTAAATTTCGCTTTCGATTTTTTTTTTTTAGAGAATTTAGGAATTTTGAGTAGAAAATATTTTATTTATTATTTCGATTTTTTCCTCTTTAATTTTTCCAGGAGAACGGTATTCCACTTAATTTTAATTCGATAATTCTAGAAGGCAAAAAAAAAACTTTCGATTCTATTTGTAATGAAAATGGTTAATTTTACTTTACTTCTCGTTAATATTTTATTTTACTATTCTCTAGAGTTTTTATCTATTAAATAAATTCTGCTATTAAAATAAATTTTCTGTCATGAAAAATCATGAGACTCAAAAATAATTTGCATCTTAATCCTTTTGAATTTCCCACTTACGAAAAATTCAAAAATCAAGAAAATTGTAGATAATATACCGACTGTCGGTAACAATTTGCTGGTAAAATTGGCGCGAAAAGAGCGTGGTCACAGACTCGCCAGTCATGGAACGGCAGCCATTTGCAATTTTTACAGAGAACAACAACAAACAAGTGTTATTAGAATTGTGCTAAAAGTAGGTTATTTTTTGTGATAAACGGGACAAAATCAGAAATGTTTTTGGACTTTTTCAAGGAAAGGATAATTGTTTTAAAAGGTGAAAATGGTGATAAATATTGACAGCGCGTATTTTGGAAAATTCCTTCCTTTCGTCATAATGTGTTCGAAGCGTCGAAGAGTAGAAAATTTCCCCCTTTGCTTTAAAGAAAATATAAACCTGAAAATATCAGAGAATTTTGATCGAAATCCTGGAAAATTTATTTTTGAAATCTAATTTCACATAAATATTTCAAAATTAATTCAATTTTAAAAGAATTGTAATTACAATTATTATAAGTAGATGAACTTGAAAATATTTTTATTTTCAATTTTGTAAAACTTGAATTTTAAATGAATTTCATTAAAAAATTGAAAAAACCTATATTTTTAAAAAACCTTAATAACTGAAATTCTTCTAAAATTATTAAAAATCTTTTAAAAAATATTTAATTGATTATTTAAAAAGTAACGGATTTATAGAAGAATTTTAGTTTAAACACTAAAAGAAACTTGAATTTTGAAGCAAATACAAATTATTATTGGAGAAATTCGATTATTTTTAGAAAAAGTAAAATTCTTCTCAGTAATTCAATTATTTTTTTTATCTTTTATTATTTATTCTTCAAAGAATTTAATTATTTTCAAAACATTCAATGAAATTCTTACGTGAAAATTAAATTTTTTTCAAAATAATTTTAATAAAACTCTTCGTAGAATTTTAATTGATTTCAAAAACTTTTTAAAATTCAATTGTTTTCGACGTTTACTATTTGAATAAAATTTTAAGGAAATTAGTTATTATTATTATTATTATTATTATTAGAAATTTTAATAAAATTTGTCTGAAGAATTCAATTATTTTCAAATGTAATATAATTCTTCGCAAAAATCAAATTATATTTGAAAATTTACAAAAATTCTTGTCAAACTTTAAATTGTCTTTATAAATTATAATATTTTTCTCCGAAATTCAATTATTTTTGTCAAATATTAATAATATTTTTGGCAGAATTTCAATTATTTTTAATGTACAAAATTTTCATGGAATTTCTCGTAAAATGAAATTATTGTTAAATTTTTCTTTTAATTTGTTTCTTGACAGTAAATAATAATAAACATAATAATTAAATTCTAATAAAATTTATTATAAAAATTCAATATTAAAAACATTCAATTATTTAATAAATTATTTATTTTTGTAGTAAAATAATTGATTTCTTGTAGAATTTTCTTATAAATATTGATTTAAAAATAAATTTCATTAAAAATTTTCGATTGCAATTGAATATCATATTCAAAAATATTTATTTTAAAATTCTACGAGAATTCATTTATTTCACTCTAAAAATAAACATTTTATTAAATAATTGAACTTTTTTTAAAATTGAATTTTCATGAAGAATCAACAAATTGTTTAATAATAATTGAATTCTTCTGAAACGTTTTAATAAATTTTTTTAAAATAATTTCATTTTTCCAGAAATTTGATAAAAATTTTGTATATTAAAAACTTTAGAAATTCTGCTAAGAATTTTATGATAATTTTTCAGAAATATTTGAATTTTAAAGGGAATTTTTATTATTTGTAAAGATTATTTAAATTTTGACGAGGAATTTTTGACAATTTTGAAACATAATTGGATTTTTGTGATGAATTGTGTTACTTTTGAAAACAATCAAATTCTTGCGAGGTTTTCAATATTTTTCTTATTAATAATAAACATATTTTTAAATAATTTTAATAAAACTCTTCGTATAATTTTAATTGATTTCAAAAACTTTTTAAAATTCAATTATTTTCGACTTTTGCTATTTGAATAAAATTTTAAGGAACAATTCAATTATTCAAACCGAAATTTTAATAAAATTAGTCTGAAGAATTCAATTATTTTCAAACCGTAATATAATTCTTCGCAAAAATCAATTTATATTTGAAAATTTACAAAAATTCTTGTCAAACTTTAAATTTTCTTTATAAATTATAATATTTTTCTCCGAAATTCAATTATTTTTGTCAAATATTAATAATATTCTTGGCAGAATTTTGATTATTTTTAATATACAAAATTTTCATCGAATTTCTCGAAAAATGAAATTATTGTAAAACTTTTTTTTTAATTTATCTCTTGACAACAAATAATAATAATAAAAATAATTAAATTCTGATAAAATTTGTTATAAAAATTCAATATTAAAAAACATTCAATTATTTAATAAATTATTTATTTTTATAGTAAAATAATAGATTTCTTGTAGAATTTTCTTATAAATATTGAGTTAAAAATAAATTTTGTTAAAAATTTTCGATTGCAATTGAATAATTAAAAAATATTTATTTATTTGAAAATTCTACGAGAATTCATTTATTTCACTCTAAAAATAAACATTTTATTAAATAATTGAACTTTTTTAAAGTTTTTTAAAATTGAATTTTCATGAATAATCAACAAATTGTTTAATAATAATTGAATTTGTTCTGAAACATTTTAATAATTTTTTTTTTAAATAATTGCATTTTTCGAGAAATTTGATAAAAATTTTTGTATATTAAAAACTATTGAAATTCTGATAAGAATTTTATGAAAATTTTTCAGAAATATTTGAATTTCGAAGAAAAATTTTATTATTTATTAAGTTTATTTAAATTTTGACCGTAATTTTTGACTATTTTGCAAAATAATTGGATTTTTAGAAAGAATTTTGTTACTTTTGAAAATAATCGAACTCTCGAGGTTTTCAACAATTTTCTTGTTAATAATTAAACGTAGTTTTAAAAACCTGGAAAAATTTCGTTTTTTAACCTGGAAAACCTGGAAAAGTGAGGGAATTTAAAAAGCATACGGGGAAAGAAAGAAAACAATTTTTATTCATGTTGGACAGAATGCATTTATTTATCTTTAGAGTAAGTAGAGTTAAAGTAGATCAATGCAATGTTATGAGTAGTAATCATACGAGTTACTAGGAACGAGTTTTTTTTTTTTTTTGGTTTTTTTTTATTAATATTTTCTTAATACCCACAACACCGAAGGGCTCTTTTTAGATCCCTTTTTTTGCACGACACTTATATACGAAAAAATGTTACGGAGTTAATAATAACATTTTGTTATTATTTTCTTTCTGCCATTGATGAAATCACTTTTTTTTGTTTAGTATCATATATAATAATAGGCATTATCATACTGCTTGACTTTTGTCTTTGGCATCACAATTACCACAGGACCAGATATTTAGTCTCACATCAAATATTACATTTTCTACTTTCGTTTTTGTCTCCATTATACAACTTGTTTTTTCTTCGTTTCTTCTCTCATTTAAATGATTAAATATTTTTTTTTTCATTATATATAATATATTTATATATATTATATATGGAAATATAATATTTGTAAAATAACTTCAGTTTGCGCTCCATTTTAAATTATCTTAAATTAACAGAGAGACGAAAGAAAAATCTTATTTTACAATAACACTCAATATGATTCTTTTATTAAAATTCTTTTCTTCATAATTGAATTTATTGGACGTTATTCGTATTTTGATAATAAAAAATACAAATATTTAAGAATATTTCGTTGACTTTTGGAGAAGTGAGAAAATTACTGGTGATTGGAGTATAATTCGAAACTATTTTTTAAAAAAATGTAACAGAATATTATGCAGAAATATTTGAATTTGAAAAAGTTGTTTGGATTTTGTTTGGATTCAATTCAAGTGTTTTTTTTTTATTAGACATAACAGTTTTAAAAGAATTCGAGCTTTTTTTTTGGTTTTATTTATTTATAGGCGTTGTTTGGTGAAAGTTTTGAGTGCGCTTTGGTGTTTTCGACTGTTACACAAGTACAACCGAATCGAGAAGTAGTTATATTGGGTTTATCTCTGAGGGTTTGGGAAAAAAAGGACAAAAAGAGAGGGTTTGGTATATAGAGAATGCATTATTGGCCATTGAAACATTTTTTTCCCCTCCAATTGTTTTTCGAAATCCGCTCACTTTTTTTTTCTCCCAATCACATTCAGAATTATCTCTCGTTGTTACACCTGATAAATTGAATACATATATTAAAAATAATTATATGAAAAAATAGAGGTGAATTATATTTTCGATTTTGGAGAAATATTTGTTTTCTCCCATAATACCCAAACGATCGCCAAAAAAGCCGATTTTTTTCAAAATATTTATTATTGAATATTATCAAAAAGTTTACACAATTCCTTTGTTTTTTTAGTCCATGTTTTCCTCTTACCAATTTTTTATTTACTCTATTTATTTATTTTTTTCGGAAATAATTTTTTCTTTTATGGTAAATTTGAATTTTCTAAAGATTAATAAATAGAAAAAGAATTTTTTTTTCCAAAAAAAATGTTTGTTGCACTTTTTTCAGAATTTTATTAATTTTATTAGAACTAATAGCCAGTTTTTAATGAGCCGGAGAGAATAGATTGAATATTTTCGATGAAGTTACGGACTCGATTATCACAATCTGGCGCAAAAATTGAACCATACAAAAAATACAGTACGTGTCCGCAACCTCTCAAATCAATGTTTTGTTGCTTTTCATTATTTTTTTTCTTTGTTTCATGTCTTATGTTTTTATTTTTCAAAAAACTTTTCTACACTCATTTCTACTGTGTGCAAATATGTATATTTATATTTATATAATATATATACGAAAAATGAAAAATTCATGTAACTAATTATAGTAAATTATTTTTGTTTTGTCTCTTAAAAAAACAATTTTTCGCAAAATTTACATATATATTTATAGAATACTCCCTTTGAATTATTTAATATAATAGAATTATACATCGAACAAGTATTTTTCTTCCCAACTGAATATTTCTCTTTTTTTAGATAAAATTTACACTTTTATTAAAAATCAGAATAACGATTAACTTAATGTGCTAATTTTAAATTTAATTCATTTAATAAATTTAATTCTACATTAAATTTTCAACCGAATTAAATGTTTAAAATTTAAATAATTAAAATTTGCTTCAAATTTAATTTAATTTCGTACTAATTTTAATTTAAGGCAAATTTAATTTAATCTCGAACTAAATTAAATTTTCAAGTAATTCAATTTTAGGATAAAATAATTTTCCAATTTAAATATTTAAACGTACTGTAGTAAAATTTTTAAAAATATTGATAAAGAAAATAAAAGTGTAAATTTTATTTCCAAAAAAAAAACGTTAAAATTCTTGGCACTGGAATTATTTCTCAATTAAAATTAAAAGGACGTTAATTATTAATTTTCCTTTAGCTAATTTTTTTTCTATAGGAAAACAAACTTATATTTTTTAAAACAGTTTGTGTGTTTAGTTTTTTTTTCTCTCTTGTTAGGAGTTTTTTTTTTTGTTTTGCTTACATGGATCGCATTCGTATTGTTCGTCTAAAATTCGATGTGCTCGTCCTCAACAATAACAATTGAATATGAATTAGAAAAATAACATTATATCGTAGACAACAATCGGTTATAATGTATTTTAATAATATATACCGGTAATAATAGGATTTTATTATTAGTAAAATGTACTTTATTTATTTTTTTTGTTTATCTTAATATTTTTTCATTAATCCATTGACTCAAGTTGTTTCATTTGTTTCATTTTTTTTTTTTGCTTTTTTTGTACATGTACGGTTATATTTTTATTCGTTTTTTAAGGCAAAGTTTTCATTTATTCTTCAAATCACATCTTCTTGTTTATTAAATATAATATTTTTCAACGAATTTTGTTTTCTAATTTAACGTCAATTATTTTTTATTTATAAAAAGTTGTTTTAGTTACTTGTAAAATGAGTAGAGAATGAAATAAAAATAAAATATGTATTATATTTATTATATTGTAAAATAAAAGAAGTTGTGTTTTGAAGATCAAAAAGCAAAACTGATTTCTTTGGTTTTTATAAAACAATACGAAATTGGGTCAGAATGGGATAACATTATTTTTTTGTTTAAACAATTTTGCGTCAATGGATTAAATTTTGTGGACAGATCTGACATTGGCGTGTTGATAATTTTTTTTTAAAATCGTTACGTAAGAAAAATCTTCTTGATCGCATTCGGTTTTTTTTTCTTCTTTTGTTTCTTAACATATATTATAACATTTACTAGCTAAATTTAAAATCTAATTATATACGACTTGTACGATAAACATTGACATTTATGTATATAATATATATTTATATATATATTTATATATATTTATATTTATATTATATATTTATAATATATATTTATTATTTAATATTATTCATATATTACAATTAGATTGCTCATTGTCAATTCATCAATTATCACATTTAATACAAGTTGAAAAATATCTCTAAACATCCAGGTCACGTTTTGCATTTAAACGATTTTATAAAAATTGTCGGGAAAAAAAAATTATTTTTGATAAATAATTTTCCTTTAGACAAATTTTATATTCGTTTGTTTACGATTTAATTCGCAACGTGTGCTGTACGTGTATATATTAAATATTTATAATTTTATATCTAATATAGGTACGATAAACAATGATAGTACGGGCCACAAATTTTTTGTTTTTTGTTTTCACATTATAGCAGAGTGATTGCAAAATTTTTCGTTGTTATTTCTTTTCCATTGAAATTTAAATATTCAGCTCTGATAAAATTTTTTGTTCATTTAAAAAAAAATTACTCTACTGCGTTCTAAAAATTTTCTTCATTGTTAAAATTTGTTTTTAGGGAAAGAAACAAACAACGATTTATTTTAACTGTGTTTTGAAAATTATTTACGGAAGACACGAGTGCCATAATTATTAATATATAGAGTATTTGCACTTTGGTTTTTTTTTGTTTTAACTATTTTTTTTTGGTCAATATGAAACATAAATTTAGTGGTCGTCTCTATTTTTTCTATTTTGGGTTTTTTTTTGTATTGAAAACCCATATAGCAAGGTCTAGACTATCATAAACTTTTGTTTTATTTGTACAAAATACGTTTCGGATAAAAATGTTACTTATGATAATTCGTTATTTTATTTCTATTTTTTCAGGTAGGGATGAAAATTGTTTAAATATTTATTTTGTTTTTTTCAGGAGGGTGCAAACAGGATGGAATTCGTATTTTACTAAAATTAGGATTCAAAATTTCGGATTATATCAACATTTGTGGCAATTTCCGAGTAGAAAAATTAATTCAAGGAAGATGCTGACTGTTGTGAAAACAGAAAAGTCATTGATTGTTTCTTTCCTATTAAAAGAACAAGTACGTTTTGAAAACGAAATCTATGAAAGAGTTTCTATTAATCAAAAATGGAAACATACTATAAAGAATTTTTTAAAAATTCTACGATGAACTTTCGTTTCGACTGTTTGTCAGACTCTTCCTTAAAGCGAGAGCTATTTTTTCATTACAAGTAAAAAAATATTATTCTTTTAATTAATTTTTCTAAATGATAAAAATATATAGTTTTATTCATATTTCAATTTAACAATTTATAGACAATTATTAAACATCAGTCAATGATTTCTTAATAATATTAATTCTCTGAAAGAGAAAAGATTTAAATGAAAAAATTTTCTAAAATTATATTTTTGAGGATATTAATTTTCGAAGTTTTTTTTTCTCTATTTGACAAATAAGGATTTTAACTAAAATTTGCGTTTCGCGAAAATCCTTAGGTATGATAGTCTCAACCGAGCATTGTTTGGAGGAAAGGAAAGATTTTCTTTTTTTTTCATGTCGCTTGTCCTTTGGGAAAACTTGTTTATTTTCAAAGAGAAGAAACTTTCATTCGTTAAATTTTACGAAGCGTGGCTGTGGTGCAACCTTTTTTTTTTTACTGGTTGGTACATTTTGCAACCGCGCTGCGTAAGAGAATCGCTATACACAGACATTGGGGGAATATTAAACTTTTATTATTATTATTATTATTGGTATTAGTATTATTATTATTATTATTATTTTTTCTTTAGAATAATAGACATCAAAGACATCGAGACTGGAGGAGAGAATGAAAATAGAGAGAAAAAGTTTCGTTTATCTACGTTTAAAAGTTAGATTATTGAAGATTCGCTAATTTTCTACTTTTAGTAATTGTCTAGATCTGTTTTTTTTCTATTTAATAATAATAGTAATTAATTTATATTAATAGCCGTTTCCGTACGGAAGGACGGACCGACGGACGCTGAGGATTGAGCAAAATTGTTATTGCACGGAGCGCCTAAATCGTTTGGTTTTTTTGTCGTTTTTTTTTTGGACATTTGAGTTTTTTTTTCTCGAAGAACAATTTTTTTTAACCAACCACTTGACTCTTTACAATCGATTCGGAATATTCACTAATAGCCAGCGATCTTCGGAATATTTTCTGGGTTTCGAATATTTTTTTTCCCTTTAAATTCGTCAAATTAGGGGGAAAACTAGTTAGCGCCGGGTTACTGCCAGGCTTGGTCGATAAGTAGGAATTTTTCCTTGTGTTAAAAATTTTGGAACTAATTCCAAATTGAATGATTCGGACTAGAGTTTTATGTTAACAGTTTCTAACAATTTTTGTCGAAATGTCCCGAATTGGAAAACTTGTTTAAATCTCTTATGTCGAGAAATCGTTTACAGGACTGCACCTAGGTCTTGTCCTGGCCCCAACTAGTTTTCTGATTTTAAATCAAATTTCCAATTTTCTTGACGGTTTTTTTCTTTATAAAATAGTCGACGCAAAATCGCAAAAAAAATTCAGTAGATTATTGGCTATTGAAAATTTCTCAACTCGAATAATAATAATTTGTGAGAATTTTAATCTCACGATTAAAACCACTTATTAGATTGTAATAATTATAATAGCTAGATCCTCGGAACATCGATAAACTGGTTAAAAACATTGTATATGTACCTATCTACCTATACATAATATATAGATATAATGTTTGTATATCGTAACCATATACTAATTAATTACATTAATTATATTTTATATATTTATGATTACAGTAAATAATTATCAATTATTATTTATTTCTTACGCGTATATCACATCTGATCGTTCAGTCAGTATAGGAAGACCCTCGCTTCGCCCTACTATTGCCCCCCCTTTTTTTTTTATTTCTTTTCACGCGACACAAAAAAACCGCCTCTCTTTTCTCAAATAATGTGCGGAGAAAAAATTCTTTTTTTTTCTTCCTTCTAGCTGTCTCTAATTTTTCTATTCTTCTATACACATTTCTAGGAATCTTCTTGTTTTTCCTCGCATTTGTTTTTTAAAATCAACTTTCACTCGCAATTGCTTTTTTTTATATACTAACATCACGTCGTCTATATTATCTAGAGACACTCGAATTTTTTTTCTGTTGTAAAAACTTGAAATCACCATATAGAATATCAATTTAATACACTTATTATGTACTTAAGGTATAAATATAGGAACATTCATTAAATATATTCTTTATGTGTTATAATAAAGTTATCCCCGTCATGAAATCTTTTTTGTCTATTACTGAAAATTTTTGGCTAATTTATTGTTTTTTTTAAAGAAAGGAGTAAAAAAATGTAATTATTTATTCATTAATTGACAAATATTTTTATAATTCAAAATTTATTCAAAATTTATTCATAATTTATTCATAATTTATTCAAAATTTATTATAATAATAATTTATTACCATTTATAATTATAAAAACTTTCTTGACGATAATTTAAAAATTTAAATATTGAAAAATTTATAATAATAATTAATAAATAATAATTTACAATACCTATTAATATGTATATAATAAATAATTTTCAATTATATTATTTTCACGTTCAATTGATTATTGTAAAATGTTAAAAAAATATAAAGTATATTATATTTGAGTATAAATTAAAAAATTCAATATATTAAAATGCTCTGTAATTATTGGAACATTTTTAATAACTTTTCAGTGATAGATAATTTTGCTTTTTCTTGATAATATAATAAATATATTAAAAATTTTTTTTTATTGTATTATCTTTTTTTTATATATAATATATACAACTTATTTGGTGTTGTATTATATAATCCAGTAGCTAATTATATTAAAATGCCCATAAATTCAATGGCGCCTGAATTATTATTCATATTTTCATTCTGCGTTTATTATTTTCCATTTTACCAATAATTACTTCATCACGATTGATAAATAATTAATTAATTAATTTGCGTTATTAATATTCGTTCACAAAATTATCTCTCTCTCTCTTTCTCGAAAATAATTTATGTTAATAATTTTTATTTCAATCGTTGAATTATTTGAAATATAATTTCAATTTTGTATAGTGTTTATAACAAAAAAAGTTTGTCGAGTGATTGTTGGAGAAATTTAAATTGCGTTTTATTTTAGTTGATTTTGGTTTGATATTTGATGTAATTAACAAAAATTTTCGATTCTTTTGGATAATTTTTGACATTGATAATATTGTAAAAAAGTTGGACTCGTTGTACGTGAAATCGTTGACAAAGTTTCGCCATTAAAGGCACAGGTTTTTTTTTGGGTTAACAAATTTTTTATAATTTGTAAATTAAATTGTCCCTTCCTTTTTAGACGCATTTTTCAAAAATAGGAAAGTCAAGACTATTTAGTGAAATTGATTTGGCAAAGTGAATTGAGCAATATTCAAAATTAATTCCTAAATCGTGATTTAATTCTCGCTATAATCTTATTTGAAAGACGATTGGGTAGCACGCAATCCAAACAAGACAGGCAAACAAGACTCTTTTGAGAAAATTATATGTATTTGAACTTCCTTTTTTTGCGAAAGTAGGTACATTAAATTGCTTTTTGATATTAAATTTTTGTTTCTTTATCTTTTCATTTTATTATTTTATTAGCTTTTAATTTATAAAGATTTAAAAAAACGATTCAATGTTTTCGTTTTGTTTTAAAAGTGTAGGAAAAATTACTGTTTATTGTAATAAGATAGTATGGTAAAATTTACTTTTCTATTTTTCTAGTAAAAAAGTATAGTAAAAGTTACCTTACTCTTTTGTAACATAAGAAAGTATGGTGAAATTTACTCTTTTTTAGCTCTAAAGCATGGTGAAAATTACCTTCCTTCTTTTTTTCTTTCCATTATTTTGCCAAAAAGGAGAAAAAATTTCGAAAATAAATCCGCATGGTGATAAGTTAATATTGTAAATTAATTATTGAAGCAGTGAAAAAAATGAAATTGAATAAAATGAATTAACAATTGATTGATGATTGATTAAAAGAGAAAGGAGAATCGTTTGTATGTTTTGTCGTAATTAAAGCAATTGGATTGTCACACTTGTTAACAGGTATAATATGTCGAGGGTTGGATTTTACTCGCTTTTACAATAGAGTACATTCACAAAGGAAATTTTTTTTTTTATTTAGTTCTGATTTTGATATATTCATATATATATAAAACAATCACTCGCAGACTTTTTTTTCACTAAAGTAATGCGATGGAGAGCATTTTTTTTAATCATAGTCGACATTTAATGAATAAAAAAAACTTCTGTTTCGAAATCTCATTGTTTCAGAGAAAATAATTCTTTTTCTTCTATTATTTAGTCTCATATTTATATATTTATAGGTATCTATATTCACGAATTACTCTCGATTTTTATATCGTATATGAATAATTTATTAAAAAATATAGAGAAGAAAGTATAGTAGCACACCCGTATTTTCGCGATTTACAAAAAGTGTCTTTTTTGTGCGTTTTGTGTTATTTTTTTTTTGTTTTGTACTTTTGTCACTTTATATTTTAGTTTTAAGTTATATTGAAAGGAAAATTTGGCTTTTTTTTAAAGGCAGAAGTTTTTTGTTTTTGAATATAATATTTAAATGCCTTCTTTATGTACCTAATTTAAAAATTATTGTTTCTTTTTACTAATTTTCTGTTTACAAAGATTTTCTAAACGTTTCATTTTCTCTGAAGCAAAGGTTTTAAATTAGTTTTTTTTTTTTTTGAAATGTTTTTTTCTTTTCGTAGATAGGCTTTTTTCTGACAAACAATCGAAGGAAAAGTTACTTCTGGTGTTTTATTAAATTTTAAATGAAAGTATGACAAAAAACGAAAATAGATTTAGATGTTTTTTTTTTGCAATTTTCTTTTGGGACATTTTTTTCTTTTTTTTTTTTCAATATGAAAGGAAAACTAACTCTTAATTCGACTGTCCATCAAAATTAGTTGTTAAAAATAAATTAAAAACAATGCTAAAGAAGTAATTTTTCATTTCTGATGGTAATTATTATATTTACCGCATTTGCGTTGTTTTATCTGGCAAAAAGTTTTCCGAAATTTCCACGGCGGGGAGAAAAAAAGTAGAGAAAATGAGCGATGCAATAGTGAACTTAAGTTGAATTAATGATAGAAAACGTCAGACTTCAGGCGCCAGAGAATCGTTTTGCTTCAAGAAACGACTAAACGATGGACGTTTCGAGTTTCTCGTTCGTCGCGATTGTTTCGTTGCTTATTATTATTATTTTTTTTTATTCTTATTTACAATTCTTATTTTCACTATTATTACTAATAGTATTCTTATTAATAATATTATTATTAATAATTATTATTTTATTGTTATTATTACTATTTTATTATTTTATTTTTTATTATAATTATTATAATTATTATTACAATTATTATTATAATCATTATTATAATTATTATTATAATCATTATTATAATTATTATTATAATCATTATTATAATTATTATTATAATCATTATTATAATTATTATTATAATCACTATTATAATTATTATTATAATTATTATAATTAATGTAATTAATATAATTATCATTATAATTATAATTATCACTATTAATATTAATATTATTATTATTACTATTTTTATTATTTTCTTAACTACCACTAGCGATGAATAACGTACAAATTCGACGAAAAGAGAAAATTAGAATTTTTTAGCATTTTATTAAATTTAATTTCTTATTTTTTCTTTCTAATTTGGCATTGGAAATATTTAACAAAATGTTTTACAAATTTGTACACCCGTGAAATAATTTTCTCTATTTTCTGATCAATTTTCACAAGGATGGATTTATTTTTTTCCAATTTGTAGAATTTATTGAATTTTGGAAAAATATTTTTTCTTTTCTCGTTTCGTCATTGTTGGTTTGAATTTTTTTTTTTAATTCAGCGCGGATTTATATATTTATATATATATATAGAGAGTGTTAGCTATTATTCTGCGAAGCGAGGATAAAAAAGTTTCTTTACAACCTTAAGACCATAGGACGTTTAATTAGCTTAAAGTGGTCATTCGTAAAGCCAGGCCAGCCTCTTTAAAATGCTCTTTAAAAATGGAAGAGGGAAATGATTTTCTTTTTTCTTTTTCCCCCGCGCTTGTTCGTAAATTGAAATTTCCACTAGTTTTCTGTTTTTTCTTTGGCACTGCTTTTCATTTTGCATTTTTGTTCTTTTTCTTTTATTGAGAACTGACCGGCATTTTGCGATTGAACCCTAATTATTAGGTAGCACCTTCGTGAGTCAATTTTTTTTATTGCCGTCTTCTATAAACGCTATGATTTTCTTGAAGCACCATTTTTTTTTATTTCCCGTTCATTTGAATGGAAATTTTTGAATGTTATTTTTACTTTACGAATTATTTCAATAACCACTTTAATTTAATTTAAATTTGTATCTAGATTAAATTATTTTTAAATTATTCAATTTTTATTAAATTTTTTTTCCTCTATGAATTTATTTTGAAACATATTTATTCTTTTCGAATTCATAATAAATCTGCAAATTTCGTTCGAGTTTTATTTATTTTTTTTGTTTTCTAAATTTAAATTGGAACTTTTTTTTTTTGAATTTATCGTAACTCGAGGGAAAAAATCCAGATGCAGTTAAAACAAAAACGTTCCACGTGTCACTTTATTATTTGCAATTCCCTAAACGGTAAAACTGCCGAAACAAAGAGAAAATGTTTTTTTTGTAAATTTTATTCTAGATTGATCAAAATTCGAAAAAAAATATTTTTTCGAATTCTGGGGAGAGGGGGAACGTGAAAAAAAATTGGTGCTAAAGAGCGTTGACGGCAATTTTTTTTAACGCTACAAATGGACAACAATAAAGAAATATTAAAGGATTGTATAGACCGTGCAGTAAAAGACGTATTTTGTTTTGCGACTTTCGACGACGAATCTATATTACATATAGATAAAAGCGAACATTACAAAAGTCCTAGACTTGAATTTTGAAGAGGATAAAAATTAATAATTTTTCATTTTAAAAGGCACCGGCACTTTTTTCGGAAGTACAATATACTTGCGATCTAGTTTCGAATTAACTATGATTGATTAAAAAAATATTTATCGAAACAATAAGTAGTACTATTTTTTCCCCTAAATTCAGGAAATAGTTTGAATCAATACAGTCCTCGGATATTATGACTTTTTTTTACTTTTCTTACAAATATTGCAACAACATACCATAATTATTGGTATAAAATATTAATTGCAAATTATTTCAATTTTTCTAGTGTAAAAATTAAAAACTATAAACGTTGGCGAACCTTTCAAAAATTATTTTTTAATATTATTTTAAATTAAATTTTCGAAGAATAGAATTGAAAAAATTTTGAATAATTTAAATTCTGTAAGCTTTCAATGAAAATAATTGATTTCTTCAAGTAATCATATTAAAATTTTACTTTTTAAATAGTAATAATTACAATTTTTTGCATTATAAATTTTTAAAATTCAATTATTTCCAATAATTGAATAATTATTGAGAAAATCTTTTATTTGAAATTCATCAAAAAATCACTTAGTATTTTATTTTCATAATTATACAAAAAATTCTTTAACGAAATTAAATTATTTGGCAAAAATTTTATTAGAATATTTTTAAAAAACTAATTCTTTGAATTGTTTTTAAAAAGATTTTAACAAAGTTCAACTTTGTTCAAAGATTCATTTGAAATTTCAATTATTTTTCAAAGATTTCATATTAAATTTCAATTATTTTTCAAAGATTTTACAAAATTTCAATTATTTTTAAAAGATTTTACAAAATTACAATTTCTAATTTTTTTCTCAAAGATTCTATAAAATTTCAATTATTTCTGGAAGATTCTATCAAATTTCAATTATTTTCTGAAAATTTTACAAAATTTAAATTATTTTTTTGAAGACTTTACCAAATTTCAATTATTTCTTGAAAATTCAATAAAATTTCAATTCTTTTCCGAAGATTATACCAACTTTCAATTATTTTTTAAAAGATTTTTCCTTTATTTAAATTTTTTTTCTAATATTTTAGCAAATTTAAATTATTTCTTGAAGATTTTATTAATTTTCCATTATTTCTAGAAAATTTTATCAAATTTCACATATTTTCTGAAAATTTTAACAAATTAAAATTTTTTTCAAAGATTCTTTCGAATTTCAATTATTTTCCCAAGATTTTATCAAATTTCAATTATATTTTAAAAGATATTACAAAATTACAATTATTTTTTAAAGATTTAACAATTTTCAAAGATTTTAGCAATTTTCAATTTTTTCTCAAAAATTTTACCAAATTTCAATTAATTTTTTTTTTTAAGATTTTACCAAATTTCAATTATTTTTCTAAGATTTTATCAAATTTCAATTATTTTTTTTGAAGACTTTACCAAATTTCAATTATTTCTGGAAGATTCAATAAAATTTCAATTGTTTCCCGAAGATTTTACCAAATTTCAAGGTTATTTTTCTAAGATTTTATCAAATGTCAATTATTTATTGGAGATTTTATCAATTTTCAATTATTTCTCAAAGATTTTACCAAATTTTAATTATTTTTCAAAGATTTTATCGATTTTCAATTATTTTCCAAAGATTTTACTGAATTTCTATTTGTTTTATATTTTTAATAAACTAAAGCGACTTTTTTTTGTCTTTTATAAAGTCGATCCGAGGTCTGAGTATATTTTTCTTTTCCTAAAATTAAAATCAATTAAAAAATTATATCTTTTTTCAGTTTCCTTCGAATTTTCTTCTTCTTTAACCTGAATTTTCACTTTTCAAAGTTTTAAAATATGTTCCAAAATGTCCCTGTTGGTAAACAATGAAAATACCCAAGGGTCACTAAACTTTTTTTTTCTTTGCATTACAGAAGAAAATTTTTCTCCTTTGGAAAATTTGAAAAAAATTCCTCCTTTTTGTACTTCCGTTTTCAGTGCACCATGTCGCGACTCTTTTCTTAAAGTCAATAATACAATTCTAAATATTGTGTGAGTGTGTATATATATAAAAACCCCTACCGATCTAAATTTTTCTTTTTCTACATTTAAATCGCCGGATTTTTCGTTGGGAGAAACTACGAGTTTGACTCGGAATAATTAATAAATATGTGTATAGTATAATAGGTATATACTTGATTAGTGTATATAGTCTAAGAATAGGTATTATAATATAGAATAACGTATATATCACTTTGTTTTTTGGATATTTCGTCACACGAAGATGAAGAAGTATAGGAAGTATTATATAGAAGACCAACTGCGTGACAAAATAATGAACTAATTTTTCTATATTTTATATATTTATATTAGAGAAGAGGGAATAGATTTCTTTTATAACCATCGTCTTTGTTTAGCCGCGTCGTCGTCTTGTTCTTTGGTTTTTAATAAATCCTTATCACAAATTATTCTCACTATAGCATACTTAATGTATTTACATCAGAAATCTTCTTCTTCGGTTGGCTTATTTTCAAGCCTTTTTTTTTGCCTCTGGATGGGAATTTCGCGTTTCTTTTCGTTTCCATTTTTTCTTAATTCGTAATTGACGCGTCTTTGGGCCGTTGGCTGGATGGATACGATTTGTTTCTATCTTGGTTTTTTCATTTTGGTGTGGCAAACTTGGATTTTTTTCCCTGATTTTGAAAACAAACGGTATGGTATAGGGAAAGTTTTTTTTGGCCTATCTGTACTAGCAGGGCTCGAACTAGGTCCGTAAATCCCATAAAAGTCCGTAACTTTGCTTGAAGTCCGTAAAAGTCCGTTTTTTTGAAAAAAGGTCCGTAAAGTCCGTAATTCGGTTGAAAAAGAGCCGTAAAGTACGTAAATTATACGATTTAATTTGGATAATTTTAGAGAAATCACAAATGATTGAAGGAATTCAATTATTTTCAAAAGTAATAAAATTCTTCGCAAAAATTCAATTATGTTCAAAATTTTTTTGAAAATTCTTGTCAAAATTTCAAGTATCTTTAGAAATAATTAAATTCTTCTTCGAAATATCAATTATTTTCAAAAATTTTAATAAAATACTTGGAAAAATTCCAATTTTCAAAATTTTTCCTCAATTCAATGATTTTTAATAGGTTTCTATACTATTCTAATAAAATTTTCCATAAGAATTCAATTATTTACAAATTTTTTTTATAAATTTCTTCGCAATATTCAATTATTTTCATAAATAATAAAATTTTTATAGGCATATAATTTTTTTGGCAAATAATAAAATTCTTATTAGGAATTCAATTATTTTGATGAATAAAAAAGCTAATTGCAGAATTTCAATTATTTTTAATACAATTTTAATCGAATTCCTCGAAAAATGTAATTATTCTTAAAAAAATTTTATTAAAATTTATCAAAAAAATTTAATTATTTTAATAACCTTTGCTACAATTTATTTATTAGAATTTAAATATTATTTTTAATAAATTTTTGATTAAATTTCTTTAAAGAATAAAATTATTGCATTCAAAACTTTTAATGCAATTCTTTGCGTAAATTATCAATTATCTTTATAAATAATAAAATTCTTCTCTAAAATTGAATTATTTTTTTCAAAAATTTAATAAATTTCTTGGCAAAATTTCAATTATTTTCAAAAATTTTCCCTAATTTAATTATTTTTAATATCTATTTTAATAAAATTTTCCAAAAGAATTCAATTATTTACAAATTTTTTTTATAAATTTCTTCGCAATATTCAATTATTTTCATAAATAATAAAATTTTTACAGGTATTTAATTTTTTTGGCAAATAATAAAATTCTTATTAGGAATTCAATTATTTTGATGAATAAAAAAGCTAATTGCAGAATTTCAATTATTTTTAATACAATTTTAATCGAATTCCTCGAAAAATGTTATTATTTTAAAAAAAATTTTATTAAAATTTATCAAAGAAATTTAATTATTTTAATAACCTTTGCTACAATTTATTTATTAGAATTTAAATATTATTTTTAATAAATTTTTGATTAAATGTCATTAAAGAATAAAATTATTGCATTCAAAATTTTTAATGCAATTCTTTGCGTAAATTATCAATTATCTTTATAAATAATAAAATTCTTCTCTAAAATTGAATTATTTTTAAAAAAATTTAATAAATTTCTTGGCAAAATTTCAATTATTTTCAAAAATTTTCCCTAATTTAATTATTTTTAATATCTATTTTCATAAAATTTTCCAAAAGAATTCAATTATTTACAAATTTTTTTTATAAATTTCTTCGCAATATTCAATTATTTTCATAAATAATAAAATTTTTACAGGTATTTAATTTTTTTGGCAAATAATAAAATTCTTATTGGGAATTCAATTATTTTGATGAATAAAAAAGCTAATTGCACAATTTCAATTATTTTTAATACAATTTTAATCGAATTCCTCGAAAAATGTAATTATTCTTAAAAAAATTTTATTAAAATTTATCAAAGAAATTTAATTATTTTAATAGCCTTTGCTACAATTTATTTATTAGAATTTAAATATTATTTTTAATAAATTTTTGATTAAATTTCTTTAAAGAATAAAATTATTGCATTCAAAATTTTTAATGCAATTCTTTGCGTAAATTATCAATTATCTTTATAAATTATAAAATTCTTCTCTAAAATTGAATTATTTTTAAAGAAATTTAATTAATTTCTTGGCAAAATTTCAATTATTTTCAAAAGTTGTCCCTTATTTAATTATTTTTAATATTTATTTTAATAAAATTTTGCAAAAGAATTCAAATTATTTGAAAATTGGTTGATACAATTCTTTAAAAGAATTCAATTTTAAGAAACATATGTAATTATTCAATAAATTGTTTTTTTATATTTAAATAATGAAATTCTCGCAGAATTTTGTTAACAAAAAATTGATTTAAAAATGGATTTCAGTTAAAATTTTAAATTATAATTAAATTAGAGCGTAAAATTTTAGAAATAATTAAATTTTGAAAAGGTTTCAGATTCAAATCTTTGAAAATTTGAATTTTTCATATTTTTAACTAAGTAACAATTCTGTGGAATTAATTTTCTTTGAGAAATTTTATTTGTTAATTTTTTTTATATTATTTGAAGTTTTTATTTTTTAATACATATTTAATTGAAGAATTTACAAATAATTGAAAAATCGAATATTGTAAAGAAATAGATTTGAAAATTGTCAAAGAACTTTTTCGAAAATTATTAAAAATAATGAATTTTAAGAAGAATTTTAGTTAAAAATTCTTGAAAATAATAATTGAATTGATAATGATTTTATCACTCTATCTTTAATTATTATAAAACATGAAGACTCGTAGTTATCGATATCTTCATGTTTTTTTAGTTATGAAAAAATCTAATTTATAGTTTTAAGTAAAATGTTCTCATATATATTTTTGTCAGTTGGTCCGTAAATGATCCGTAATTTTTCATTTTTGGTCCGTAAAGTCCGTATTTTTAAATACTTTCACTGGTTCGAGCCCTGTACTAGCTATGTGTAAGAATTTTACTATTCAATATTCACTTTTTTGTTTTTCCTCTTTAGTCTGATTTTAATGTGTATAGTTTTAATGTTGGGACAATTTTTTCGAATGGTACAGCTTGGGAGAGTGAAACCTTAGTGTTTAGCAGGAGTAAAGTTTGCTAGTAAAATTTTTTTGGGGAATCACACTTTTTTTGGGTGTTTTTTGGCAAGTAGTGGAATGAATGAGCTAGTTGGATTTTTGTTTGTATCAGCGTCGATGGAGATGGGTTGTGATGTGCTTGGAGAGATAGTCGGCCCTGGCGAATTTCTTGCCGCAGACATCGCACTCGTAGGGTTTTTCGCCGGTGTGAATTCGAAGATGTCGAGTTAGGTCACTTTTGCCACCGAATGCCCGCAGGCAAAATAGACATTGAAATGGCTTCTCGCCGGTGTGCTTTCGAATGTGCAACTTGAGATTCTCCTTTGAGCGGACACACTTGCCACAGTACATGCAGGCGAATCGCTTGTCCTTGCGATCGGTCGTCTCTCGTGTTCTGGTGACGTTGAGGGACATTTGTATTTTACTACGAATATCGTCGGCGCTGCAATTCTCTGGCTTTAGATTATTATCAATGGCGGACATGTAGGATGTCTCGGTGATTGGTGGACTCGCGTTGTCGGAGATGAGCTCCTTCTTGCACAATAGGGTCGACGATGATGTATTCTCGAAATTCTCGTCTGAACGATCCTCAATGTCGACGGGACTCGTGTCGCCGGTGATTTCCATTTGGAATGGCTCGCCGGTGCTTGAGACTTGATCGCTCCTCTCGGCCGATGACGATGACGTCCCTTGGGATTCGGGTGTACGATGAAGGCGCTCTAGGTGATGATTTAACCTGTGCTTCTTAAATGACTTTAGATACCTGAATTGCATGCCACAGACGTCGCATGTGAAGAGTTTGTCGGCTGGGAGGCGGGCGCGATGATTTTGCTCGCGATGCTTCACGTACGCTGATCGATAGCGATAACGTTGGCCGCATTGATCGCAAGTGAATGGCTTGTCGTCGCCTGGTGGACAGGGATGCTTGAGAATTGCGTGCCTCTGCAGAAGAAGAGCGTCGGGAAATGCTGCTAGACACACACCACATCTTTGAGCAAAACCAGCGATTCCAGCTATTCCCGATGCTGTTCTTTCGATTAATGCATTCCAACTGCTCGCGTCCAAGCCAAGTGCTAATGAAACCTGGGGAAAAAAAAGAAAAATTACACTCATCACTATTGTCTATGGAGATGCTTCCTTTTTAGTTCAGCTATTTACCATTTTTTCGAATTGTTTTCGTTTTCCACCAAAGCCCAAGAAAATTTCAATATACAAATTTAAAAGTTAGGATTCCTTCAGTCTAAAAAGGATTTTTTAAATTGTAAGCACAGTAAAACGTGAGGTGTTAAAATAATACCTAAATGGATTAAAGTAATCTGCAAAAGTTTAATACCTCTGGGATTAAATTAACACCAAAAAAGATTCTAATTATCTATTTTGGTGTTATTTTTAACTATGAATGAAATTTTATTTTAAATAAAACACCAAAGTCAACGATTTGGAAAAATTCGACGAATTTAGCTTCTCCAGGGAGATAGTAAAGTTAGCTACTAACTAACTTAGGAACATAGTTACTAAATTCAATTTTGTTCCAAAATTCTTTTAAATTCTAGTCAAAATTTCAATTCTCGTTATAAATAATAAAATTCTTCTCTGACATTCAATTATTTTACCAAATTTTAATCAAATTCTAGGCAAAATTTCAATTATTTTCAACAGTTTTATAAAATTCAATAATTTTCAATATATCCACTATTTCAATAAAATTTTCCAAAAGAAGTCCATTATTCAAAAAAAAATTTGAATAAAATTCTACTCTAACATTCAATTATTTTCATAAATACAATTTTTTACAGGAATTCAATTATTTACAATTTTTTTTTATAAATTTCTTCGCAATAATTCAATTATTTTCATAAATAATAACATTTCTCTAGGGATTCAATTATTTTTATAAATAATAAAATTCTTTTAGGAATTCAATATTATTTTCATAAATAATAAAACTCATTGCAGAATTTCAATTATTTTTAATGCAATTTTAATCAAATTCCTCGAAAAACTGTAATTATTCTTAAAAATATTATTAAAATTTGTCCAAAGAATTTAATGATTTAAAAAATTTGTTGATAACATTTTTTATGGGAATTTAATTTCAAGAAACTTGAAATTTATAAATTATTTATTTTTCTATTTAAATAATTGAGTTTTCGCAGAATTTACTAATAAAAGTGATTTTAAAAATGAATTTCCGTTAAAATTTTAGATTATACTTAAATGTTGAAAATGTAATGTCAATGTTAATGTTATTTTTAGAAATAATTGAATTTTGAAAAAGTTTCAAACTAAAATCATTGAAATTCTTAATTTTTAAAATTTTTTACAAAAAATTCTGTAAAATTAATACTTTTTAAATGTTTAATAGGATTTTTATTGAAACAATTTCAAGTTTTTATTTTTTTAATATATATATATTTAATTGCAGATTTTCCAAATAATTGAAATTTTGTAAAATTGATTTGCAAACAAATAGTTTTGAAAATTTTTAAAGAAAAGGAATTCAATTATTTACAAATTTTTTTTATAAATTTCTTCGCAATAATTTAATTGTATTCATAAATAATAACATTTCTCTAGGGATTCAATTATTTTTTTGAATAATAAAATTCTTTTAGGAATTCAATATTATTTTGATAAATAATAAAACTCATTGCAGAATTTCAATTATTTTTAATGCAATTTTAATCAAATTCCTCGAAAATCTGTAATTATTCTTAAAAATCTTATTAAAATTCGTCCAAACATGAAATGAATAAATTATTTATTTTTGTATTTAAATAATTGAATTCTCGTAGAATTTACTAATAAAAGTGATTTTAAAAATGAATTTCCGTTAAAATTTTAGATTATAGTATTAAAAACATTATAACGTGGATTTTTAGAAATAATTAAATTTTGAAAAAGTTTCAAACTAAAATCATTGAAATTCTTAATTTTTCATGTTTTTGACAAAAATTCTGTAAAATTAATTCTTTTCAAATGTTTAATAGAATTTTTATTGTAACTATTTTAAGTTTTTATTTTTCAATGTATATTTAATTGCAGAATTTGCAAATAATTGAAATTTTGTAAAATTTAATTGTAAACGAATTTTGAAAATAATAAAACTCATCGCAGCGTTTCAATTATTTTTCATTCAATTCTAATTGAATTCCTTGAAAAAAGTAATTATGTTCCTGCAAGTTTTAATAAAATTCGACAAAAGAATTCAATTATTAAAAAATTTGTTACTAAAATTCATTATGAGAATTGCATTTTGAGAAACATTCAAATATTCAATAAATTATTTACTTTTGTATTTGAATAATTAAATTTTAATAGAATTTTTTAATAAAAATTTATTTTCATTTCATAAAAATGAATTTCAGTTAAAATTTTAGATTATAATTGAATATTAAAAGAAATATAGAGTGAACTTTTTGGAAATAATTGAATTTTCAAAATTAATATTTTTGGAAAAGTTTAATTAAATTTTTTGAATATTATTTGATGTTTTTATTTTCTAAAATGCATTTAATTAAAGAATTTTCGAATAATTGAAATTTCGTGAAATTGATGAATTAATTATTATTAAAAATAATAGATATGTATAAAATATAATATAAAACAATGATTTTATCACTTGGTCAACTTTAATTGTTACAAAATGTGAAGAAATCGATCAGTTATCGAGTTATCGATATCTTCATGTTTTATAGTTTTAAAAAAATGTAATAAACTAAAATTTCATTCATTGCAAAAAATTACACTGAAAATTGATTATTTGAATCTTTTTTGGTGTTAATTTAATTTGCAATACTTTTTAATATCTCACTCTTTACAGTAAAAAAAAAAATGATTTCATGATTGAAAATCAAAATAAAAAGTCAGCATGTAGAGGTCTGAAAGGGATTTTTAATCCTAAATAGTCAGTAATTAAAAGCGGCTAATGCCACACTATTTAAAAATGAAAAAATTATTTTCGGGTAAGGTTAATGGAAAGAATACTAAAAATGAAATTAACACAAACAGTTTGCAGTTTTATTTCACAAATTGTTAATTTACAACTATGATATGCATTCGTTCTTCTAAGAACAGAAATAAATGGTCTTAATTATTGAAATTAATAAGTAATAGTACCCATATATAGCAAGGAAAGCGCGTATCGTGCGTGAGAATTAATGAACGGAGTAAATACACACTAAAATAATTTTCAAAAATTTGTAAAAAACTTTCCATCACATTAAACTCAATTTTTCTTCATTTCAACTTGTTCATCCTTATTACATTTTTGTTTTTAAAACGAATTTTGTATTTATGAATTATAAATTATAATCATATGAATACTGGAAAATAAAAATTTCTCAACCAAAAAAAAGAATGTTTTATACAAAAATATTTGAAAATGAAAATTATTTGACAAAAACTGTGTCTAAATTTTACCATTGCGTTCCTGTTTTGACACGCAAAGATACGCGTTTTCCGGTTTAAAATAATTAATTTACAAGTCAAGTGATTACAAGTACTTTGGGACGAGCTTTAGAGAGTGTTTTCTTTTTTCTTTTCTTTTTTTTAGACATGTGTAAATTTCGAGTTTTACGTATAAGTGCATTTCAGAGGAATATTAATAGCAATTCTTTTTTTCGAGTATCTTTAAAAAACCACGGAAACGAGTACGTTTAAATTTTCATACTGTGTTTCTTATATACTATTTTCGTATTTTATTTTTCTTTTTTATTCACTCTTCGCGAGTGGAAATATTATTCGTGCGCGGTATACAGAAGTTTACCTTCACAAGTTATTCCCAAAGGTGAATAACAAAAGCGAACAAAAATGTCAACTTCTCAAAGAGAAAAATGTGTTGTTTTTTTTTTTTTAGAAAATCGATCTTCATGTCAAGGGAACGAAATAAAACTTTTGATTTTTTTTTAGATGGAACGAATTTTTAGTAGAAATGAAATAAGTATTTGTAAAATTGTATAAAATTTTTCCCTTTTGGTAAAAAAATGATGTTCGTACTCGTTTACGTTGATTTTTATTTATTTATTTTTTTTTTGGAAGAAAAATACATTTATTAGTGATTCTTTCATTCGTATAAATTAGCTGTTGGAATTTTTCGTTGGTTTGAATTTTATATTATCAATGCAAGACAAATTTTTGCTGATTTTTTTTTCAGAATCGGTTAGTCTGGTGTATATATTGTCTTGATTTTTTTCTTCCAATCATTTTGCTTCCTTGTCTTGCAGTGATAAAATTTGAAAAATTACTTTCTCCCAAAAGTTTATGCAGTAAAAATAAGCAATATTCTTAGTAATATTTAATTGTAACCGAATGAGGAGTATAAATATTCAACAACTTCCACTTGAGGGCAAATTATTTGGACACAAATTTCTTCCGGAAAAAAATCTTTTCGGGATTCTTAATAATTAAATATTAAGAAGTTGCATTTACTTAGAATTTTGACAAATGGACGATGTTTCTTATTTTTGTACTAGGAGCTTTTTAATTCAATTTTGTTATTGATTCATGAACATTTAATTTTATTGGTCAACGTTTTAAATAAAAAAAAAAATTATTTTGTTTTTATTACTGCTGTTTGCAGAATTAATTTTTCAATAAACTTTTTTGTGGAAAGAAATTTTCATATCAAATAAATTGCGTCAAGGGATATTTTATATACCAATTTTCATTTGAGCCTTTAAGAACGCATTCTTCATATGAAATTGGAATATTCATGCGCCTTTATATTTCCTTTTGTGTCAATAATTTCCAATAGAGAGAAATTAAGACTTTGTTTGTTTTTTTTAATGGAAAATTCTTAAAAATTCCCTTTTCATTTGCCGTATATCAGAATATCGTTTTTTTCGAATGCATTAACATTTATCGGGAAAATAAAATAACAAATGGGCAAGAAGAGTAACGTCTCTTTTATAATAAATACATCAATGAGCAGGATCTATTAATATGTTGACATGATGAGCATATAATAACTAATGATGATGATAATAATAATAATAATAATAAATTTAACACAGTATATGTGACGCGACACGAGAAAAGGGACCTATCGCCTCAAAAGAGAATTTTACAGGGGGGGCGTTTAAAGTGACGCCATGAGCAGAAAACCCGTGTATTTACGCGGACACGTTCAACTTTCGGGCTTTATATTAATTAAACTATTTCAGATTTTTAATTTCTGATTTTTTCACGTGAAAGAGCGACTCAAAATCTATGGAATACGACTAGAAACTCAAAAATGATTTTTTTATCGATAGGTCCCTTTTCTCGTGTCGCGTCACATATATACGGATAGAGGTATGTTATCGACCATATTTATATAATAATCTGAAAACACAAAGTTTCTTTTTTCTTTATTTATTTTTCTTTTCCCTAAAAAAGACTTCGGTTGGCACAAAACGAAATGAGTATATAGGATATTATTATCGACGGGGATTACATTTTTTTTTTTTTTATATTGTGTATTTGCATTTCCCGTGGATTATAAATCGTTTCTGGTAGTAATAGTAGTAGTAGTAGTAGTAGTAACTCGGTATGAAAAATATTCCGTTGGTAACACCGTTTAAAAAAGTTATTGCATCTGGGGTGTATAACCTATGTCGTACAGGTATACACTTCTTTTTTTATCATTTATAATATTGTACAAATATTGCATTGATTTGGTACAAACGTTACTTTTGTATGTATATAGAAAAAACATAACAATCTCCTTATTTTTCGCATTTTTATACGGAAAACAAGTATTTTTTTTTAATTTTTCGCAAAGTGCGTTATATATTTTTTTTAAATCTGAGATGGCGGAGACAATTTTTGTATGAACGATAAAGGAAACATTATTTTTGGAATAAAATGAGAATGTCAAATTGCTGGTTTTTTTTGCTGTGGGCTTGATTGGAAAAAAGCTCTCGTGTCGTGTGTTTAGATTCTTTTTTTCATCTGGTAACATGTTTTTTTTTTTTTTTTTGTTAAAAACCTCTCTTGAAATTGAAGCTTTTTTTCGTGCTTGTCATCTACATTTGATTTGTCAAACAAAGGCTTCAATTATTTTCCTATTCTGTGTTAGCCAATTACATGATTTCGTTAGTGTCGTTTTTTTTGGCAAAACAGGGCTCGAACTAGGTCCGTAAATCCCGTAAAAGTCCGTAACTTTGCTTGAAGTCCGTAAAAGTCCGTTTTTTTGAAAAAAGGTCCGTAAAGTCCGTAATTCGGTTGAAAAAGATCCGTAAAGTACGTAAATTATACGAATTAATTTGGATAATTTTAGAGAAATCACAAAAGATTGAAGCAATTCAATTATTTTCAAAAGTAATAAAATTCTTCACAAAAATTCAATTATGTTCAAAAATTTTTTTAAATTTTCGTCAAAATTTCAATTATTTTTAGAAATAATTAAATTCTTCTTCGAAATATCAATTATTTTCAAAAAATTTAATAAAATACTTGGAAAAATTTCAATTATTTTCAAAAATTTTCCTCAATTCAATGATTTTTAATAGGTTTCTATACTATTCTAATAAAATTTTCCAAAAGAATTCAATTATTTACAAATTTTTTTTATAAATTTCTTCGCAATATTCAATTATTTTCATAAATAATAAAATTTTTACAGGTATATAATTTTTTTGGCAAATAATAAAATTCTTATTAGGAATTCAATTATTTTGATGAATAAAAAAGCTAATTGCAGAATTTCAATTATTTTTAATACAATTTTAATCAAATTCCTCGAAAAATGTAATTATTCTTAAAAAAATTTTATTAAAATTTATCAAAGAAATTTAATTATTTTAATAACCTTTGCTGAAATTTATTTATTAGAATTTAAATATTATTTTTAATAAATTTTTGATTAAATTTCTTTAAAGAATAAAATTATTGCATTCAAAATTTTTAATGTAATTCTTTGCGTAAAATACCAATTATCTTTATAAATTATAAAATTCTTCTCTAAAATTGAATTATTTTTAAAGAAATTTAATAAATTTCTTGGCAAAATTTTCAATTGTTTTAAAAAATTTTCCCTAATTTATTTTTTTTTAATATTTATTTTAATAAAATTTTGCAAAAGAATTCAAATTATTTGAAAATTGATTGATACAATTCTTTAAAAGAATTCAATTTTAAGAAACATATGTAATTATTCAATAAATTGTTTTTTTTTGTATTTAAATAATGAAGTTCTCGTAGAATTTACTAATAAAAGTGGTTTGAAAAATGAATTTCCGTTAAAATTTTAGATTATAATTAAATTAGAGCGTAAAATTTT
Organism: Leptopilina drosophilae; assembly: GCA_032873175.1. Classification (NCBI taxonomy): domain Eukaryota; kingdom Metazoa; phylum Arthropoda; class Insecta; order Hymenoptera; family Figitidae; genus Leptopilina; species Leptopilina drosophilae. Next base: position 46,884,190 of record CM065482.1, on the reverse strand, counting down.
AGAAATAATTAAATTTTGAAATAGATTTGAAAATTTTTAAAGAAAAGGAATTCAATTATTTACAAATTTTTTTATAAATTTCTTTGCAATAATTTAATTGTTTTCATAAATAACAACATTTCTCTAAAGATTCAATTATTTTGATAAATAATAAAACTCATTGCAGAATTTCAATTATTTTCAATGCAATTTTAATCAAATTCATCGAAAATCTGTAATTATTCTTAAAAATCTTATTAAAATTCGTCCAAACATGAAATTAATAAATTATTTATTTTTGTATTTGAATAATGAAATTCTCGCAGAATTTTCTTCAAAAAAATTGATTTAAAAATGGATTTCAGTTAAAATTTTATATATTATAATTAAATTAGAGCGTAAAATTTTAGAAATAATTAAATTTTGAAAAGGTGTCAGATTCAAATCTTTGAAAATTTGAATTTTTCATATTTTTAACTAAGTAACAATTCTGTGGAATTAATTTTTTTGAGAAATTTTAATAGGGAATTTTTTAAATATTATTTGAAGTTTTTATTTTCTAATACATATTTAATTAAAGAATTTACAAATAATTGAAAAATCGAATATTGTAAAGAAATAGATTTGAAAATTGTCAAAGAACTTTTTCGAAAATTATTAAAAATAATCAATTTTAAGAAGAATATTAGTTAAAAATTCTTGAAAATAATAATTGAATTGATGATGATTTTATCACTCTATCTTAAATTTTTTTAAAACAATTATTTTCAAAAATTTTCCCTAATTTTATTATTTTTAATATCTATTTTAATAAAATTTTGCAAAAGAATTCAAATTATTTGAAAATTGGTTGATACAATTCTTTAAAAGAATTCAATTTTAAGAAACATATGTAATTATTCAATAAATTGTTTTTTGTATTTAAATAATGAAATTCTCGCAGAATTTTCTCATAAAAATTGATTTAAAAATGGATTTGAGTTAAAATTTTAGATTTTAATTGAATATTAAAAGTATTAGAGCGTAAAATTTTAGAAATAATTAAATTTTGAAAAGGTTACAGATTCAAATCTTTGAAAATTTGAATTTTTCATATTTTTAACTAAGTAACAATTCTGTGGAATTAATTTTTTTGAGAAATTTTAATTGGGAATTTTTTTTATATTCTTTGAAGTTTTTATTTTCTAATACATATTTAATTGAAGAATTTACAAATAATTAAAAAATCGAATATTGTAAAGAAATAGATTTGAAAATTTTCAAAGAACATTTTCGAAAATTATTAAAAATAATCAATTTTAAGAAGAATTTTAGTTTAAAATTCTTGAAAATAATAATTGAATTGATGATGATTTTATCACTCTAACTTTAATTATTATAAAACATGAAGACTCGGAGTTATCGATATCTTCATGTTTTTTTAGTTATGAAAAAATGTAATTTATAGTTTTAAGTAAAATGTTCTCTAATATATTTTTGTCAGTAATTGGTCCGTCAATGGTCCGTAATTTTTCATCTTTGGTCCGTAAAGTCCGTATTTTTAAATACTTTCACTGGTTCGAGCCTTGCTGCCAAAAAAAAACTTTGATGAAAATATTTTTTTTGATTTGAAAAAGTATCTGGTGACCTAATCTGAAAATTCAGGGAGTTAACTGGGGTAGTGGTGACCCTGCGAATTGTGTATAAGGTTTATGTATATAGGGGATGGGTGCGGAGAGGTGAAGAAGTTAGAGTCGGGGGACATGGGGTGAGGCGACGAGACACACGAGGCGCCTCGAAGTAGATTACATATAGGCGCATTTATACGGGAGTAGGCGCACAAATGGTTTTTTACTTGTGTGTAAGTGCGTGGGTGTGTAGGCGTTACTTTAGGTAGAAATCGCGCAGGTAGGCGTGCCTGAGGGCGGTCTCAGGTAAATACACCCCTGACCCCAACGACACGCGTGACATCATAGAAATTATGTAAAATACATATTATAAGGGGAATTAGATTTATAAAGTTTGACTAACGATAACCACGAAGTGAATTATGTATATAAGCTATAGGCTCTTCTCAATCTCTTTTCTTTTCCACACACACACACGAAAACATTATAATAATTGAAGTTTTAGCCTTTATTCTCAGTCTTCGAAATCGAAATTTTTTAAAACTATTTTCCGTTTTTAGAAATAGCTTACAGGGTGAATTTGCAAAATTTCCAAGTCAACAGGATAGGAATAAATTAAAAACAGGTTTAAATTGTTGTAGCAAAAATATATGATAGTTACAGGTTTTTTTTTCTCCTTCACTTAATATTGATTTCAGTTTCTGAAAGTAAGTTATAACCTTTTCCTATTCTTTAGGGTTTATTTTAGTTGTGCCATTTCAGTTTATAGTTTCCTCGTAGGGGATGAAAATAATTTATCACAAGTCACGGAATAGTATTCGTATTCCAAGTATTGGAAATGTTTTTAGAGTACAACCTAATAGGATTTATAGAGAGGTATTGAATGAAATTAGGACATGGAATCTCAAATTTATTTAAAAGATAGAAATTCGGAAGGAAAAAAATTAATAAAACAGAAAAAAAAATGTTAGACAATGTTTCCTTTATCGTGAATATTTTATTGTTGGGTGTTATATGTTTATAAAAGATAATCGGCTTTTTTTGCAAGTAATACCGCGAAATTAAAAGGAATAGCGACTACGATTACGTTCCTGATTTTTCTATATAGCTTTTCACTTTCAAAATAAAGGGGTGACTGTCAAGCTGGCGAGAATGTTGCATACATTTATTTCTTATCATTTCATATCTGCTAAGGTATATATATATATATATATATATATATAAATAAGCTTGTGCGCTTGTTGAAAACATAACTTCTTTTTAAAACCAGATAAAAATCTCGCTTGAGGGAAAGCGAGAATGAAGGATGAACTCATAACTCTAATTATTAGTTTGCTTTACTTGCGTATATCTTATTGATGAAAAGATGAGATTCTATCTGACAAATTTATATAAATGTTTTCTTGAAAAAAAATCGAGTTTTAAATGATTTTAATGTTAATACAGGCCTAGGATATTATGCCTTTTTTTATTATTTTAACTTTTTTCGACTATTTTCAAATAATGCCACGTTTATCGACTTTTATTAAAAAATTGCGACTTTTTCGACTTTTCTTCCAAATTTTGCGCCAAAATACAATATTTTTGGTATAAAATGCAATTTCGATTTTTATACCCTGCAAATTATAACTTATTATAGACAAACTTTTGGAACTTTTTTTCAATCATTCTGCTAATTAAATGTTTCAAAAAATTACAATTAAAAAGATTTTCAATAATTAAAATTCCGTAAAATTTAAGGATCCTAAAGTTCTGAACGTTCAAATGAACGAAATTTATTTATTTCTTCCAAAAATTGAATTTTTATTGAAATTATTTTGTTTCACGATTCGAAAAATTAATTACCGAGTTGTAATCGTTAAATTTTAGTTTATAAACTTTTTTATGATTAACAATTTTTTTAAATACCGTCAATAAAAAATATTTCGTTCATATGAACGTTCAAAACTTGGGGATCATAAAATTTAATTAAAACTAAATCATCTTTTCAAGTGTTTTATTCAAATTTTTGAAAATTAACTTTTCAAGAATTTTAATTGAAAATTTTTGAAATAATATTAAATTATCAAAAATTATAATAAATTATAACTTGAAGATTTTCAAGTGTAGATTCAATAAAAATAAAAATTAATGAAAAATAGGTTTTAAAAATAATATTCAAATAGTTTAGAAAAGAATAATTCTCTGAATTATTACGTTCTAATATTTTTAAAATCCAATTATTTTCAATATTTTCGAAAATTAAAATTCATACAAAAAATAATATAAAATTAAAATTGTTCAAAATTATTTTCAATATTTTGGAGAAAATAATCATATATTACAAATTTTCAATTGAAATTCTTGAAAACAATTTTGTTTTAAATTATACAAAAATTCTTGAATTATTTTTGAAAAATTATACATTACAATATTTAGAAAAAATTAATTCTTACAATTGTTTTATTACAATTTTTTAAGATTCAATTACCTTCGAATAAAGTAAATAGAATTTTTTTTTAATTTACTACTTTTAGAGCTTTTCAGAAATAATTTATTTATAGTTACAATTTTTGGAAAAATTTGATTTATTTTTTTATATTTTGAAAAAACTTAATTATTTTTCAACAGATTTTGACAAATTTTGAATTATTTTTTAAATGTTTTACTAAATTTAAAGTTGTTTTGAAAAGATTTGACCAAATTTCAGTTTTTTTGGTATTTTTTTTTAATTGTATTTAATTGTAAAATTTTTTTGTATTTTCAATTAATTATTTAGAAATATTTCTTTATTAAAATTTTTAAAAATGTTCTACCTTAATTAAAATATCTTTAAATAGAAAAATGTAAGGTTTAAATTATTACAAAAAATTGGATATTTTATACAGCACTACTTTATAATTTTTCAGAAATAATTTATTTTTAATTAAAATTCTTTGAAAAATTTCATTAATTTTTTTATATCTTTGAAAAACTTAATTATTTTTCGTAAGATTTTGACAAATTTTGAATTATTCTTGCAATGTTTTACTAAATTTAAATCAGCTTTGAAAGGATTTGACCAAATTTCAATTTTTTAGACATTTTTTAATTGTTTTTCAATGTAAAACTTTTTGTATTTTCAATAAATCATTTAGAAATATTTTTAAGAAGTTAATTTTTACAAATTTCTTTATTAAAATTTTTGAAAATTTTCTACCCTAATCAATATCTTTAAATAGAAAAATGAACGGTTTAAATTATTATAAAAAATTTGATTTCCTTTATTTAAATAATTGATTTTTTGAAGAAATTGCAAAAAATGATAAAAAATTAATATAGATAATTGATTTAAAGATAAAGTTTAGTTAAAAATTGTAGAAAGTAATTAAATTTCTAAAAAGGTTATAGTTTTTTGTTTTCGAAATTATTAAATTTGAAAAGTTGAAATTTTAAAAATTTGTTTTCTTGTAAATAAAGAAGTAAGAAGTATTTGAATATTTATTTAGCAAAATTATACAAGTTTTGATTAATTTGAATTCTCGTGGCAGCACTGAATTAAATAATCGACTTTTTTTCTATTTTTAATCGACTAAAAGCGACTTTTTTTGTTTGTTAAAGTCGACCCGAGGCCTGTTAATACAATTTTCCCCCAAAATTCAAATATTTAGAAAAATTTCACGTTATTTTCATACAAGCAAAATTTTCAAAGCTTCTCTTTAAAGTCTATAGACTTTAAATGAAAGTTTTTAATGAAAAAAAATATATGTAGTTATTTATAATAATAATAATTTATAATAAATAATAATAAATGATTAATTTAAAATTAGTTTATTTCTTTATTTTTTGTGTTTTCACGTATAGGAAAAATATTATATATATATAACATTCTCGCCGCTTAACAAAAATTGCTTTTCTTTTAAGCTTTTAATATCTGTATATTGTTAAATTCTTCGTTTATCTAAAATTAAGAGCACCCAATTTATATTCTGCGTAAAACGAAATTCCACGTGATTGCAATAAATTGAAATATATGTTCATTAGGGTCGATTATTATTCATTTAATTTAAAAATAACAAATTGATCGTATAATGAATTCTAAATGGATCGATATTCCTAGAGCGTCAAAGTAAAGGATCAATATTATCGTTCATTTACAAAAAAAAATAAATACTTCCCCAATTTGCCAAATAGAACATTTTTAGTTCAACTTTTAAAAAAGTTATTAAAATTATTGAAAAAAAAAAATTTTTAACCCCTTTGTAAATTATGAAACATTTTATTTTTTTCATTTATATACCTAGTTGATATATTCTAACTTGAAAATAAAAAATCCGAATATAGTTAGTTGAATATAGTTTAGAAACGGATTTTTTTACCCTAGGAAAAAAATAGTGTTTTTACTAAAAACTGAAAAAAATTATTAAATTAATTTATTTTTGTCGAAAGGACCTTAGGCAAATTGTAGAAGTTTTTTTTTTGTTTAAAATTATTTGAAAAATTCTCACTGACGCCTGTGGTGTTTCTTTTTATTTTGTAAATTTTGAACAAGTCAGTTTTTTTTTTAATTGTGACATCGTGCCCAACGTACGTATATAATATATATATATTTTTTTTATATGTAGAAAGAAAAACAAAACTTATAATCTAGCTAAGTCTCAACGCTCTTTCTCATGGCACTATCTCGCCTAATTTATTTCTTTTTTCCCCTATTGTTTAATGTCTTTAATTGTGATTACGCGTCGCTGTGGTACTGTCTATGTAGATGCTGCGCGATTTACATATAATAAAGTTTTTTTTTTTTCTTGCACCTTATAATCTACATACTCATAATGCCTAAATTAATTAACTTTTTTTTCCATTTTTTTTTTGTTAATAGTGAGATTAACTCCTATTCACATAATTAATTATGTCAATATGCCATGTGTATTATAATAGTTTTTCTATATGCAATATCCGTTGTTTATCACTATTTATCCATAGCTTCGATGGATATAAATACATATACATATTTGTACATCTAATTGCAAATATATAATGTATATTATATATATCGCAGAATAGTATTTTCTATTTATCGTATATATTTACAGCGGTTTTTTTTTCAACACTATCACTCTCGCGCGTATAATACATCCGTTCTTTTTTTTTAATATATATATATTTTTTTATATATTATATTGTGTTTACGTGCTAAACTATTAAAATACTAGTATAAATATCTCTTGACATATAATATATATTTTCATATATTTATAATATATATTTATTTTTATTTTTATTTATTTTTATTTATTTATATATGTATAGTGTGTTTATAGCATATAGTCGACCAAATGGGGTAAAAGCTCACTGTTTTTTTTTCTATCTCGCTACGAAAAAAAAGAGCGAGGGAAAATTATTGAAAAAACAGTGTACTTGAACCGCATTGGTCTTTATTTATGTTTATTGCTATTGGATTCATTGCATAGTAGGTTCTCTCTTGTGAACTGATATTTTTTATCTCTCTACTCTTTTTTTTTCATTTGCGATCAGAGGTGTTTGATTGAAGGAAGGACGTCGAGCGCGTGTGTTTTTTTTAGAAAAATTTAACATCTGCTTTTTAGCAGATTTCTTCCAATCTTTATTTTTTTAAGCGAAAAAATTTTTTTCAATAACTATTTAATAAACTATATATCTAAAACTGGATTCATTCATTTAATATAAGAAACTTAGCAATGTCGATAAAAATTAAATCAAAACAATTAAATCGATTACTTAAAATTCATATTAAAAAAAAAAAGAAAAAAAAAATTCACTTCCTTTAATTAATAATAAACCTGTTCAAATTTTGTCTTTAAATTTCTTTTTGCAAATTTAAAAAAATTGTCGAGCTCCTCCAACTCGATTGCATATTACATATCAATTTAAATTTCATCGATAAGTTACTAATCAATGTTAAAGCATATCCTGAATAAATCAACATTTTTTTTTAAAATTTCAATAATTAAACAAATGTTTTATTTAAAAAAAAATTTTTTTTTAAATAATTCATAATTGAGTATATTTCTGATTAAAACTTCTTCTATTTACAATATTATCCAATATATTGGTATTTTTTTAAATTAAAAATATCTGTTCTGTTTTGAAGCAGAAAAATTCTTTTCACTTAATTATTGAAAAATTTAATTCAATTAATAATAATTTAATAATAATAATAATAATAATAATAATAATAATTTAACAGGGTGTCGACTAACCGGGAAATTCGGGAACAGCGGAAATTTATACAAAACCGGGAATTTTTTCACTAAAATTAAAAAAAGTTTTATTACTTTAATTTGTTAAAAAAAAAACACTTTCAGGGTTGCCACGCAACCTGGAAACCTAAAAAACCTGGAAATGTCAGGAAATTTTATAAATCTTGAAGAAATCTGGAAAAGTCAGGGAATTTTTATCCAAATCCTGGAAAATTGTTGTTTTCTAAAGATATTCTATATGTTTATTCTTGAAATCTAATTTTAAAACCTGCAATATTTAAAAATTACTTCTTCAATTCTAGAAGAATTGCGTTTATAATTTTCATAAGTAGACAGATTTCAAAAAGTATAAATTTACAATTTTAGAAAATTTCGATTTAAAATGAATTCAATTAGAAATCTTTGAGGCACGTAGATTTTTGAAAAATTTTAATAATTCAATTTCTTCTGAAATTAGTTCAGTTTTTTAATATATATATATATATATTTAATTGATTATTTAAAATAATGGATTTACAAAAGAATTTTAGTCAAAAAACACTAAAAAAATTAAATTTTGAATCAATTATAAATGTAAAGAAAATCAATTTATTTCAAAAATTTTACTAAAATTCTTGGCAAAATTTCATTTACTTTCTCTATTCAATAATTTTTATTATCTACCACTTTAATAGAATTTCCCAAAAGAATTTAAGTATTTGAAAAATTTTTTTCAGTTCAATTACTTTGAGAAATTCTTTTAATACAATTTTTTTTGCAAAATTCAATTATTTTCAGGGGTTTTGATAAAATTCTTTGCAAAATTCAATTATTTTCAGGAGTTTTGATAAAATTCTTTGCAAAATTCAATTTTCAGAAGTTTTAATGAAATGCTTTGTAAAATTCAATAATAATTTTTAAGAATTTTTATAAAATTCATTAAATAATTCAATTATTTTCAAGAATTTTCGTAAGATTCTTTGCAAAATCCAATTATTTCCAGGAATTTTAATAAAATGCTTTACAAAATTAAATTATTTTCATAAATTTCAAAAAAAATCTTTAAAGAAATTCAATTATTTTTAATACAATTTTAAACAATTAATTAAATTTCTCGGAAAATGAAATTATTCTTAAAAAATTCCTTTTTATATAATTCTTCAAGAGAAGTTAATTTGTTATTTAAAAATTTGTCCATAAAATTCTTTGTAAAAATTAAATTTTAAGAAATATTCAATTGTTTAATATAATTTTGTTATTTAAATAATTTTGAATTTTTGGAGAATATTCTAATAAAAATTGAATTTTATTTCATAAAAATAAATTTTAGTTAAAATTTTAGATTATATCATTGAATATTAAAAGCAATATGGCGTGAATTTTAAAAATAATTGAATTTCAAACAGGTTTCAAATTAAAATCTTTGAAAATTTGAATTTTTCATATTTTTAATGAACAATTCTGTAGAATTTTTTCAAAAAGGTTTAATTGAATTTTCTGTCAATTATTATTATTATTATTATTATTATTATTATTATTATTATTTTTGTTTTCTTATACATATCTAATTGAAGAATTTTCTTATAATCGAAATATCACATAAAATTGAATTGTAAACAAATTAATTTGATAATTTTGAAACAAACTTTTTCTAAAATTATTAAAAAAAAACATCGATTTAAAAATGATTTTTAGTTGAACATTTTAGAATTTAATAATTTAATGAAAAATGTTAATGTTTTGACTGAAAATTAGGGAACTATTTAATTTGGTATAAATGTTATTTTAAAAACCTGGAAATTTTTCGTTTTCTAACCTGGAAAACCTGGAAAAGTCAGGGAATTTGAAAGTAGCAAAAGTGTGGCAACCCTGCACTTTTTATTTCAATTTTTATGGATATTTATACTCTTCTCTAAGTTTTAATTACTTGAAAAAAATTTGATAGTAAAAGTTAGGCACTAATTCAAAAAGATTATGTAAATAAATTTTTAAAAATTTTGGAGTTAATAGAAATATTGTGAAATTCTACTGAAAATATTCAATAATTGAATTTGTTAAAGAATTTCTTTAGAAACTTTTAAACAAATAAAATTTTCAAAGCATTTTAATTTAATAATTAATAATTGGATTTTATAGTCACATTTTAATAAATTCATGTTTTTTAGTGCGAGGATTAATAAATTAAAATTTTTATTAGTTAATTTAAAAAAAAACTATATGCACTTCAAATTTTTTTATTAAAATTGAATTCACGCAAATTTTTTTTTAATTCTGAAAAAAAAATTGTTGAAATTTTTCAATTCCATTGTTTCAAGATAATTAATTTAAATTTAAAATTTAGTTTTCCAAACAAATAATTGAAAATTTTTGAAATAATTGAAATTTCTTTACTTTCTTTTCGAAAAATTATTTAATTCTTTTAAATAATGTTATTCAAATTTGTCGAAAATAATGTCAGTGACCGTAATTATAATTTTATTTTTAAAATATAAAGTCCCTCGTCTTAAAGTTCTAAATCAATTTTTTGGTTCTAAAAATTATATTATTCTATATTATTACTCAATAGTTACAATTATTGAACTTCTCATAAATTTTTATAATTTTAATTTTCTGAATGTTCAAATAAATTATATTTATCATTTCTTACACAAATTTAATGTTTATTACTTATTAAGTAAATAATTAATTATCACTGCTTTTTTTTTAAATTGTAATAAAATTCTTCACAGGAATTAAATTGTTTTCATAAATAATATAATTCTTTAGAAGGATTTCAATTATTTTTTGTAAATAGTACAATTCTTTGCAGAAATTCAATTATTATCAATAGAATTGTAACGAACTTGAAAAAGAAAATTTCCAATTACAATTATAAAAAGGACAAGATTATTTTTAAAAAATTGAAAAAAATTGGAAAAAATTATTTTCTAAATTTTTAATTAAAATTATTATCTATTTATGTTTGAAATCAAATTTAAATTTTATGAAAAAATAAAACCGGGTAAAATTAGGCCATAACCGGAAAATTTTGTTGAATGAAAATAGTAGACACCCTGAATTTATTTAATAACAATAATTTTAATTCAATTAATAATAATAATTTAATTTTTAAATAATAAGCCGCTAAATGATTATAAAACAGAAAGTGGATGTTTTGGGATTTTAAATTAGAAAATTTAATAATTTTGATTTAAATTAGAAAATAGTGGCAAAAAAAATAATCGTTCGCAATTTCTTATACAGGGATAAGATTGAAGCACGCGTCGGAATATGTTAAGAGTAACCTATACATATACAGCGTATATGTAATGTATTATCAAGTTTGTGTATTCCACGAGGCATATACGATACGCTGCGATGCTTTTCTTATCCCTTTTTTCACTTTCTTCTCTTTTCATATTTTTTTATCCATCGCATTTTTTCCTCTTACTACATATATATATCCATATATATGCACTTGCGAATATCTGACTTCAAAATTAATCGATAGTTTGCATTTTAAGCGTTGAGCATAAAACTTTCACCCCCTAACCTCGTTTTCATGTGATGTATACATAAACGTTTTTTTTTTCCTATAGAAGATCCTTCATGTTTTTATACAAGGAATTTGAATGAATAAGGAGTTGATTTTTTCTCCCCCCTCCCCTCCGTTCTTGTTTTTTTTTGCACTCTATTCTTTACATAATGTTCTAACATTAAAAAAAAAAAAATTTTTTTGTTCTAAAATTTCTAAATTTTAAACAAAATTTAAGATTCGTGGAAATTTTTATTGTTACTTTGATGTTAGAAATTTCAAAAATTTAGATTTCAAATATTTCTTTTATAGACGTGGAGGAGGAAGAAAAACTATATAGCGCAATGATCTTGCGACTTCTTTAGCAATAATTATCGTTTGAAAAAAGGTATTGACCCCGAGATGTTGCTCGTAAATCATTAAAAAAAAAAAAGAAAAAAAAAACTTGAGACAATCTTGTGTTACTTTTCCACGATTATTATTATTATTTTTGATTTTAATTAAACACAAACAATATAGGAGAAATTTTGAAAAATATTTAATAGAAAAACTTCACTGCAATTAATAAACATTTTTTTTACGGTAGAGTTAATTTTTTAATTTGGAGTTATTGATTAAAAAAAATATAAGTTCATTAAATTTATTATTTTAATTTTTTTAAATTTATTAATTTAACATTTAACATTTAACATTTTTTTAATTTTAATATTTATTTATTTATTTATTTATTATCTTTTCTTTTTATTTTACCAGATTTCCCAAAAGTCCTTAAGCAAAAAAAAAAAATAATAATAATATTAATAATATTAATAATAATCATAATATTGACAATAATAATAATAATAATAATAATAATAATAAAAATAAGAAATAATTTGACGAAAAATATTAGAAAATATAAAAATAAAGTTTTCATCCAATATTCGGCCATCACTGATGTATTAAAACATGAAAACGACGATATAATAGGCGGAGCTAAAGATTTCTTATACGCAATTAAAATGCATTCTTCATTTAAAATGTCTGCCCAATGGAACGTGAGATGCATCATTCACGAAATGATTTCGCGATAATAAAAGAAATTTAATTAGAACATTTTTGCTGGTAAATAATTAAAAAATTTTTCCCATTAGAAAATTAATTTCTCTTATTTATAGTGGAAAAAAATAACAAACTTTTAGTAAAAAAAAATATAAAATAAATTAACTTTTATATTCTAATAAAAAAGTACCAAACGGGTAAAATAATTAATCATATTTTAAATCAAAATTCACAAAGACAAAATATTTTTTATCTATTTATTATTCAATTCATCATTGTTTATTTATTAAAAAGAGTTTCAATCGAAAAAAAATCGAAAATAAAAAAAACACTAAATTCACCCACAAGTTTAGAGAAACAAAAATGAACAAAATTAAATTCAACGAGAGAAAAAAAATTATATAATAAATATTCGAGATAAAACGAATCGAGATGATGCATCTTTAAAAAAATAAAATCTCAAAAGGTTAATTTTTGCAAGAAATCCTGTATACACTGGTTTATTTCGCAAATGATTAATCGACGATAGCAACAAGACAATTTCTCTCGGGGGCGCACGTGCCGAAAAAATTTTTATTTTTGGTCCGATATCTTAAAAAGCTTTCGTAATTTTGCTCAGATAATAACCAACGTGTGTTATCAAATTAACCAATTGTTTTTTTTTTAATTTTTTTTTTTTTTGAAATTATTTTTGTCAATCATATATATCAAAACTTGACCGAATAAAAGTAATTATATATATATATATATATATATATAAATTACGAATTAAAAAAATTACGAAATATTAATATCTGTGGTTGAAAAAAAAGTGTAGGATAATATATAAGGTCTTAGGATTTATACAGAAAGTATAAAAATTAGCATTTTTAAATTCTAATAGGATAATATTGAAAATGAAAGAAAATGTGCACAAGCGAAAAAAATGTTTCAAAATAGGTTTATATTTTAATATTTAATTTTATATGCATCATTTAAACGTAATAATGATATTTATAATAATGACATGTAGTTTTTTTTATAATTAATTTACTTGTTAGAATAACAAAAAAAAAATTCTACTTACAACTTAATCTTCTAATCACTACTGATTGCGATACAAATTATAATAATCTTAACTAAAAATAATTGCTAATAATCATTAATTATTAAATAATAATATTTATAATAATAATAATAATAATAATAATATTAATAAAAATAATATTATTAATAATAATAGTAATAATATAATAATAATAATATAATAATAATATAATAATAATATAATAATATAATAATATAATAATAATATAATAATAATAATAATAATAATAATAATAATAATAATAATATAATAATAATAAAATAATATAATAAACTAATAGTAAGAACTAAAAGTAATAATAATATTTATAATAATATTAATAATTAGAGAAACAAAGCACCGTCATCACATATGAGAATTGCGTGTTTTTTCCACGCACATTTTCAAGGAACTATAGTTCAGAACATTTATTTAATATAAAGTTTTTCTAATTATTTCTACTATTTATATATATTATATATATATTTTTTCATACGTTCGTTTGTCCCCCTCCTTCCTTCTTTAATTACAATTTTTTATTCACATTCACACTTTTTTTTACAATTGAATTTATATAATTTGCTTATTTGTTTGACAAAATTTAAATATCGTCGTGCTTTAGTTATAAATAAAAAAAAACAAAAAAAAAACAAAAAGAAAACAGAAAAACAAAAAAAAGCAAAAAAAAAAAAACAAAAAGAAAACAGAAAAACAAAAAAAAGCAAAAAAAAACAAAAAAAAACAAAAAAAACAAAAAAAAGAAACAAAAAAACAAAAAAAAAATTTACTGTATAGTTTATATATTTCGTAAGTTGATATTAATATGAATTAATACTGTCGTTTAATTTTTCTTTTCTATAATTAATTTATTAAATCTTTAAATAAAATCTGCATTACAATTCGAGAAGAAGCGGTTCTCACCAACTTAGAGATAAATTATATGCAATTTTGTGCGTTGGATAGAGAGTCAAAACTTCTCCTAGTCTCGTACTATTTAGCTGCTTATTTAAATTCACTTAAATTACAATTATTGATGTTCAAAAAAAAGTTATGTATGAAATTAAAATTTAAAGAAAATTAATTACAAAAGTTAAAAAATTTTAGGTTATGTTTGTTAACGTTCAATTGAGAATGTATACTAATGATAAAACATTTTAGTATACGCAAACTAAAAATCAATTCTTGAGTAGTAAAAATATTGCCGAAAATAAAATATTTCATAAAAATGATTTTATATTTTAGAAAAATTGAAAAAGGGGCCAAATAAACAACCTACAATTTTTGCTATTTTTAAAGATTCGAATCAAGAATAAAGTAAATATTAAGAAATAAAAAATAGAAAAATTGAAATAAAAAAAATTTCACTTTTTATTCGAATTATTTTTTTAAATTTAATTTTAAAAAATTTTTTATGAATAATTAAATAAAATAATAATTGTTTTTATGAATAATTAAAATCGGAAACATTTCAGTTTTTTTTCAAAATTATTAAATTGAATGTTGCTCTCAAGTTCCAATGTGATAAATGTAGAAAAAAAGTGTTTGCTGTTTTTTAATGAAAGGAAGGAGGGACAACAAAAATTAAATTTTGTTTTAAGAAAAAAAAAGAAAACTAATTCCTTATCGATTTAAAAATTTTTTTTTATTGTAATTCTTTTTTAACAATAATTAAGGCAATTTTTTTTGTGTTAAACCTAGCGCGTTTTGCTTTTACTAAAAACTACGTGTGTATATAGAATATTTGCTAATTGCGCCATTGTCGACCTTCTTCGTGAGGCGTACAATGACAAACTAAGATCTACTTTAATTGGAACTTTGCTAATTGATTGTACTCTACGTCAGAGGTGCAGTGCCGTGGCGCCTATTAAATTACACACACACATATACATTTTTTTTCATATGTATGTATTGATTTATACAATTTTTAAATTCAATTTTATAATTGCTTCACTTTTTTTTAGCATTAAAAATCAATTGCAAAAATTGCTTTTAATTTTTTTCAGATACAAAAAAATATTTTAAAGCTATTTAATAAACTGTGTCTAAAATTAGTTTCAGGTGCGGGGACTTTGGACATTTTGTCTATGGAATTTTGAAAAGAGAGCACTACATTTGCTTTTTAGCAATATTCCTAGGTGAATATCTGAGCTATTTAAATTTTTTAATTCCAAAAATTCAAAGTGAAAATAAATTTACGTAAACCTAAGTATGCTTTTTAGCAAAAGGTTCTTCTTAGGTGAACACAGGGCTCGAACCAGTGAAAGTATTTAAAAATACGGACTTTACGGACGAAAAATGAAAAATTACGGACCATTTACGGACCAATTACTGACAAAAATATATAAAAGAACATTTTAATTAAAACTATAAATTAGATTTTTTCAAAACTAAAGAAAACATGAAGATATCGATAACTCCGAGTCTTCATGTTTTATAATAATTAAAGATAGAGTGATAAAATCATTATCAATTCAATTATTATTTTCAAGAATTTTTAACTAAAATTCTTCTTAAAATTGATTATTTTTAATAATTTTCGAAAAAGTTCTTTGACAATTTTCAAATCTATTTCTTTACAATATTCGATTTTTCAATTATTTGTAAATTCTTCAATTAAATATGTATTAGAAAATAAAAACTTCAAATAATATAAAAAAAATTCCCAATTAAAATTTCTCAACAAAAATTAATTCCACAGAATTGTTACTTAGTTAAAAATATGAAAAATTCAAATTTTCAAAGATTTAAATCTGAAACATTTTCAAAATTTAATTATTTCTAAAATTTTACGCTCTAATACTTTTTATATTCAATTATAATCTAAAATTTTAACTCAAATCCATTTTTAAATCAATTTTTATGAGAAAATTCTGCGAGAATTTCATTATTTAAATACAAAAAAACAATTTATTGAATAATTACATATGTTTCTTTAAAATTGAATGCTTTTAAAGAATTGTATAAACCAATTTTCAAATAATTGAATTCTTTTGCAAAATTTTATTAAAATAGATATTAAAAATAATTAAATTAAGGAAAATTTTTGAAAATAATTGAAATTTTGCCAAGAAATTTATTAAATTTTTTTAAAAATAATTCAATTTTAGAGAAGAATTTTATAATTTATAAAGATAATTGATAAATTACGCAAAGAATTGCATTAAAAATTTTGAATGCAATAATTTTATTCTTTAAAGAAGTTTAATCAAAAATTTATTTAAAATAATATTTAAATTCTAATAAATAAATTGTAGCAAAGGTTATTAAAATAATTAAATTTCTTTGATAAATTTTAATAAAATTTTTTTAAGAATAATTACATTTTTTGAGGAATTCGATTAAAATTGTATTAAAAATAATTGAAATTCTGCAGTTAGCTTTTTTATTCATCAAAATAATTGAATTCCTAATAAGAATTTTATTATTTGACAAAAAAATTATATGCCTATAAAAATTTTATTATTTATGAAAATAATTGAATATTGCGAAGAAATTTATAAAAAACATTTGTAAATAATTGAATTTTTTTGGAAAATTTTATTAGAATAGTATAGAAACCTATTAAAAATCATTGAATTGAGGAAAAATTTTGAAAATAATTGGAATTTTTCCAAGTATTTTATTAAAATTTTCGAAAATAATTGATATTTTGAGGAAGAATTTAATTATTTCTAAAGATACTTGAAATTTTGACGAGAATTTTCAAAAAATTTTGAACATAATTGAATTTTTGCGAAGAATTTTATTACTTTTGAAAATAATTGAATTCCTTCAATCATTTGTTTTTTTTCTAAAATTATCCAAATTAAATCGTATAATTTACGTACTTTACGGATCTTTTTCAACCGAATTACGGACTTTACGGACCTTTTTTTTAAAAAAAACGGACTTTTACGGGATTTACGGACCTAGTTCGAGCCCTGTGAACATCTGAGCTATATAAAATTTGAATTCCTAAAATTCAAATCAAAGTGAACAAAAATTTACGTAAACCTAAATATGCGACTTTTAGCAAGGTTTTTCCTAGGTGAACGTCTGAGCTATTTAAAATTTGAATTCCAAAACAAAATTCCCGCCTATACCTAAATTTAGAACATTTAAAAAACGGCTAAAGTCATTATTATTATTATTATTATTCATTTAAAAAATCATACCCCAGGTTAGGAGTCATTAAAAATGGTCGGATTTGCCCCAAATTTGACACACAGAAGTTTTTGAATTTTTTCTGTTTTATTTACCTTTTTTCACAATTAAATTTCAAATAACTTTAAATTATTGAACGTTTTTAATAATTTAACAACAATTTAATTAAAACAACCATAAATTATAATTTTTTATAAAATGTATAATATTATATACATACATATTTTCATTTCGTGTATATGTGAATATTTAATTAATATAATTTTATAAATATATCTATATCCTTTTTTTGAATTATATTCTACTATCGCTCTTTTATAATAGGGCTTATAACGCTTAAGGCGAATATTATTTAATAATTACACATAAGTTTGGAAGATTTTTTTTATATATATACAAATTGCTTATTATTTTTTAAAATAGAAAACAAGTCTTCATGTTCGCCAATTTTTTGACTGATTCGAAAAGAAATGTAGATATTAAATTTTCCTTTTTATGTTTGTCAAATATTGAACTCGATTTAAGCTTAATATTTAAAAATTTCGATTTTTTTCCATGTGGATAAATTATTTTCGAAAAATCCAAAAGTAGTTGTTTGAGATGAAAAAAAGTGGAATATTATTTCGAATTCAAAAATTGAGTGTCACTGACAATTTATGATTTATCTAACATGACTTGTGAGATATACATTATGTGCATATAATGCTCGTCAGCGATAAATAATGTGATTGGGTCGACAAAATTATGCACTTTTCCCTTTTCGTTTATTAGAAATTGCAATAATTTTAAATCACAGTCTATTTAATTGATTTTTAAATATATTTTTCGAAATATTTTGCAAAGAAGAACATTATGCCACATGAACGTTGTTTTAAAAGAGTTTTAATTATTCTTTTTTCCCAAATATTTTATTTTTTTGAAAACATTTTTATTAGTCCAATAGTTTTTAAATTTCGTTGAAAAAGTTATATAGATTGGCGAAAAAGGAGACATGACACCGTTAGTGAAATTAAAAAAAAATCCTTTTTTTTTACAATTAGCCGCAAATATTTACACGCACACTCGACGCTAGAAACAGACGAGTGTTAAAATAAATTAAATTAATTAATACTTCTGGCAATAATGTCCTTTCAAGACCGTTCGAAATTGCGTGGACTGTTGCTTTTCGAGAAAGACAATTAATTTCAAATTTTTGGTTCGTAGTCCACTAATTTAAATTATTAGGAAATTTCTACTGGTTCTTAGTCACTTTCTACTAAAATTATAGGTGAAAAATGAACTTTTCTTGAAAGTATCGAATTTCTACTAAAGTGAATCAATTCGATACCAAAATGTGGATCAAGTAAAAAAATTATCTAAATTTTGTATTCAATTGGATACACTTTGGTATTAATTTGATAGTTTCGAAAAAAGTGTGTCGTTGGTAAAAATTGTTTTGGTAAAATTTTACACTATGAATTAGTGGAAATTTTTAATGATTCAAATTAGTGAGGGAACTTTTTTTTCTAATTTCATTTTAGAGGGACAAAAACTAAGTATAGAAAAATTTGCACTGACACTGAATTTGTTATAATTGAAAATCTAATATCAGAAGTAAATTGAATTAAAAATATTTAATTTTTCAAGTTAAATTAAAATGGAAAATAACCGAGTTCTTTTTTTTGGGAATAAAAGAGAAGAATCTACATTTTTGAGAAGAGATTACTTTTTTTTTTGCAAAGAAAGAAAGAATTAATATCTGAAATATCTCGGGAGTTAAAAATTTGATATAATAACGTGTGATTAGAGCGAGCGTCGATTACAAAATCATTAAAAGCGAATTCAGTCCGCGCGATTTCCACGGATCTTTGGATCTCCTCGACTATTCAGTGGCTAAAGAGGTATTTTACTTGAGAATCGAACCTATGTATCGTATTTATAAGACCACATTTTACATCACTATATATGTACAAAAACACATCAAGTTTTGTGTGTTGCAAAGAACTATTAAGACGTAAACTATGGGAACCTCACACAGAATCTATTTTTATCATATTTATTCTTAAATGCCTCGATACGCGCCTAATTGCTTTCGAATGAATGTGTCTATAGCACGAAATTCAAATGGGATTTTTTTTTTTTTTTTTTTTGCAGATCCAGGTAAAAATTATCAGTTTCTTTGCGCTTTGTACCGCGATTCGTAACAACCGTTGCCGAAGAAGGTAAAAAAGAACATTTTTATTCAGTTTATTTATTTTTTTTTTAATAATTCAAAAATTTATTTTTACCCCCTCTCTTAATTTTACCGATCATTGGAGTTCTGAAACTATCGTTTTGGTAGCAATTTGAAAATTTATTTTTATCCCC
This sequence comes from Leptopilina drosophilae, assembly GCA_032873175.1. Classification (NCBI taxonomy): domain Eukaryota; kingdom Metazoa; phylum Arthropoda; class Insecta; order Hymenoptera; family Figitidae; genus Leptopilina; species Leptopilina drosophilae. The sequence goes on along the minus strand of CM065482.1, from coordinate 46,864,318 downwards.
TCCCCCAATTTTACCGATCATTGAACTTCTGAAACTAGCTTCTTGGTAACTGTTTTTCTTTACGTTTATTTGTTACTCTATTTTTTAATTTCGCATTAAGTTTTTTTATCACTGATGATTTGTTCGTTTATGAAAATTAGTAATCATTAATTGTTTCGTGCGAAGAAACTTTTACTGGAAATTAAAAAAGAAATTATATTTTCTCTCTCAAAAAAAAGGTACTTTTAAATTGAAAATACGGTTCGGCCGCGCGAAAGGAGTGGGGGTAACCAATCACTGTTCGCTTCTTTCCACTCCTCGAGAGTTAAAAATCGAAATCCTCAATATCGAAATTTATTAAAATAATTAGTTAAATTATTAAAATTATAAAAATACTTTTGAGTACTTATTATTATTATTAAAGTAATTAATAATGAAAGAATAATTATTATAATAATTAATAATTGAAATAATTGTTAATAATAATTAATAATTGAAATAATTATTATAATAATTAATAATTGAAATAATTATTATAATAATTAATAATTGAAATAATTATTAAAATAATTAATAATAAAAAATAATTATTAAAATAATTAATAATAAAAAATAATTATTAAAATAATTAATGATTGAAATAATTATTTTTTTTAATTTCTATCACATATATTTGAAATTTTATTTTCGATTTCATTTCGATGCAGAGACTTTTAAAAATTAAATATGGGAATGTCTTGACAATCACAGTTTTCTTATATTCTGTTCATTAAAATCTATTGGCAAAAAATATATTTTCTTTCAAATTACAATAGTAAATATTATTAAAAAAAAATTTTGTTAAGAATTAAAAACTACATTAAAAGATATTCTAAAGATAAGATAATATAATAATTATCATTTGATAATCTAATCTGTATGAAAATTAATAAGACAACTTAACTCTTGAATATTACGATCTTAGAAAAATTATTATTTTAATCAACTTTTTTTTTGGTAATAATTTAAAAGTCTCTGCTTTTTCAAATCAAATCAATCAAGAAAAATTTTTTTGATTTCTTAATAATAAAATTCGCCTATTGCTTTGATCCGATTTATTTATTTTTTTAATTGCAATTCAGAAAATTTGAATTATGGTTTTGAAAAACCGAAAAAAGTTTATATTTTATTTTTTTAGAAGAAAAAAATTAAATAAAAAATCAATCTTTTTATCTTTTCGAACATTTTAATTTATTATATATGTTATTTATTATATGTATTATATTTATTTTATTTATCTTATTTATTTTATTTTAAAAAGATTTAGATTAAAAATTTTGAAAAGTAAAATTTAGAAAATGTTTAAAAGATAAGTTTTTTGAAAACAGGAAAAACATTTTTATTCGAAAAAATACGTTTATGATTTATAAACAAAATGAGAGATTACGTTTGAATTGAATATACTAATTTTTTTTTCTTTTTTAAAGAGAGAGAGAAAATAATGTTTAATGTCAGAAATTCGTCGGTTCTTTTAAATATTTCCGTTTCTCTTCTATTTTTTCCTCCTTTGGGTGCGAATAAATAAATAATAAGAAGATAATGAATAATGCGATACATGATTGCGAGAGGAGATAAATTTTTCTCAAAAGTATTTCATTTTGTCGATGACGGGGGCTGCGTAAAATAATTTGACTATCTCTTCTAGTTTACTTGAAAATTATACGCAATGGTAGAAATTGATTTACATAAGATAGAAAAACATTCGTTCAGAATGTTTTTATCTTTTATTTTTTTTTTGTTTTCTTTTTGTAAACTACTTTTTCTTTTTAAGGAAAATTCTTGAATTTATATCATTCGCGGTCATAAAAAAAAATTCCCTTCTACTTCTTCTTCTTGTGTATATAATTTGGAGGGAAAAAAGTTTTATTCACTGAAATTAGAGACATTTATTTTTAATTTCAGGTAATTTTACTTTAAAACCTCTGGTTTTTTTTTTTTTGTTGAAATAAAATTTTTTAAGTGCGAAAAAAAATTAAAATTAAACGAAAGGAAAACGTTATTTAAAATAAGATTTTTTACAAAACAGTATGGTAATTTTCCCCAGACTAGCAAGTGGGATAAGTTTGCTGAAACGTTTCCTTTTTTTTCGTGGGCAAGAAACTAAAAATTTTTTTTTTTGAAACTAAAAAAAAGTCGAGGATTCCCTTAATAATTTTTGTCTTTTTCTTTTTTTTTATTATTGCACTTTGAATGGTTTACGCGATAACGGGTATGATTTTACTTGATTTCTAGTAACTTATCGTGCTCACACGTTTCAGTGACACGTGCAAAATTCATTTTTACTTAATGACGTTTACAGCTAGAGGGAAAAATCGCTTCTTTTCTCATATTTATTTCCTTTTTCTTTTTACAAAACAAAACCGATAATTTCTCAATAAGTTAAAATTTAAAAAAAAATTTCTTTAAGGTAGAAATTTTTTTCTACATCGAACCTTTAATTCTATTCATTCTATTCATTTTATTCTTTTTATTCATTTTATTCTTTTTATTTGCAAAATTTTGTTCCTTATTCGGAAATAATTTTGTGAATGAAATAGTCGTCTTACCTTGATAGATGAGCGTAAGAAAATCCAGTCTAAGAGAGTTTATATTAAATCTATATTATTTATACAATTCTTACTCTTATCTATTTTGGTTTCTTTTATTATTATCTTATAAATGGAAGAAGCGATCTTTTACTCTAGATTGAAATTGATTTTTTTTTCTTTCATTGAAAAATTTTATTCCATCCACCCTGACGATTATTATTATCGTAATTTAAGTAATTTCTTGCCAGGAAGAATCTGACAGACAGTCGAAACAAAAAGTTAGACCAGAAAGTTTCGTATTTTAATGAAAGATGAATTAAATATTTAATTTTATGTTCGTTTTTTTGTCGCGACTGTTTGTCTCGATTTCTCCTTAAAATATACAAAATGAGGAAATTTTAAGTTTTAAAAAAATATTTTTAATTGTTTTTGATGTTAAAATCAAAATTAAAAATGAAAAAAAACAAACGAAAAAATGGAAAATAATAGAAATTACAAGATAAAAACTATATTTATTTCCAAGTAAACCTTTTTTTTTAAAACCAATATTTACTTTTCATTTCTTATTTTTCGTGTTTTTCGAAAATTTTTTAAGAAATAATAATTTTTTAATAAAAAATATTGTTTAGTCATGAAAAATTGAATTGACAATTGTTTCGTGAAAATAATTTTTATTTCTTCTGCCAAATTGCACAAAAAAAAACAAATTTTATTGATTTAATGAATTTTCTAAATTTCGTATAAAGATAAATTTATAAATACTGAATTAACAATTGTTTCGTGAAAATAATTTTTATTTTTCCTGACAAGTTGCACAAAAAAACAAATTTTTATTGATTCAATGAATTTTATAAATTTCGTATAAAAATAAATTTATAAAAATTGAATTAACAATTGCTTCGTGAAAATAATTTTTATTTTTTCTGACAAAAAAAAAACAATTGTCATTTTAGTAACACACCGGGTGTTCAGAAAGTAGGGCAAAAATGTAATAGTTAAAATTTCTTAATATTTGTTATTTTATATTGTTTCTCGTTTTATTTGCTCAGTCTACTGTTTGAATATATTAAATAATTTTTTTAATTTCAAATAACTTTCATCATTTTTATTACATAAAGAATTTTTTTTACAATTTAAGTGAAAGACAAAAAATGAAAAGTCACATTTCACATTTTTTTCGAAATGAAAGAAAAAAACGATAATAATAATAATAATAATAATAATAATAATAATAATAATAATAATAATAATAATAATAATAATAATAATAAAGGTAATAATAAAATAATAATAATAATAATAATAATAATAATAATAATAATTGTAAATAATATGTACATTAATTCTCTGTAAATTCTTAGCTTACATATATATATTATTACTATAAGAAAATCGATACCGGAGAAGCCGATTGGTCTTAAAGGTTTATTATGCATCAAAGCTCGTAGCGACAAAAAAAAAAAATAAAAAAATAATTGTGTCGCTTCGAAAACAAAAAATATTTTTTTTTCCTCTGTCTTTACTGATAATATGCGAATAAATTATTCTAAATAGTCGCGAATCATTTCGGCAGTCCCTCCTTGTCACAACCCACCCCTGATATTCAACTGTATAAAATATTCTCAATCGTATTAACAACAGTCACATCGTACATCGTACAACGTTAGTACAATATTATTACAATAGTTATATATAGTAATCGTAATCAATATAATATTCACAGCATTTTTATCAAAAAATCTCTTAAAAGCACCAACCAATGGCGGAATTAAGAAGTAAATTTTCTCTCTTCCGCCTTTAATCCTCACGTTAAAGTGCATCGTCACCGTTCACTATTTATTTACTTTTTTTTCCATTTTTTTAATTTTTTAAAAAATTTTTTTCTCATAACATTTCACCAAAAACTTTTGCTTTTATCAACATTTATATGCCTTTGCCAATTTATTTTTTTTCAACCAATTTTTTGGTTATTTTTTCTTCTTCTTCTTCTTTAGAATTTTTTCGACTTTTTTGAATTTTTTATTGACCACATTTTTTTTCGATGTTCACTAATTTTTTTTTTTTTTAACACAATTTTTCACTAATTTTTGCGAATTTTTTTTTGTTTCACTAATTTTTTTGTTTTACTTTTTTTTAATTACTTTATTCACTATTTTTTAACCCCTTCAGAGTGAAATTAAATTTTTTCACGTAGTTTTGTTTTTGAATTCGAGTGACGAAAAAATCACAAAGAGGTAAAATTTTGGCCTTTGGGTTTATTAAAGTTTGAATTTTAGTCGACAAATTGTTAAATTTTTTTGAAAAAATACTTTTTCATCACTTTTTTTTATTACCTTACAAAAATTCGGATTCAAAATATTTAAAATTAAGAAAAATTTAATAAATTCGATTTTGAAATGTGAATATTTGTTTCAATTTGAATTATCGAATTATTATGTTTATATCTATGGGTAAATTTTGTAAAAAAATTTTATTTTTATTTATTTCTTCGAATTTACCCCTTTTGGAATTTTTACAAAGCTTCCCCTTACAATATCAATTAGAATTTTTTATATTAAAAATCTTTTTTTTTTATATTGAAAGTTTGAAACTTAGTTTTAAAAAAAATTTATTTTTTGAATTTGACTAATAAAAATGTGACGCTCTTCCAAAAAAAGCTTCTTTTGTTTCCTGAGAAGTAAACGAATTGTAGGTTAGGTTCGTATTAGTTTTCATTAGGTTATTTTTAATTATTTGAATTTGAAACCAATTTTTATAGAATATTTTGGATTTAACGAAGACTTTGAAATCGTTCAAAAATCAAATCGTTCCAATGTTTGATTAATAATTGACGCTCTTTCTGTATTTTTACTCAAAAAATTAAAAACATAACCTCAAATTTTTTGCTTCTTGGGTACTTTTCTTCGGAGCGTGACACAAAATTTTTATTTTTACTTTTAGCTTTTTAACTTTTTTCTTCCTTTTTTACTCTACAACATAAAAAAAATTAAATATACACCAAATATTTGTCCGAATTCGTTAAAGTTTGAATATTCTGACTTTATTTTGTATTTGATTTGATTTTTACTTTTAACTTTTGAACTTTTTTCTTTTTTTTAATACTTCTTAAGTCTTCAACATAAAAAAATTAAATATACACCAAACATTTGTCCGAATTCGTTCAACTTTGAATATTCCGACTTTTTTTGTATTTGATTTGATTTTTACTTTAAACTTTTTAACTTTTTTCTTTTTTTAATACTTTTTAAGTCTTCAACATAAAAAAATTAAATATACACCAAATATTTGTCCGAATTCGTTAAAGTTTGAATATTCCGACTTTATTTTGTATTTTATTTGGTTTTTACTTTTAACTTTTTCACTTTTTTTGTTTACTTTTTTACTCAACATGAAAAAATTAAATATAGACCGAATATTTGTCCGAATTCGTTAAACTTTGAATATTCCGACTTTATTTTGTATTTTAGTTGATTTTTACTTTTAACTTTTTTACTTTTTTTTAAAATACTTTTTAACTCTTCAATATAAAAAAATTAAATATAAACCAAATATTTGTCCGAATTCGTTAAAGTTTGAATATTCCGACTTTATTTTGTATTTTATTTGATGTTTATTTTTAATTTTTTTACTTTTTTACTCAATATGAAAAAATGAAATATAGACGAAATATTTGTCCGAATTCGTTCAGCTTTGAATATTCCGACTTTATTTTCTATTTTATTTGATGTTTATTTTTAATTTTTTTACTTTTTTTTTACTTTTTTACTCATCAACATGAAAAATTAATTATACACGAAATATTTGTCCGAATTCCTTAAAGTTTTGAATATTCCGACTTCATTTTTGTATTTTAAATTCTTTATCAAGTTGAAAAAAGTTTTTAAATTAAGGAAAGCTTTGAATATTTTTTATTCTGCTCCCTCTGACTGTGAAAGGGTTAAAAATATAATAATTCACGAATTTTTCCACTGACGTTAATTTTTTGAAGAGGAACTTTTTTTAATTTTTCGAATTAAGTTGACACTTTGTCATTTTCAAAAGTCCATTTTTGCTGTTTTCTTCCTTATTTCTTCGTTCAATAAGAGTCACAAATGCTCAAAATTTTTGTCCTTCGCCTTTTTCTTGCCATGAAAACATTTTTACTTCTGCTGAATTTTTTCGGTCGCGAACGTATTCTTCTTTTTGTATTTAATTTTCATTTTTGCTTTTGCCTTTTTCTTGCCATGAAAACATTTTTCTTCTGCTGAATTTTTTCGGTCGCGATAGTATTCTTTTTGTATTTAATTTCTATTTTTGCTTTCGCCTTTTTCTTGCCATGAAAACATTTTTCTTCCGTTGAATTTTTTCGGTCACGATAGTATTCTTCTTTTTGTATTTAATTTTCATTTTTGCCTTTGCCTTTTAATGTCCGAAGTTTGAATGCTGAATTTCCATCAAGCTTGGCATCTTTGTATCTTCTATTCGTTCGATTTATTTTTGTCTCCTTCGCGAAGAAACTTGTTCTCTAAAATCAGTCTTCAGGCGAAGTTTTTTTAAATTTTCTACACTGAAAACTGTTTTTTTTTTTTTTTTTTTTTTTTTTTTTTTTTACGAAAATTCTTTTTTTTTCCCTACGAGCAGAATGTTGGATACTTTTTGTCTCGGGCTCAATTCGAAAATTCAAATTTTGATCGAAAATGTTTCGAGGCGGGAATTTTTGTAGCCAAATTGGGTCCTCTTCTTGGTTTTCGAATGTTTCGCGAGGCATTCTGTTGATTCGGCAAACGTGTAATAATTTTTTCTTCTCTAAACCTTCCTCTTCGGCAATAGTAATGTATCGATAAGAGCTACAATGTTATTAAGCTACAAAACGTTTCGTTCTTAAAGCACTGATTAAGCGAGGGAGATGAAAATGTTTAACGTGCCCCTCCCTCTGAGCACGATTCGAACCATCCTAACCAAAATCACAGGACTAACTAGAAATACCATTTTCGGTTTTTTTTTTTTTTTTTTTTTTTAATTTTTAGGGAGGAACGAGGTTCGTTAAGGGAGAAATGCATGTTCAGAGGTTTTTGGATGACGAAATATTTAGTGGAGTCGAAGGCTTATGATGATGATGATGATGAAGATAAAGTTGATGATGTTGATGATGATAGACTCAATGATGCGAAGGTGGCGGGGGCGGTGGTGCTTCTTCCTCGGTGGGATCGACGGGACTCGGTGAAAGGAACTTGCGGACATACTTTGGATAATGTGTCTTCTCATGGGCCTTTAATATTGTCGACCTTGAGAAGGTCTTTCCGCACAATGTGCAACGGAATGGCCTCTCGCCGGTGTGTACCCTACAGTGGTCCTTCATGTGATGCCTCAATTTAAATGCCTTGCCGCAAAATTCACATTTAAATGGACGATCGCCCGTGTGCGCTGGTAGATGAGCAATTAGTGAGCCAACATCGGGGAATGATTTGCCGCAAAATTTGCATAATACGACGCCAGACGTTGGATCGGAGTGGGCTGCCAATTCAAGGTCCATGGGCTCGATTGGCCCGCCAGTGGGATAGTGGGCCTCTGGGGACAGATGGAGGCCCGGCTCGAGGCCAAGTTGGGCCTGTAGCTGCAGGTGAGCGGCTTGCTCGCGATACTTGAGCGACTCGAGGCTGTGCGAGAGGATGTGCCGCGTCAGCTTGCTCTGGTGGAGGAACGAGGCACCGCAGTACATGCACGCAAACACCCGCTCATCCACACCCATCAACTCCTGCAACCAAACAAACAAGAACATCAACTTCTTGCCTTTCTCCTCTACTACCATTTTTTTTTTTTTTTTTTTTTTTCTACCTCTGATCTTTATTCTAGTTTTTAATCTTTAATTTCTACTTTTTAATCTCTAGTTTCTAATGTTTAATCTCTAATATTTATTTTCTAGTCTCTAATTTTTATTCTCTAACTTTTAATCTCTAATTTTTAATTTTTATTTACTAAATTTTTTCCTCTACTGCTAAACCCTCTCGAGATTTCAATTTTTTTCTTTCGTGTGCAAAATCTCTAGTTGTTTGTTGTATCGTCTGTTTTACCCGACCACTATAATTGGGATCGTCCCTAGGGATCACTATCCCCTCGAGGATGGTCATCCCTGGACTTGAAATTTCCTTCCCTTGTTAGTGACCTTTAGACATTTATTCTCTGTATTTACAAACTTTTTATTCTGCAAAAAAATTTATTGGTCCAATTAAAAAAAAAAAAAGTGAAGAAAAATATTAAGAAAATTTCTCGAAAGATCACTAAGGAAGTAAAGATGGATCGTCTCTACTAAAGAAAACTACAGAGCATTTGTCTCTCTTTCTCTTTTTATTTTTTTTTTCATATTTGTTTTGACCAAAAAAAATACTTGACAGTTGTTTTGATAAAAAAGAAACTACTTAACATTTGTTTTGACAAAAAGAAACTACTTAACATTTGTTTTGACAAAAAGAAACTACTTAACGTTTGTTTTGACAAAAAATAAACTACTTAACAGTGCAACTGGTTTTTTTTTTTTTTTTTTTTGGAAAAAAAAGCTAGATGTGAGACTACATTTTTTTTTTATTTTGTAGGGAAGAATTATTTTATACAGCGAGAGATCGTAGTATCGTCCTATTTTTCAACTACTGTAGGCAAAAAGTGGTGTCACGGAAAGATTTCATTCAGAGATACCAAAAATATATATATAATATGTACAAAATTATATTATAACGGAGAAGTGTTTTTTATATATATAGTCGAAAAATACGGCAGCAGCACAAGAAGTTGACGCTCATTTTTGTTTGGCGCGCCCGCTCTTTGCGGCTATTTTTTTTTTTTTTTTTTTTTTTTTTTTTTTTTTTTTATATAACAAAAAGTAGAATTATAATAGTAAAACAAAGAAACCTACTTTCGTTTATGTACCCTTTTTTCTATACAAAGATTATTTTCCTCGTCCCTCCTTTTTCGCAATATATATGTATATGCACAACGTATGTAGAGTATAAGTATATAAACGCGTACAGACACTTAGAAATATACAAAAAATGTATATGTTTAGGTGTGTGTGCGCGCAATATATTTGCACTTAACGCAAACAGCGATTGGAATACAGATATATATCGTATGGAAATATAATAATAATTATAATAATAATTATAAATTATAATGATAATTATAATAATAATTAAAATAGTAATAATAATAATTATAATAATAATATTAATAATAATATTAATAATAATAATAATCATAATAATGATAATAATAATAGTAGTAGTAGTAGTAGTAATAGTAGTAGTAGTAGTAGTATTACTAGTAGTGGTAGTGACACGTATGTGTATGCCTTAGTTTTTTTTTTTATTATAATATGATTATACATATATGGCAAAAAAATGAATATAGAGAAAAAATTGTTAACGATATATAACGTATAGAAAATATATATGTGTATATATATAAAATATTTTTTTTATATATATATATATTTATGTATAAATATGTAGTAAAAACAACCATGGCCAAAAACGAAGGTCAACTTCTTGACAGTGAGCTAGCAAGACAAGGCTGGCAGGAAGGATTTAGGAACTTATTTTTGAAGAGGGAAAATTTTTTTTTTTACATTCATCAATATTTCATAATATATCAATATTAATTAATTATTATTATATTAATATTTCATCGAATTGATAAATGTGTGTGTGTGTTGAAATTTAAAAAAATTTAAGACTCGTATAGAACAGACTTTTCCAAAACTACAATCTACGAACTCAATTTATTTTAAAAAAAAGCAATAAAAGCAATTTTTTTATTCTATTAAACTAAATGTTGTCAATTGAACCAAATTTTGATTTTTTGGAATAAAAAATTAGTTTTTTTTTCTTAGAATTGACGTTTTTAATGGCATTAGTTCTAAATTCGATTGTATTCAATAGTCTAGGGTAATTTTTCAAGAACGGAACCAATTTTTTTTTTTTTTTTTTTCTATCAATGAATGTTAAATGTGATGTAAAAAAAATATGTATTCAATTCTTTTCAATTTGTAACTAAAAAAATTTATTTCACTTTTGCTATACCTGAGAGAAATTAATCGTTATAAATGCGAATTAAAAATTGAATTCAAGTTGAATTTAAAATTGAATTCAAATTGAATGAAAAATTGAATCCAAATTGAATTAAAAATTGAATGAAAAATTGAATCCAAATTGAATTTAAAATTGAATCCAAATTGAATTTAAAATTGAATTCAAATTGAATTTAAAATTGAATTCAAATTGAATTAAAAATTGAATTCAAGATGATTTCAATTTGAATTAAAAATTGAATTCAAGATGAATTCAAATTGAATTAAAAATTGAATTCAAATTGAATTAAAAATTGAATTCAAGATGAATTCAAATTGAATTAAAAATTGAATTCAAGATGATTTCAAATTGAATTAAAAATTGAATTCAAGATGAATTCAAATTGAATTAAAAATTGAATTCAAGATGAATTCAAATTGAATTAAAAATTGTATTCAAAATTGAATTAAAAATTGAATTCAAATTGAATTAAAAATTGAATTCAAATTGAATTAAAAATTGAATTCAAATTGAATTAAAAATTGAATTAAAGATGATTTCAAATTGAATTAAAAATTGAATTCAAGATGAATTCAAATTGAATTAAAAATTGAATTCAAATTGAATTAAAAATTGAATTCAAGATGAATTCAAATTGAATTAAAAATTGAATTCAAGATGATTTCAAATTGAATTAAAAATTGAATTCAAAATTGAATTAAAAATTGAATTCAAATTGAATTAAAAATTGAATTCAAATTGAATTAAAAATTGAATTCAAATTGAATTAAAAATTGAATTCAAATTGAATTAAAAATTGAATTCAAATTGAATTAAAAATTGAATTCAAATTGAATTAAAAATTGAATTCAAGATGATTTCAATTTGAATTAAAAATTGAATTCAAGATGAATTCAAATTGAATTAAAAATTGAATTCAAATTGAATTAAAAATTGAATTCAAGATGAATTCAAATTGAATTAAAAATTGAATTCAAATTGAATGAAAAATTGAATTCAAATTGAATTCAAAATTGAATTCAAATTCAATTGAAACTGAATTCAAATTGACTTTAAAATTGAAATCAAATTGTATTAAAAATTGAACTCCTATTGAATTAAAAATTGAACTCAAACTGAATTCAAAATTGAATGCAATCTATGGTTTAAAATAAGGATTTTTAGAAAATAAATTGAAAAACTATTCTCATAGGCAAAAAATTTGACTAGAAGGTTTGTTTAATAAAAATAGGACATTGAGTGTTAGAGTGAAAATAATGTTTAGCTGTTTAGCAGAAAACACGAAAAAGATCAAGGACGATTGACTGACGTAAAAAAGAGAAAGAGAGAGAGAGAGAGGAGAGATGGAGAAAGAGAGCGATGTAGTGAAACACGAGGAACACTTTGAATAAAAATGGTTTCATTTAAAAAAAAAAAAGAAAGAAAAATATTGAGTTATTCATCGATAACATGCACATTAAGCTAGTTTTCATCGATGAAACAACCTAAAAATTTATCTCAAGTTTGAAAATTTGCCAACTTTTTCATCCCCTTTATTATGGTTATTATTAAATCAATTTCCAAATGGTAATAATTTAAAAATCGTTTTTCCAAATTGGAAGAGTCTCAACATCTTAAAAAATAAATTCAAAACACGAATCTTTAGAAATTGAATCAATAGTCTAAAAAAAAACAAAAAAAATTCTACAATTGCGTACCTATTTGACAATCAATATTTTGTTCTCATATTTTTAAGCCCTTTTTTTGGGAAAATTAACCTCTACACTGAGAAAACAATATAGTTGAATAAAACATAATTATCATTTGTTATACAGTCAACAAAAAATCATCCTTAAATTAAACAATAATTTTAATTCAATACGTAATAAATTTGTTAATTTAATCATAATTAATTTTTATGACACATTTTAATTTTTAATAATAAATTTTATTTGAAATAATAAAAATTTAGTTTAATTCAATTATAAAATACGTTTAATTCAAACATATTTTTTGGGTTGATTAATTATTTTTGAATTAAGAAAAAAATTTTCTCAGTTTAAAAGGCCAATTTTGTAAAACTTTTCTTTAGAATTATTCAAACTGTTTTTTTTTTTTTTTTTTTTTTTTTGTTCTACTTTGAAGTACGTACTTTTTAAATACGAAAGTTGATAAAATTCGAATGAACAGCAAAACGAGTAAATTTTCACGAATTTGGGGATTTTTTTTGTCAGTAACAAAGAAAGGAAAAAAAAAATCTGTTATCGAGTGAAAAAAAAATCATTGCTTCAGGTTCACAAATTATTTTATATATAAAATATATCGGTGGTTGGAAACATTATTAATTAGAGTGGTTCGACGGTTATTAGAGACGATACGACGATTTAAAAAAAAAACTGGCAGGGAGAGCAGCGGAATATAGCAAAGCATTTGGGCACATGCAGCAGACCCACATGCAAATTTTTTTCTTCTTCTTCTTCTTCTTCATAATTTAAGTTTCCATTAAAAATCCATATTTTCATCAAAACAAAAAGCATTATTTATGTATCGATAATATCAAACAGTTATTAAATATATTAAAAAAAGGACACATTTTATTTTTGTAATTTTTAACAGTCTCATATTGGAAGATGGTATTTTTTTCACATAAACAAAAGGAAAAGAATATTAATTGATATATTGCGATACATAATACGCTGCAATTACAGTATGCATTGCTATTGTAAAAAAGTTTTTTTTTTTTTTTTTTATTATTAAAAGAGAGAATAAAAATATGTCCCAATATCATCCGCAACCTAACGACCTTATTTTATCGACGATTGCAGATGAGTGCGGGGTTGAGCTGGCGGTAGTCATTATATTGATATATAAATGCAGAGGAAAGAGAAATACAAGAACAAGAATAATCGATGAAATATAAAGTTTAAATGTGCAAAAAAAAAAGTGAAAATAATGTCAACTCACCGGATCGGGGGGAATCCTATAGTCCGTCGATATTTCACTACTCGCACTGCGTTCATCCGTCGAACGATCCCAGTCTACTTCCTTTTTCAGGGACTGCAAATAATAACGAATATTTTTAAATGTCGTGATTTTTTGTTTAGTTTTCATGATGGATTTTTTTTTTAATTAATTTTTTTTCTGAACTGGGAAATCGAGTTTTAGTTGGGAAGGATTGATTTTCAGTAGCAATGCAATCTTTAGGTTTGAAATAGTTGGAAATTTTGAATCTTCATACAACATTTAGGTGAGGAAATTTTAAAGTTTAAACAGTTAAATTTTAAACAAAATTTTATTTTTAAAACAACTTGGAAATTTGGAAAAATTTGGAAATGCCAGGGAATTTTATAAAAATGGAAAAAAACCTGAAAAAGTCAGGGAATTTTGATTGAAATCCTGTGGAAAATTGTCGGTTTCTAATTGTAATTCTTGAAATCTAATTTTACTTAAAGATTTGAAAATTAATTCAATTTTAAGAGAGTTGCGTATGCGATTTTCATAATTAAATGAACTGGAAAAAGATTTCCATTTGAAATTTTGTAAAATTTCAATTTTCAATAAATTTGATTAGAAAATTTATACAACCTGAACTTTTAAACAAATTTTAGTAAACTAAAATTGTTCCGCAATTAGTTAAGTTTTAAAATATAGGTAAATAATTGATTTTTTAAATAATAGGTTTATTTATTTTATATTTTTTCAAAATAATTAAATTTTAATGATTTCTTAGAGATTTTACCAAATTTCAAATAATTTTTCTAAGATTTTACCAAAGTTTCAATTATTTTTCATAGATTTTATCAAATTTCAATTATTTCCCAGAAAATTTATCAAATTTTAATTATTTTTCAAATTACAATTATTTCTTGAAGGTTTTACTAAAATTTCAATTATTTGCCAAAAAATTTACCAAATTTTAACTATTTTTCAAATTTCAATGCAGTTATTTTTCAAATTTCAATTATTTCTCGAAAATTTTACCAAAATATCAATTATGTATCATAGATTTTATCAAATTTTAATTATTTTTTTAATTTCAATTATTTCTTGATGATTTTACCAAAATTACAGATATTTCCCAGACAATTTACTAAATTTTAATTATTTTTCAAATTTCAATTATTTTTTATACGTTTTACAAAAATTTCAATTATTTCCCCAAAGATTTTCCCAATTTTAATTATTTTTCAAATTTCAATTATTTCTCAAAGATTTTATCAAATTTCAATTATAACTCGAAAATTCTACAATCATTTCAATTATTTCCCAAAAACTTTATCAATTTTTAATTTTCAAATTTCAATGCAATTATTTTTCAAATTTCAATTATTTCTCGAAGACTTTACCAAAATTTCAATTATTTTCCATGGATTTTATCAAATTTCAATTATTTCTTTATGATTATACCAAAATTTCAATTATTTCTCAGAAAATTTACCAACTTTTAATTATTTTTCAAATTTCAATTATTTCTTATAGGTTTTACTAAAATTTTAATAATTTCCCAAAAATTTTCCTAATTTTAATTATTTTTCAAATTTCAATTATTTCTCAAAGATTTGATCAAATTTCGATCATGACTCGAAGATTCTACAAAAATTTCAATTAATTTCCAAAATCTTTATCAATTTTTAATTTTCAAATTTCAATGCAATTATTTTTCAAATTTCAATTATTTCTCGAAGATTTTACCAAATTTCAATTATTTTTCAAAAATTTGATCAAATTTCAATTATTTACTAATGATTTTACCAACTTTCAAATATTTTAATTAATTCCAATTATTTTTCAAAAATTTGATCAAATTTCAATTATTTTTCAAAGATTTTATCAAAGTTACAATTATTTCCCAAAAACTTTATCAAATTGTAATGAAATTCTTTTGTAACAATACCATTTTTAAATCCAACTGTATACAATTTTCAATTTTATGAAATTATAATTATTCGTAAAGTCTTCAATTAAATATATGTAAGGCAATAGAAACTTCAAATTTTATCTAAAATTATAACTAAAATTTATTCTAAAAATCAATTATTATTTCTAAATAATAATTGATTTTTAGAATAAATTTTTAGTTATAATTTTCTAAATATTCTACGAGAATTCAATTTATTTAAATTTATTTTTTAGAAAATTAATTGAATGTTTGTGAAGATTATTATAAAAAATTTTGATCAATAATTGAATTCTTTGACTATATAAAAATAAATATTTTATTAAATAATTCAAAATTTCTAAAAATTAAATTTTCATAAAGTGTATGTTTTGTATTAGAATTCTTGTCGATTTCATAGTTTGCTTTTCACGTCAATGAGACATTAGTTTTCATAAAAATCCCCGACTTTTTACTGACTAATTCTAATTTTTCTATCTAGCTTACTATTTTTTTCAACTTAGTGACCTTACAAATTTATTAATTTACTAAGTGACTAACTAACTTATTAAATTACTAACTTTGATGTTAACTTTGTTTCTTACTTAGTTAGTACTAACTTTGTTCCTAACTTAGTTACTAACTAACTAAGATATTAAGTAACTAATTTAGAAAATCAGTTCGTAACTAAGTTAAGTAAGTTCAGTATTTTGTATGTTAGTTAAGTAATTAGTGTTGTGACGAAGTAGTCTCATCAATTTAAAAACACAATAAAATACAAAAAACTTTCTCTAAAATTATTATTGAAATACTTTCGCGCTATTTTTTTACTTAGGGTGATAAACAACCCTAGCACTTGAAGTTGAAAATTTCCCTCTATAAACTCCATTTTCCGAATATTACCCCCCCCCCCCCCCCCCATTGGCGTCGTTTTTTTTTTTTTTCTGTTTAGCAGAACGAAGAATACACCACAAGTGATATGAGACAGTCCCCTGAATGTTTAGTACACAACAGAGCTTTGGGCCGACCCCCCCCCCCACCCCCGGGGGGGCCCCCCCCCCCCCCCCCCCCCCCCCCCCCCCCCCCCCCTCCCCCTGTGAAGAGAGTTGAGTTTTGATTATATGAGATGAAAGTTAAATTGAATAAATAATAACACGAAAGTGTATATTCCTGATTTATTTATTGTGATTCATCACTATCCAAGGAATAATAAGACGATTAAAGAAATATAGTGACAACAAGTAGTAAGTAAAGATATTTAGATAAGAAATCGTGTTTCAAAAAATGTTAATTTGCCCTTATTAATTTTTCTCAACGGAATTTCCTCTGAAATAATGTTATTTTGTAAAGTAGTATTGATTCTTTTCTTTTTATTAACAATCTTGTTAATTTTTGAGTCAATGTTTTTGTTAGTTTTTCCAATGAATAAACTAACTGGCCTCTGACTTGTCACGTTGGTGTTAAATTTGATTTTTGACGAACAAGCGAGATAATAATCCATTAGGGTTTTGTATATATGTTCTAAATTATTATTAAAATAACCGTCATAGTGTGTTAATTAGTAAGTAAGATTGTAAGTTTGTTGGAAAGTCAGTTAGGATCTAAGTTAGTCAGTAACTAAGTTAATTAATTAGATTGTTAAAATTATTATATGATATTATCACTCGGTTGTTTTAAATATTAAACATTGAATTCAACCATCAATTCCAAGTCAGGAATAAAAAATTATTCCTACCCTATGTTCCGAACCTTTTTGAAAAAACTGCCTCAATTCTGAATAATTATGCTATTTTATCAATTCCTTGCAAAAATAAGAACATGAATCATAATTTTGTTAAAAAAGGCAAGGATAATAATGTAAAATCTGAAAACACTAATACTGTTCATAAAATTAACTGTGAAAATTGCTCTGCATGTTATGTGGGTCAATCAAAAAGAATGGTAGGTGTTCGTATTAAGGAATTCAACTTCTAATGTAATTGCTACTCACAATGATTTTTTTTTAGACACAAATTTGATTCGAACAATTTTCTTATATTAGACAAAGAAGCAAACTACAATACTGCCGTCCTGATGAAGAAAGTGGTTAAGTGACATTTTTATGAAAAATGAGATTTTTATACCGTTGGATTCGTTATAAAATTTAGAATCTATCTACAGTATTACATTTTACCGATATTAATTAATTTTAAAGATAATGAGACCCTAATTATCGTACTTGCAGAGATTTTCGTGAAATACTTATTTATAGAACCGTACTTGCAGAAAATTTAACCGTACTTGCAAAGATTCGTCAAAATGATGACGTAGATGAGAACTTTCATTGGAGGTCGAACCGTATTGGCGAGTGCGGCTTGGAAATGTAGCTCGACTAGACCCAAAAAACTAAGGCGTTGAACCGTATAACACACCTATTCTCAGGCCGTGAGTGCACTTACGCTTTTAAGGCAGTATTTTGACGATTTCAAAATTAATTTTTAACAGTATTCGACATTTTGTTTATAATAAATTAAAATTTTTAAATTATTTCAACGCCATTAAATAGAGCATATTAAATTTAGTTAAAGGCAATTGTAAATATTAAAAAAACTTTTAAATATTAGTGGAGCTCGTTAGAAACGCGTTTCCTTAAATATCTCGAAATCACTCTGACTGCAAGTAACCATTTTCTTCATCAGGACGGCAGAATAAGCGTTTAATATCAGAAATGATACACATTAATTTACAAAAAAATCCGGTTTATAAAAAGGAAGATGTACAAAATCTTAGTAATTGCTATAATCACTTTATAAATGAAATGAAATATTCTTAATCTGTTCTGATTGTGAGTTACCTTGACATTTCCAGAATTTTGTTTACTGACACGATCATTCATCTCATGTCAGTTACCTATATTTCGAAAACTATACACATTTTATTCGCCAGTGTCCAATTGTAATCGCTACGTATATAAGACGTTCTTTTGCAACGATTTTAAATTTTGTTTAATTTTCGGTAAAAAATTGTTTAAAAATAAGTTTATAATTAATATTATTTTTTAAGAATGTATTTTAATTTTTTTCTTTTGTTAAATAAATTTTAGTTTCTGAAGAGGGAGCCGCGCTGTCGAAACCGCAAACAACTATTGTTGTTTTATTTTTTATTCCTGACTCGGAATTGATCGTTGAATTCAATGTTTAATAATTAGATTGTTAGTTACTGGGAAATCGTTGACTTGTGGTCTTTGATTTGACCTAAAACTTCACCTCTAGTAGAAAATAGATTATTTTAATGTTTTCTAGTGTTAATTTAATTTGCAAGTTATTTTAATACTCGACAATGTACTAGTGTTCGACTTCGCTGACTTGTGGCAAGTCCATGAGTGTTACTAACGTTTACATGGAAATTGCAGTCAGATAGCAACCGTTGCTATGGAAAAGCATGCTGAAAGACTGTTTCCATAAAAAAAATTAATAAAAAAAAATTTTTTTGATATGGGAATCCATAGCAACGGTTGCTGGCGTCGACTTACAGCAGATGACCCAAAGAAATGATAAGGAGGAAGAAGAAGAAGAAGGAAGACTTACAAGTGGAACTTGTTGCACAGGAGGCAACCCCGAAGGTCCAGCTAGCGGCTCTGTACTGTGCGGGGACGGAAGCCGACTCTGCGGTAGGTTCAAGGTTGGCGCTGCTCCTCCACCAGGTGCGCTGGTATTATTACTGAGACTCATGTCACTAGGGCCACTGTGTACAGAAATTGGACTAATAGAACCTCTCGTTTCTTCTAAACTAGTTGCGTCCTCGGAGTCTCGCCTGGGTCGATCGAGCGCCAGTGGACCAGGACAGGGACTCGTTTGGCCAGCGGGCGACGCTGGACACTCGGTCATGTCGACAGCCTCGTTAGGTTCACTGGGTGCACGTGGGATTTGTTGAGGTTGTTCACATTCTTTCGCCGGCTCTCTCTCGCGCTCCTTCTCCTTGTCCCTCTCCCGAATCGTCTCCGAACTTGTATGCTGCTGCAATTGATTATGCTGCTGCTGTTGTTGCTGTTGTTGCTGCTGCTGCTGTTGCTCCTCCCTCGACGCAACGGCGGCATTAATGTTTGTCATGTCTGCCAGACCCTTGACCTTGAGGCTCTCAGCGGTCTTGAGAAGGGCTGACAATTGACAATATTCAACGTTCACCTCGCCCTTGTACATGAAATCAACGAGGGTACGCAACTCGGAGAAGCGGACGTCCTTGAGGATGACAATGGGGTGGCGATTCGGGTGGTCGAGGAACAAGGCTTGAAAGTAGCTGGAGCACGCGGAGAGGACGACCTTGTGCGCACGAATCGACGGTCCCTCCGTGCACGCCAGCGTCACGTCCACCAGCGATTCCGTCTCTAGTAGTTGACTGAACACACCCAGCAAGTTGCTCTGATGATTGTTCCACCTCAGGCAGTAATGCTCACTTCCCATGTCTGAACTGCCCGCAACCCTGCTGCAAGAAAAATCGAAAACATTCATTAATTTCAATTTCATCCAAAAGCCAAGGAATTACTATTCCTCCTAAAAAAACTGAATCAGTGGAATTTCACTGATTCAGTTTTGGAGAGGACACAATTCGTCCTCATTTTCTGCAAATACATCAACATTCGGTAAAGATTCAAGAGCAGTGTCAGTTCCTTCTTGTTTTTCGAGGATACAGAATCCAATGTGTGCGTTAGCCGCGTGGTTAGTGTATCGGACTCAAAGAGCTCTGATCTAGGGTTCGATTCTCCTCGTGGGTAATTTTTTTTTTTTAACAAAAGGTTTTCCAGTGACTATTTTTGTAACGACTGTAATAGAATTTCTCTAATCAGCAAAAAAATATTTTTGCTGTCAAAAATAGGAAGCAAAATCCGTAGAAAACAACCTAATGTTATTTTTTTGAAACTTGATATTTAGGCATATTTTTTAATACATAGATTTAAAGCATTTAATTCTTCCTTGACAATTAAACGCCATAATTTTTTGTAACAATAACAAGCAGCCAGAAATAGATTAAGTTCTAATTTCTGAAAAAACATGGAAAAAAATTTTTAAAAAAATAATTGAAATTTGCTAAAAACTTTGGAAAGAAACTGAAATTTGACAAAATCTTGGAAAAATAATTGAAATGTGCGGTAAAATTTTTTAAAAAATTAATTGAATATTTGAAAATTTGGAAAATGCCTTTCAGAAATAAATGAAAATTTATAAATATTTTTAAAAAAATAATTAAAAGATCGTTAAATTTTTAAAATATAATTGAAATGCATTAAGTTTTGAAAAAATAATTGAAATTTCATTAAATCTCTTAAAACATAATTAAAACATAATTAAATTTTTAAACAAATAATTAAAATTAATTAATTATTGAAAAAAATAATTGAAATTTTGCAAAACCTTTGAAAAATAATTGAAATTTGACGAAATGTTTTAAATTCTACTTGAAATTTAGTGAAAGTGGTAAAATCTTTGACAAATAATTTAAATTTGATAAAATCATAGAAAAATAATTGAAATTTGATGAAATCTTCGAGAAATAATTGAAATTAGAAAAATAATTGAAATTTAGTAAAATCTATGGGAAATAATTAAAATTTGATAAAAACTTTTACAAAATAATTGTAAATTGATAAAATCTATGAAAAATAATTAAAAATTTGTCGAAATCTTCAAGAATTAATGGAAATTAAAAAATAATAATTGAAATTTAATAAAATATTTGATAAATAATTGAAATTTGATGAAATCTCCAAGAAATAATTGAAATTAGAAAAATAATTGAAATTGGTAGAATGTTTGGGAAATAATTGAAATTGAAGGAAATCTTCTAGAAGTAAATAAATTTAATGAAATAATTGAATTTAAAAAAATAATTGAAATTGTGTTAAATTAATTGGGAAGTAATTTAAATTTAATAAAAACTTTGAAAAATAATTGAAATTTGTTAAAATCTGTGTGAAATTATTATTGAAATTTCGAAATCTGTTAAAAAATGGAATTGTTTTAAAATCATGGAAAATTAATTGAATTGTGGTAAAATCTTTGTCAAATAATTCAAATTTAATAAAATTCTTTACAAAATAATAGAAATTTGTTATAATTTTCAATATGTCAATTAATTCATTTAGAATTTTTATAAATTATTACACTTTTCACTTCTAAACTTAAATGTTTAAAAATTAAAAATAGAATTATTTATTTTGCATTAACGGTAAAAAATAAAACAAAAATTACATCATTAATTCATTACAAGTTTTTTTTTAGAATTGAAATGTTATTCAAATATTCCTCTTCATCTTTCGTTTAATAATATTATATTGTCAACGGTTGCAAACTCGAGTTATTACAACGAAACCGTCAATTCATAGAAATCAAGTGCAACTTTTCTTTTATTACGCTGACCGGCAGCAATTATTACGTCCGGCGATTTTCTGAGCGCATGTACTTAAGATTATTTATATTTCCAGTGAGCATTTACATAAAAGACTTTGTTGACAGTAGTAAATTTTTCTAATCTTCTTCCAAAAAAAAAATCATTTCTTTTTATATATAAAATTATTCATTATAAGAGATCAATTATTTTCAAAATTACTAAAATTTTTCGCTGAAATTCAATCATTTAAAAAAACCTAAAAATAAAATTGGTCAACATTACAATTACCTTTGGAAATAAATAGTAAAATTCTACTGTTTACATAAATTTGAAAATTTTTTCTTAGAGATTTAATTAATTTATGCAAATAATAATCGAGCTCGAAGGAAGGAAATTATTTGCCTAAATAATAATAATAAGTAATTTAAAAAAGTAAAATCGGTTAAAAAATAATTGAATTTTGGAAACATCTTTAAAAAATAAATGAAATTTAGTTCAAACATTTTGAAATATAATTGAAACTTCATAAAATTTTTGAGAAATAATTAAAATTTAGTAATCTTTTAAAAAGTAATAGAAATTACAATATTTACTTAAAAAATAATTTAAATTTGGTAAAATTTTCGAAAAGTAATTGAAATTCGATAAGAGGTTTTAAAAATAATTAAAATTTGATTAAATTATTAAAAAAATAATTGAAAGAAGGTAAAATATGTTTAAAAATAGTAATTAAATAATAAAAAATAATTTAAATTATAAAATTTATATTTATAAAGTCTTTGAAAAATAATTGAAATTTGATAAAATGTTTAAAAAATAATTCAAATTAAGTAAAATAAATAAAATTTGGTAAAATGTTTTTGGGACAAAATTGAAATTTGATCAAATCTTTGAAAAATATTAAAACTGATGAAATCTTAAAAAAATAATTGAAATTCATTAAAATAATTGAAATTTGGTAAAATCATTAGAAAATAATTGAAATTTGATTAAATATTTGAGAAAAATTAAAAATTTGATGAAATCTTCAAAAAATAATTGAAATTTGGTAAAAAAATTGGTAAATAATTGAAATGTGATCAAGTTTTTTAAAAATAATTAAAATTTATTAAAATATTTGAAAAATATTAAAAATTTGATGAAATCTTCAAGAAATAATTGAAATTTATTAAAATAATTGAAATTAGATCAAATCTTAGGAAAAATAATTGAAATTCAATGAAATCTTCATAAAATAATTGAAATTTGATAAAATCTTTGACAAATATAAAAAAATTTATGAAATCTTCAAAAAATAATTGAAATTTATTAAAATAATTGAAATTGTATCAAATCTTTGAAAAATATTAAAACTGATGAAATCTTAAAAAAATAATTGAAATTCATTAAAATAATTGAAATTGGATTAAATATTTGAGAAAAATTAAAAATTTTATGAAATCTTCAAAAAATAATTGAAATTTGGTAAAAACATTGAAATTTGATCTAATCTTTGAAAAATATTAAAAATTCGATGAAATCTTCAAAAAATAATTGAAATTTGATCAAATCTTTGAAAAATATTAAAAATGTGGCGAATTCTTCAATAAATAATTTAAATTTATTAAAGTAATAGAAATTTGATCAAATCTTTGAGAAATATTAAAAATTTTATGAAATCTTCAAAAAATAATTGAAATTTATTAAAATAATTGAAATTGGATCAAATCTTTGAGAAATATTAAAAATTTGATGAAATCTTCAAAAAATAATTGAAATTTATTAAAATAATTGAAATTTGATCAAATCTTTGAGAAATATTAAAAATTTTATGAAATCTTCAAAAAATAATTGAAATTTATTAAAATAATTGAAATTTGATCTAATCTTTGAAGAATATTAAAAATTCGATGAAATCTTCAAAAAATAATTGAAATTTGATCAAATATTTGATAAATATTAAAAATGTGGCGAATTCTTCAATAAATAATTTAAATTTATTAAAGTAATAGAAATTTGATCAAATCTTTGAAAAATATTAAAAATTTGATGAAATCTTCAAAAAATAATTGAAATTTGATCAAATAATTGAAATTTATTAAAATAATTGAAATTTGGTAAAATCGTTTGTGAATAATTGAAATTTGATTAAATCTTTGAAAAATAATTGAATTTTATTAAAATATTTGAAATTTGGTAAAATCATTGGTAAATAATTGAAATTTGATCAAATTTTTGAAAAATAATTGAAATTTGGTAAAATCTTCGAGAAGTAATTGAAAATAATGTTCTTTTAATCAATTGATCAATTGATTCAATTTCAATTTTGAAAAATTGTTACAATTGATTTTAATTTAAAAAAAAGACTTAAAAGGTTTGTCAAAAAAAATTAATAAACCGAAAAGAAAAAAATTAATAATAATTAATAATAACTATAATAATAATAATAATAATATTATGAATAATAATAAAAAATACGTTAGATCGTGTATCTAAAAGGTAAAAAAAATACGGAAGTCGAGTTTTATTTAATCCAAGTTACATTTACTTCTCTCCATAGAGAAAATAAAGTTACAATTAGCCTGATTTTGATTATGATTTCTTTGTGCTTTTTATATAGAAAAAGAGGTGAATTTTATGGAGTAAATTCACGTGAGCTTTATAAATGCACGCGTACTTGCGTGTCGGAGGCATTGATGACTCGTTGCTCGTTGCGATACTAATTGCGTGCTTCGATAGCTTCGAGCAATTTGCACGGCGTTGTGGTGACGAGTTTCAATACCTTTAGCACTTAATATTGTTACCCTGTTAACACTGCGCCTGTTACGCAATTCGAAAATGGAAAATGAACTGCAGCTGGAACAATTACAATAACAAGGAGACGCTTTTATTTTTTGTATGTTCATTTCGAATATGTAACTAATTATTGCCTTCGCTCGAATATTCCCCGCTTTTTTTTTGCTCTATTCTTTACGTCCATTATTTTTATTTTTTACTACCAGTATTTTTTATAAAAAAAAAAATTCTCTCAAAAACTTGTTATTTTTTTTGTTGCGCGTTAGTTAAAAACTTTTTAATACTGAATAGAATTTTTTTATTTTGATTTGAGTAAAAGAGTAATTTGTTTCGTATAACAAAACTATTTTTCAATGAATTTGAGTTTGAAATTTGTTAGCTGTTGTTGTTATTAATTTTTTGTACAATATTTAACATAAATAAATGTTTTATAACAGTTTTCATTTATTTTATTAATTTTAATTATTTCTTGAATATTTCAGCAAAATTCAATTATTTTTCAAAGATTTTATCAAATTTAAATTATTTTGCAGAAGTTTTAATCAAATTTAAATTATTTTGTAAAAGTTTTAATCAAATTTAAATTATTTTTTTAATTTTACTTATTTCTTGAAGATTTAATCAAATTTCAAATATTTCCCAAAGATTTTACCAAATTTTAATTATATTTCTAATTTTACTTATTTGTTGAAGATTTCTTCAACTTTCCATTATTTATCAAAGATTTTTTAAAATTTCAATTACTTCCCAATGATTTTACCCAATTTCAATTACTTCTTTAAATTCAATTATTTCTAGATGATTTCATCAAATTTTAGTTGCTTTTCAAAGATTTTATTAAATTTCAATAATTTTTCTAATTTTCCTTTTTTCTTGAAGATTTCATCAAATTAAAATGATTTTTCGATCTATTTATAAAATTTCAATTATTCCCAAAGATTTTACCCAATTTCAATTATTTTTCTAATTTTACTCATTTCTTCAAGATTTTATCAAATTTAAACTATTTTTAAGAGATTTTATCAAATTTCAATTATTTCCCAAAGGTTTTTACCAAATTTCAATTAATTTTTCTAACTTTAATTATTTTTAGAAGATTTCAGCAAATTTCAAATATTTTTCAAAGATTGTAGAAAATTTCAATTATTTCGCAAGTATTTTACCAAATTTCGATTATTTTTCTAATTTTAATTGTTTCTAGAAGATTTCATAAAATTACAATCGTTTTTCAAAGATTTCATCAAATTTCAATTATTTCCCAAAGATTCTATCAAATTTCAATTATATTTTTAAATTCAATTATCCCTGAAAGATATAAGTCAATTTCAATTATTTCCCAACGATTTTATCAAATTGACATTTTTTGACAAAGATTTTATCAAATTTCAATTAGTTCCTAATGATTTTACCAAATTTCAATTATTTTATTAATTTCAATTATTTCTAGAAGCTTTCATCAAATTTCAATAATTTTTCAAAGATTTTACAAAATTTCAATTACTTTTCTACTTTCATTAAATTTTTGAAGATTTCATTTTTCAATAATTTTTCGAAGATTTTACTAAAATTTTAATTTTTCCTAATTATTATATCAAATTTTAATTATTTTTTTAAGATTAAATGAAATTTCAATTTTTTTAAACATTTTGTCAAATTTTATTTATTTTTCTATTTTCAATTATTTCTGAAAAATTTCATTAAATTTCAATTGTTTTTCAAAGATTTCAGCAAATTTCAATTAATTTTTTAGAGATTTTATCAAATTTACAATTCTTTTGTAAAATTTTTTATGAAATTAAAATGATTTCCTAAAAATTTTACCAAATTGGAATAATTTTTCTAGTTTTCATCTTGTTATGTAGATTTTTACCAAATTTCAATTATTTCTCTAACATTTTATCAAATTTTAGTTATTTCTCAAAGATTTTACCAAATTTCAATTATTTTTCAAAGATTTTATTAAAATTTTAATTATTTGTCAAAGATTTTATCAAATTTGAAAGATTTTAGCAAATTTCAAATATTTAAAAAATATTTTATCAAATTTCAATTATTTGTGAATGATTTTTTCAAATTTAAAAGATTTTGTCAAATTTTAAATATTTTAAAAATATTTTATCAAATTTCAATTATTTGTGAATGATTTTATCAAATTTAAAAGATTTTGGCAAATTTCAAAAGATTTTAAAAATATTTTATCAAATTTTAATTATTATTTATAAGGAATTTTACCCAATTTCCATTAATTTTTAAAAAATTTTTTCAAATTTCAATTATTTTTCAATGAATTTACATTAAATTTCAATAATAATTGTTTAAAATATTTTACTAAATTTTAATTTTATTTCAAACATTCTATTTTTGAAGATTTTAAAATTTGATAATTGCATTCTTTTAAACATAAAATGTTTGAAAAATAATAGAAAATTTTGTTAAATCTTTGAAAAGTAATTGAATTTTGATATATTTTTGATGAAAAATTTTAATATATTTTTGATGAAAAATTTTGATATATTTTCGATGAAAAATTTTGATACATTTTTGATGAAAGAATTCAGAATTACTTGAAAGTAAATAACAATTAGTAAAATGGATATTTTTTCTTTTGAAAAATGATTCAAATGACTTAGAGATCAGTTACTTTTTCCTAAAGGAAAGAGTAGGAAGAAAAAAAATAAAATATCAATACCAAGAGTGCGCAATATATAATTTTCTCAAGTACTGACAAGTAAATTTTGAAATATAGTGCAAGTTAATAAAATAATGTTAAATAAGTACGTGCGAATGTATTTATTATCAGATTCGAATTGAAAATGACTTTGGTAAGGGAGAAAATAAATTTCTTACAAACGAGTATTATTGTGTGTGTTTGTGTGTGTTTCTCTGTTTTGAGAGCGAGATGGCGATATTTAGAGAAATGTCTGCGCGCAAAAACACACACTCGACTATATGGGTACTAGTTTCGAAATAAATGTAAAATACTGTCTGATAACGACAGGATACTGTATGAAGTGATGGGCATAAATCATACAGTAGGTGTGAGATGAAGAGGAAACGCTTTTTGTGGTGTGGGAGTTCACATATACATTCTGCTTGCTTATCGAATGCATCACTTCTAACCAGTCGAGCGACCGAGCCACACACACACACACACACTACAAACACTCTCATCTCCCGTATACACTTTACCTTGAAAGAGCACGCTTTTTATCTAAGATATACATTTCCTGATCTTTATTTTCTTTGCATTATAAATCTCCTTCTTCTAATTAACCCCACGCACTAAATGAGTATATATGTTTGTGATTTCTGATCGAATGATGAATTATGTTTCTTTCTCTTTGTCTAGAACACGAAAATTTTTTAATCAAACTTCCCAATACTTTTGATTCACTTTTGATTCACTTTTTATTCACTTTTGATTTTTTTTTAATTTAATTCAGTTGATTCAAATAAACGATTAATTGACTATTATCAATTAAATATTTAATTGTATCAAATAGTATTTATTAAAGGCAATTAAATTTAATTAAAAAATTTAATTGATTCCAATAAACGATTAATTGACTATTATCAGTTAAATATTTAATTGTATCAAATAATATCTATTAGAGTCAATTAAATTTAATTAAAAAATTTAATTGATTCAAATAAACGATTAATTGACTATTACCAATTAAATATTTGATTGAATCAAATCTGTTAAAAAATAGTAATTTAATAATAAAAAATAATTTACATTATAAAAATTTATATTTCATAAATTCTCTAAGAAATAATTGAAATTTTTCAGAAATAATTGAAATTTAATAAAATCTTTAAGAAATAATTAAAATTTATTCAAATAAACGATTAATTGACTATTATCAATTAAATATTTAATTGTATCAAATAATATCTATTAGAGTCAATTAAATTTAATTAAACAATTTAATTGATTCAAATAAACGATTAATTGACTATTACCAATTAAATATTTAATTGAATCAAATCTGTTAAAAAATAGTAATTTAATAATAAAAAATAATTTACATTATAAAAATTTATATTTCATAAATTCTCTAAGAAATAATTGAAATTTTTCAGAAATAATTGAAATTTAATAAAATCTTTAAGAAATAATTAAAATTTAGTAAAATGTTTCTGACACAAAATTAAAATTAGATGAAATTGAAATTCTGTAAAAACTTTGGGAAATAATTGAAATTTGTTAAAATCTATGAAAAATAATTGAAATTTGATAAAATCTTTGAAAAATAATTGAAATTTGATGAAATATTCAAGAAATAATTGAAATTTTTTGTAAAATTTTCCAGAAATAATTGAAATTTGATAAAATCTCTGAAAAATAGTTGAAATTTGATGAGATCTTCAAGAAATAATTGAAATAATTAAAATTTTGTAAAATCGTTGGTAAATAATTGAAATTTAATAAAATTTTTGAAAAACAATTAAAATTGGTTGAAATTTGTAAGAAATAATTCCAATTAGAGAAATAAATGAAATGTGATAATATGTTTTGAAACTAATTAAAATTTGACAAAATTGTTACAAATTAATTGAAAAAAGGTTAAATCTGTTAAAAAATAATTATCATTTAATAAAATCTCCAAAGAATAATAAGAATTTAGTAAAATTTTTTGTAGGACAAAATTAAAATTTAATAATATTAATTTTTTTTTAAATCTTAGGAAAATAATTTAAATTTATAAAAATCTTTGGGAAATAATTGGACATTTGCTAAAATTTTCGAAGAAATAATTAAAATTTGATAATAACTTCGAAAATACTTGGAATTTAGAAACAATTTTTGTAGGACAATTTAAAATTTGATTAAATTTAAATTCGATAAAAACTCTTGCAGAGTAATTGAGATGTTAAAAAATCTTTAAAAAACGATTGTAACTTTATGAAATCTTCAAGAAACAGTTAAAATTAGAAAAATAATTGAAATTTGGTAAAATCTTTGGAAAATAATAGAAAATTTATTCAATCTTTGGAAAATATTTGAAATTTGATAAAATCTTCTAGAAATAATTGAAATTTGGTAAAATCTTTGGAAATAATTGAATTTTTATAAAATCATAGAAAAATAATTTTAATTTGATAAAATCTTCAAGAAAAAAGTAAAATTAGAAAAATTATTGAAATTTAATAAAATGTTTGAAAAACAACTAAAATTTGATGAAATAATCACGAAATAATTGAATTTAAAGAAATAATTGAAATTGGGTAAAATCATTGGAAAGTAATTGAAATTTAATAAAATCTTTGATAAATAATGGAAAGTTGAAGAAATCTTCAACAAATAAGTAAAATTTGAAATATAATTGAAATTTGGTAAAATCTTTGGGAAATAATAGAAATTTTATTCAATCTTTGAAAAATATTTGAAATTTGCTGAAATTTTCAAGAAATAATTAAAATTTGAAAAAGTATTTTCAAAATAATCGAAATTTGGTAAAATACTTGCGAAATAATTGAAATTTTGTACAATATTTGAAAAATATTTGAAATTTGCTGAAATCTTCTAGAAATAATTAAAATTAGAAAAAGAATTGAAATTTGGTAAAATCCTTGGGAAATAATTGAAATGTGATAAAATCTCTTAAAAATAATCGAAATTTGGTAGAATTAAAAAAAAATAATAAAAATTAGAAAAATAATCGAAATTTGATAAAATCCTTGGAAAATAATTGGAATTTGATAAAATCTCTTCAAAATAATCGAAATTTGGAAGAATTTTTAAAAAATAAAAATTAGAAAAATAATTGACATTTGGTAAAATACTTGCAAAATAATTGAAATTTTATTCAATCTTTAAAAAAATATTTGAAATTTGCTGAAATTTTCATGAAATAATTGAAATTTGAAAAATAATTCAAATTTGGTAAAATCCTTAGGAAATAATTGAAATTTGATGAAATCTCGTCAAAATAATCGAAATTTGGTAGAATTTTCAGGAAACAATTAAAATTAGAAAAATAATTGAAACTTGGTAAAATACTCAGGAAATAATTGAAATTTGATAAAATCTCATCAAAATAATCGAAATTTGGTAGAATTTTCCCAAAATGATAAAAATTAGAAAAATAATCGAAATTTGATAAAATCCTTAAGAAATAATTGGAATTTGATAAAATCTCTTAAGAATAAGCAAAATTTGATAGAATCTTCAAAAAATTATAAAAATTAAAAAAATAATGAAAATTTCGTAAAATTTTTTTTTCTTCTAAATATTTTGATTATTTATAATTCCAACATTTAGTACCGAAGGGAAAAATAAATCTTGACTTCTCTTTTCCCTTCTTTCTTCTTGTATTTTATTTATATTTTCCTGCCATGCAAGCTTTGTATAATAATTTGCTGATAGATTATTCTAGCATAGACATACACTAATTGCCGCATTTATATACATTGTAGTTATGTACCTTGTTTAACTGACGAGGCAATCAATAACAATGACAATTTTCATTCAAAGCTTTAGTTTCCAAGTGAAGACACTAATAAAATTTTTTTAATAATTCATAAAATACGAATGAAACTTTCTTTTTCTTTTGTCAAGCGAAGAAGAAAAAAAAAGCAAAAGAAAAAGCGTAGACGACGAACACAAATAGAATCGTTAAATTCCGCGTATATAACGTGCGGTAAAAAGAGAAAGAAGAAGAAGAAGAAAAAAAACTGAAATAAAAAGTAAGTTAACAACATACTTAAAAAAAAAACTTTTATCATATATTGACAACTATTATCTCCTAGTTTTTTTTGTACACTTTTTTTGCATGCGCATATTTACGTGTGTGTGTGTGCTGCGAGCGTAGAGAATCGATAATCGAATAGTAGTTACGCGTAAGCGTTATTCTTGCGTATAGTGGTGGGTGGTATTAGTATTAAATATGCATATACATTCATATATATATATTTGTATGAAAATGCGTCAAATAGTCTGTGCATATGTTGAAGTGCAACTCGTGAGACTTCACAATCTATATGTTAGTGCAATTGATAAAGTATTATGTAAAAGCAAAATGGGAGATAAGTATTGCGTTAGTCGGTAACGCGAGACAGGTATACGTTGCTTTTATCGAGGGTCATTAGTGCTATTACTTCCTCAGGATCGTCCATAAGATAGAAGACATTTTTACAATTCTCATATTTATACATATATATATATATATATATATATATTATCGGATTTTTTTCAATCTGCCATAAAGGCATTATTTTTATTTTTTTTCAATGAAATTTTTATTTCCTTCCTTTGTTTGGAAAAAAATCATTTTTCTCCAAAAGACGCTGTAAATTAATAATAAATAAAATAATATTAAATAATTAATAATAAATTAATAAATTGTTTCAACTCAAATTTACTGTAAAAATATATACCGAAGAATAAACGAATTATAAGTTTGGTAGATTTATTTTTGGCAAACAATTTTTAATTATTTAAATTTAAAAACAATTTTCACTGACTATTTTGCATGTAATGAAGACTTAAAGATCAATAATTTTTAATTAATAATTTATTCACTTTCTTTATTTACACTCGAAAAATTAAAAACATAACCTCAAATTTGTTGCTTCTTAGGTACCTTTCTTCGGAGCGTGACACATATATAAAATAATTATAATTTGGAAAATTTTTTGGCAAACAATTGAAATATTGGTAAAATCTTCGAGAAATAATTAAAATTTGCTAAAATCTTAAAAATTAATTACAATTAAATAAAATCTTCTAGAAATAATTAAAATTTGCTAAAATCTTAAAAATTAATTACAATTAAATAAAATCTTCAAGAAATAATTCAAAATTAGAAAAATAATTGAGATTTGGTAAAATTTTTGAGAAATAATTGAAATTTTGATAAAATATTTAGGAAACAATTGGAAATTTGATAAAATCTTTAAAAATTAATTATATATTCAAAAAAAGCTTCAAGAAATAAATGAAAAATATAAATAAAATTGAAATTTGGTAAAGTTTTTGGCAAATAATTAAAAAATGGTAAAATCTTCAAGAAATAGTTAAAATTTGATAAAATCTTAAAAATTAATTACAATTAAATAAAATCCTCAAGAAATAATTCAAAATTAGAAAAATAATTGAGATTTGGTAAAATTTACGGGAAATAATTGAAATTTTCATAAAATCTTTGTGAAACAATTGGAAATTTAATAAAATCTTTAAAAATTAATTTATAATTTAAAAAAGCTTCAAGAAATAAATGAAAAAGAGAAATAAAATTGAAATTTTGGTAAAGTTTTTGGGAAATGATTGAAATTTGGTAAAATCTTTGGGAAATAGTAAAAATTTGATAAAAACTTTTTTAAAATAATTGAAATCTTCAAGAATTAATTGAAATTAGAGAAATAATTGAAATTGGTAAAATCTTCAAGAAATAATTAAAATTTGCTAAAATCTTAAAAATTAATTACAATTAAATAAAATCTTCAAGAAATAATTCAAAATTAGAAAAATAATTGAGATTTGGTAAAATTTTTGAGAAATAATTGAAATTTTGATAGAATCTTTGGGAAATAATAGAAATTTTATTCAATCTTTGGAAAATATTTGAAATTTGATGAAATCTTCTAGAAATAATTAAAATTAGAAAAATTAATTTAAATTTGGTAAAGTTTTTGGAAAATAATTGAAATTTGGTAAAATCTTTTGGAAATAGTTAAAATTTGATAAAAACTTTGACAAAATAATTGAAATCTTCAAGAATTAATTGAAATTGGAGAAATAATTGAAATTTGTAAAATCTTCGACAAAGAATTGAAATTTTTAGAAATCTTTGCGAAATAATTAAAAAAATTGATAAAATTTACGAGAAATAATTGAAATTAGAAAAATAATTGAAATTTGTAAAATCTTTAGGAAATAATTGAAGAATAATTGAAATTTTGGTAAAATCTTTAAAAAATCATTGAAAATTGATAAAATCTTTAGTAAATAATTGAAAAAATAATTGAAATTTGGTAAATTCTTTGGGAAATGCAATTTAATTTTACTTAAATATTTCAAAATAAATTCAATTTTTAAAGAGTTGCGATTTTGATTTTCATAATTAAATAAACTTGAAGAGGTTTTCATTTTAAATTAAGTAAAATTTCAATTTTCCAAATGAATTTAATTAGAAATTTGAGAAAAACCCGGATTTTTAAACAAATTTTAATTAACTAAAATTGTACTGAAATTAGTCAAATTTTTTAAAAATATATTTAATTGATTTTTTAAATAATGGATTTAGAGAAGAATTTTATTTAAAATTTTGAAATTATTTCTTAAATATTGATTTCAATTTTAATTAATTTTTAAAGATTTTATCAAATTTCAATTATTTTTCGAAGATTTTACCTAAAATTTCAATTATTCCCCAGAGATTTTAACAAATTTCAATTACTGCTCAGAAATTTTACCAATTTCAATTATTTTTCTAATTTCAATTAATTCTTGAAGATTTCTTAAAATTTCAATTATTTTTCATAAATTTTACAAAATTTTTATTTATTTTGTAAAACTTTTTATAAAATTTTAATTATTTACCCAAAGAATTAACTAAATTGCAATTATTTTTTTAATTTCAATTATTCCTTAAAACTTTTATCAATTTCAATTATTGGTCAAAATTTTTATAATATTTTAATTTTGTTCCACAAATATTTTACTAAATTCGAATTATTTCTTAAATATTTTATAGAAATTCTTATTATTTCTCGAAAATTTTAGCGTAATTTTCAATTGTTTCCCAAAGATTTTATCAAATAATTTCAATTATTTTTCAAAAATTTTACCGAATCTCATTTATTTTTTTAATTTTGTATTATTTCTTAAAATTTTTTTTCAATTTTAAGGGTATTTGAATCATTATGACGTCACAATATTAAAAAACATGCTTTGTCTAAATTATGACGTTATAATGGTTCAAATGCCCTTAATTAATTTTTAAAAATTTTATTAAATTTCATTTATTTTTCGAAGATTTTACAAAAATTTCAATTATTTCCCAGAGATTTTATCAAATTTCAATTATTTCCCAAAGATTTTACCAATTGCAATTAGTTTTCTAATTTCAATTCTTTCTTAATTTCTTCTTTCTTTCTTTCTTAAAGAATAAATAAATAAATAAATTTCGTCATATTTCAATTGGTTATCAAATTTTAATTATTTTCAAAGACTACCAAATTTCAATTATTTTTCTAATTGTATACTTATTTATTTAAGATATCATTAAATTTCAATTATATTTCTTATTTCAATTAATTCTTAAAGATTTCATCAAATTTAAATTATTTTTCGCAGATTTTATAAAATTTTAATTATTTTGTAAAATTTATTAACATATTCTAATTATTTCCCAAAGAATTTACCAAATTTTAGTTATTTTTTTAATTTCAATTATTTCTTAAAAATTTTATCAAACTACAATTATTTGCCAAAATTTTAAGAAAATTTCAATTTTGCCCCACAAATATTTTATTAAATTCTAATTATTTCTTTAAGTTTTTATAAAAATTCGAATTATTTCTCGAAGATTTTAGCAAAATTTCCAATTCTATCCCAAAGATTTTATTAAAATTTCGTTTATTTCCCATAAATTTTAACACTTCAATTAATTTTTTTAATTTTGAATCATTTCATGAAGATTTTATTTAATTTTGATTAATTTTTAAATATTTTATCAAATTTTAATTATTTCTTGAAGATGTTACCAATATTTCAAGTATTTGCCAAAGAATTTACCAAATTATAATTATATCTCGAACTTTCTATTATTTGTCGAAGATTTTAACCAATATTGCAAAAAAAAATAAAAAAAAAATAAAATAATAATAATAATAATAATAATAATAAAAGATCGTATATGATTTTTGAAAATCCTAATTTCTCTATGAAAAAATGATAATTATTAAATATTTACTGAAAAATGAAGTTATTTATGTTTTCGAACAAGTTTCAATTAATTAATAATAAATGTTGTTTTAATATCCTGGAAGAATTCCATTTTTCAACTTTGAATAATCGGGAAAAAAATCAGGGATGTTTAAAAAGAGAAAATGCTATTGCAACCCTGCAGTGTAATTTTTGTTCATTTCCGGTGAGTGCATAATTTAGCGTCGATTACGCGTTGCCGAATTTATAAATGTTGCCTCTGCGCAGTTTTGACCACGGCTTCTATTAATTTCATACGTACATATAAATATACAAACGCACGTTTTCAAAGTGACATATGAATGCAAAAGTTACACACGTAAATAAAGGAAGCACTGCGACATGTTGAACTATAGGTAGACATGCGTGTCTGGCTGTTATAAATGGATTGACCCAAAGAAAACCTCTGAAATGACATAAATAACGGCGGCTTGCGTTCTTACGTCTTATGTAACATCGACATGCACTCAATGCATCGCACACTTCCAGTATTTTCCATCTCTCGCATCAATTTCATATTTTCAATTTTACCCGATTTTTTTTTTAAATAGTTATTTTTCAAAATATATTTCGGTCAGAATTCGTGGAATTTTCACCGAAAACAAAAAGTATTTTTTTTTTAAATCAAAATGATGGAAAAAAATTTCAATTTAGTCTCAGGAATGTGTCCATCAAAGAACAGGAAAATTATTATTTTTTAGTTATTGGAAAATTAATTTTTTTGCAACTTTTTGAACAAAATGTTATTTCTCCTATTGAACCGATTTAAGAAATGAATGAACCAAGCGGGAATATAAAGGGAATGAAAAATACTTTCGTTCAGAATTAGAAAATTTTTAAAAAAGCTACATTTTAATAATTACTTAATAAATTTTTTATAAACAATTAATTTTTTTTTAATGTTCTGCGCTTTTTAAAAAATTAAAAATATCTACATACACTTAAAACTAGAAGAAATCAAAATCGGTTGAGAAAATTTATGATCGACTATTATTTTAAAAGTTATAATGCAAATAATAATAATAATAACAATAATAATAATAATAATAATAATAATAATAATAATAATAATAATAATTAATTAAATAATAAATAATAATAATCACTAATAATTATTACATTTTTCACGAACAATAAGTTTTATACAAAAAATTTTACCGAAAATTCTAAGCGGGAATTCAATTATTTTTAGATAATTCATTGAAAATTGAAAATTCCATGAAGAATTTTATTTAAAATTACACACTAATTTAAATTAATGAATTAGAAAATTGAAATATTTTCAAAATTAAATTCCCCCCTCGAAGAATTCAATTATTTAAAATCAAAATTCCACATAATATTTATTATATTTCGAAAACATTAATTATTTGAAACAATGTTTATAAAATGCTTCTAGAAAATTTAAGGTTTTTCAAAAATAACTCAGTAATTCATTTGTTTTTTCAAACTTTAATAACATCCTTTGCCACTATTTAATTATTTTCATAAATAATAAAATTCATCGCAAAATTTCATTTATTTCAATGCCAACAATTTTTTTTAAAACATTCTAAGCAAGAATTCAATTATTTTTGTAAATAAGACTCATAAAAAGAATTTCAATTATATTTTTGAAAAACTCCTATAAAATCTTAGCAATTATAAAATGACTTTTCATAAATAATAAAATTCATCGCAGGATTTCAATTCTTTTGGAATACAATTTTACAGGAATTACTCAAAAATGTAATTTTCTTAAAAATTCAATTTTAAATCCTCGAAAAAATCAATTATTTAATAAAATGTTTTTTTTAATCAATTTTTTTCGTAAATATTAAAATTCTTCACAGAAATTCAACTCTTTTTAAATATTTTAATAGAATTTTTGCAATAATTCGATTATTTTCGCATAAATAATAAAATTATCCTTATAATTTCAATTATTTTTAAAAATTATAATCAAATTCCCATCAACCATTCAATTATATTGATTACATATTTCATAAACAATCAATTTTATAAAAAATTTTACATAAAATTCTAAGCAAGAGTTCAATCATTTTTAAAGATAATTAATTGAAAATTGAAAATTCATTGAAGAATTTTATTTATTGTTAACAGTAATTTAAATTAATGAATTGGAAAATTTACTTATTCTCAAAATTAAATTTCTCCCCCGAATAATTCAATTATTTAAAATCAAATTTCCATAAAATTTATATTAGATTTCCAAAAAAAATAATTATTTAAAACAAAATTTATAAAATTCTTATCGAGAATTCAAGGATTTTCAAAAATAACAAAAATTTTACAGATATTCAATTTTTTTCAAACCTTTGTTGATAATATTCTTCGCAATAATTCAATTAGTTTGAATAATAATAATATAAAATATTTTAATTCTAAAAATCATCAAAATCGCATCTCCATTCGATATAATTTCCATTCTAACTTTTAAAATAATCGTCGATCATAAATTTTCTCAACCGATGTTGATTTCTTGTAGTTTTAAGTGTATGTAGATATTTTTAATTTTTTAAAAAGCGCAGAACATTAAAAAAAATTAATTGTTTATAAAAAATTTATTAAGTAATTATTAAAATGTAGCTTTTTTAAAAATTTTCTAATTCTGAACGAAAGTATTTTTCATTCCCTTTATATTCCCTCTTGGTTCATTCATTTCTTAAATCCGTTCAATAGGAGAAATAACATTTTGTTTAAAAAGTTGCAAAAAAATTAATTTTCCAATAACTAAAAAATAATAATTTTTTCTCTTCTTTGATGGCCACATTCCTGAGACCAAATAGAAATATTTTTTCATCATTTTGATATTAAAAAAATACTTTTTCTTTTCTGTGAAAATTTCAGGAATTCTGACCCAAATATATTTTTGAAAAACAATAATCAAATACGAATAAAAAAAAATTATCTACCATAATATAATGTTTACCATATTTCGTTAAAAATAAACAAATATTGAAAATTTATAACTTTCATATTTCCATAATTCGATCTGTCAGAAGTGAAAAAAAGGCAAACAAAAAAAAACTTACACGTATTTATTGAAAATTCATTAAAGCATAAATTATTCGTATAATTAAAATTTAAAATACACAAATTAAATTAATACTACATTTTATGCACATTGTATTAAATGTAAATTTAATGCACGTTTTTCATATCTTTTTTTTTAAATCAGATTTTTATAATAAATTCAATATAAAATTAACATTTACAGTTTATATATACGTGGAAAATTAAATATTAATATTGAAGAGAATTTATGAAGTTAATATTCCGTTAATTATTAATTACTTCGAAAATCACACTCTTCACGTTTATTATTTTTGGTGTTTCAAAATATACATATATTTAATTATTATTATTATTGGTTTTTTATAATTGTTAATATTATTACTGCAATCACTGTATTTATTTCTACTATAAAACTGTAGCAAAATAAAAAAAAATTGCAAACTAAATAAAATAGAAAAAAAAACAATTACTTTAAATAAGTTTAAAAAAATTTAATAATGTTATGGAAATGTTTATAACCTTCTTTCGAAAAATCAAGTTATTTATAAACAATTAAAGAAAATTCTTTGCTAGAATTTAATTATTTTCGAAAAAGTTAAATTTTTTTACTTTTTTCTGTCTTTATGGTACTTTTTGCTACTTTTTTTAAAATTAATTATCGACTACAAACGCCTGAATTTATAAAAATTTTACAAAACAATTGACCAATTCTTTTTAGTGGATATGAAACAAAATTCCAATTTTAATCCCGGAAAAAAGAGATTGTTTGAAATTAATTCAAGGGAATACACAAACTCTCGTATCAGTTTTGCTTGCGCCTCTCTCTCTCTCTCTCTCTCTCTCTCTCTCTCTCTCTCTCTCTCTCTCTCTCTCTATATATATATATATATATATATATATATATATATATATATATATATATATATATATATATATATATATATATATATATATATATATATATATATATATATATATATATATATATATATATATATATATATATTTAATAAAAATGAAAAAAAAATTTCGAATTTATTAAAAATAACAATCGTAAAAAGTGAAAAAAATTGTTTTTCTTCATATCCAAATACTATTAAATGTTAAACAAAGTTTTTTCTTTCTTTCGGTGTTTTTTTTTCTTTTCCCCCCGTGGAATATTCCCAATGGTCGAATAATCCATTTAAATATGTGTTTTTGTTCATGGAATTGATTCACCACCCGATGTAATCGATAGCAAGTACTTTATTTTTAAAAACATTTTATGCACACGCGTTTGAAATGATATTTCGATATATTTGCTTAGGGGAAAAAAAGGATCTGATTCTTTATGTAACAATAGGCATGGAAAATTTTTTCCTCTCCTTTCCTTTATATTTCGCAACAAATTAGGAGTGAAAAACTATGAAAAAATGTAAAAAGAAATAAAAATAGTAAAATGAATAATAAAGTAAATAATAAAATAAATAATAAAATAAATAATAAAGTAAATAATAAAATAAATAATAAAATAAAAAATTAAATAAATAATAAAATAAATAATAAAATAAATAATAAAATAAATAATAAAGTAAATAATAAAATAAATAATAAAATAAAAAATAAAATAAATAATAAAGTAAATAATAAAATAAATAATAATAAATAAATAATTTTTGTAGATAATTATTTTAATATATACCATAAACAAAATTTTTCTTTGCAGCAAATAACAGTTAAATTTTCAATAATAAAAATTCTGTTTTTTTTTGTTTTTGGAAAATAATTGAAATTTTGGTAAAATCTTCGAAAAATAATTGAAATTTAAAAAAATAATTAAATTGAAATTTAAAAATTAAAATTTGGTAAAGTTTTTAAGAAATAATTAAAATTTTGGTAAAATCTTCGAAAAATAATTGAAATTTGATAAAATCTTTAAAAATTAATTAAAAATTCAAAAAAAGCTTCAAGAAATAAATTAAAAATAGAAATATAATTGAAATTTTGGTAAAGTTTTTGGGAAATAATTGAAATTTGGTAAAATCTTTGGGAAATAGTTAAAATTTGATAAAAACTTTTACACAAGAATTGAAATCTTCAAGAATTAATTGAAATTAGAGAAATAATTGAAATTGGTAAAATCTTTGACAAATAATTGAAATTTTAAGAAATCTTCGGGAATTAATTGAAAAATTGATAAAATTTACGAGAAATAATTGAAATTAGAAAAATAATTAAAATTGGTAAAATCTTTAGGAAATTATTGAAAAATAATTGAAATTTTGGTAAAATCTTCGAAAAATAATTGAAATTTGATATAATCTTTGGTAAATAATTGAAATATTGGTAAAATCTCCGAAAAATAATTGAAATTTGATAATATCTTCGAAAAATAATTAAAGTTTAAAACAATCTTCTAGAAATTCATTCAAAATTAGGAATACAATTGAAAAACTGAAAAAATCTTCTTTTTGAAAAAAGTGGGGGTAAAAACCGAAAAATAGAAATTTTTCCTT
This sequence comes from Leptopilina drosophilae, assembly GCA_032873175.1. Classification (NCBI taxonomy): domain Eukaryota; kingdom Metazoa; phylum Arthropoda; class Insecta; order Hymenoptera; family Figitidae; genus Leptopilina; species Leptopilina drosophilae. Next base: position 46,823,273 of record CM065482.1, on the reverse strand, counting down.
ATTTTTGACATGGTACTCGTTTTCAATATATTTTAGCCTGCTGAATACGAACCCAAGTCCCAAATTTATTTGCAACGTCAGGATTTTGCGAAAACTGGAAATAAAAACTGGGAAAAATCTTGTTTTCGAGTATTTTCGAAATTTTTCTCCAAGATATTTTTTTCCCACCCTATTTGACTTATTTACGATGCACATTTATAAATTTCAAGTATATCGATCGCAATTAAAATTTATTAAAATTGTTAAAAAGCCATATTTTCTGAACACCGGGAAAATTAGTCTTTATTTTTGCACTGCATACTTAGTAATAGTAATTAACTTAATTAACAATCTTCTCTGAACGTCACTAATTCACATTAAAAATCGCTTGTAAATCAGTGAAATTCCACCGATTGAGATACAGCAACAAGAGTTAATTACTAATTAGCGTGGAGTGAAAATTTTTACCGATTAAAGATTAAGAGACTGGGGAGTTTTTTTTAAAATAGTTTTTTCGTTTTAAACTCTGTGGTGCATTGGATAATTTTTTTTTTAAGAAAATAATCCTTGGAAAAAAATAATTTTTACTATTTTCTCTAAAGTAAATTTAAAAAAAAACGAAAAAAAACTATAAAATTGAAACAATTGGAACAACTATAAAATTCACTATATATTAGTAAAATTTTTAGTTATTGCAACGAATAGTTTCGCTATTTTAAACAATATATTCGCTATTGCAGCGAAAGAAATCGCTATTCCAGTTGAAACTGTTTTAAAAAAGTTTGAAATTTAGAAAAAACTTGAAAAAATAATTAAAAATTGATGACATCTCAAAGAAAGAATTGAAATTTTTGTAAAATCTTTGAGAAATAATTAAAATTTTGTTGAAATCTTCGAGAAATAATTAAAATTTGAAAATCTTTGGAAAATAATTACAATTTTGGTAAAATCTTTGAGAAATAATTCAAAATTAGAAAAATAATTGAAATTTGGTAAAATCTTTTGGAAATAATTGAAATTTTAGTAAAATCGGCAAGAAATAATTGAAATTATAAAAAAATTGAGAATTGGTAAAATTTTTGGATAATAATTAAAAGTTTGGTAAAATCTTCGAGAAGTAATTGAAATTTTAGTAAAATCTTCGAGAAATAATTGAAATTTGAAAAATAAATTACAATTTTGTAATGTCTTTGGAAAATAATTGAAATTTTAGTAAAATCTGCAAGAAATAATTGAAATTATAAAAAAATTGAGAATTAGTAGAATTTTAGGGAAATAATTCAAATTTTGGTAAAATCTTCGAGAAATAATTGAAATTTGAAAATTTTTGGGAAATAATTGAAATTTTAGCAAAATCTTCGAGAAATAATTGAAATTTGAAAAATAAATTACAATTTTGGTAAAATCTTCGAGAAATAATTGAAATTTGAAAATCTTTGGGAAATAATTGAAATTTTAGTAAAATCTTCGGGAAATAATTGAAATTTGAAAAATAAATTATAATTTTGTAAAGTCTTTGGAAAATAATTGAAATTTTAGTAAAATCTCCAAGAAATAATTGAAATTAAAAAAAATTGAGAATTGGTAAAATTTTAGGGAAATAATTAAAATTTTGGTAAAATCTTCGAGGAATAATTGAAATTTGAAAATCTTTGGGAAATAATTAAAATGTAATAAAAACTTTTACAAAATAATTGAAATTTGATGAAATAATCAAGTATTAATTGAAATTAGAAGAATAATTGAAATTTCGTAAAATCTTTGGCAAATAATGGAAATGTGATAGAATCTTTGGGAAGGAATTGAAATATTAAATTTAGTAAAATTTACGTGGGACAAAATAGAAATTCTGTGAAAATTTTTGGAAATAATTGAAAATTTGAATTTGGTAAAATTTTTGTGGGTCAAAATTGAAATTCTGTTTAAACGTTGAAAAATAATTGAAATATGATAAAAGCTTTTAGAAAATAATTGAAATTTGACAAATTCTATGAAAAATAATTGAAATTTGGTAAAATCTTTGGCAAATAATGGAAATGTGATAAAATCTTTGGAAAATAATTGAAAATTTTAATTTATTAAAATTTATGTGGGACAAAATTGAAATTCTGTGAAAATTTTTTGGAAAAAAATTGAAAATTTGAATTTAGTAAAATTTTTGTGGATCAAAATTGAAATTCTGTTAAAACGTTGGAATATAAATGAAATATGATAAAAACTTTTAGAAAATAATTGAAATTTGACAAATTTTAAGAAAAATAATTGAAATTTGGTAAAATCTTTGGCAAATAATGGAAATGTGATAGAATCTTTGGGAAGGAATTGAAAATTTAAATTTAGTAAAATTTATGTGGGACAAAATTGAAATTCTGTGAAAATTTTTGGCACAAAATTGAAAATTTGAATTTAGTAAAAGTTTTGTGGGTCAAAATTGAAATTCTGTTAAAACGTTGAAAAATAATTGAAATATGATAAAAACTTTTAGAAAATAATTGAAATTTGACAAATTTTAAGAAAAATAATTGAAATTTGGTAAAATCTTTGGCAAATAATGGAAATGTGATAGAATCCTTGGGAAGGAACTGAAAATTTAAATTTAATAAAATTTATGTGGGTCAAAATAGAAATTCTGTGAAAGTTTTTGGAAAATAATTGAAATATGATAAAAACTTTTACGAAATAATTGAATTTTGACAAAGTCTATGAAAAATAATTGAAATTTGGTAAAATCTTTGGCAAATAATGGAAATGTGATAAAATCTTTGGGAAGGAAATTAAAATTAAAATTTAGTAAAATTTATGTGGGACAAAATTGAAATTCTGTGAAAGTTTTTGGAAAATAATTGAAATATGATAAAAACTTTTACGAAATAATTGAATTTTGACAAAGTCTATGAAAAATAATTGTAATTGGTAAAATCTTTGGCAAAGAATTGAAATTTGATTCAGTCTATTTTAAACGATACTTTCGCTATTTCAACGAAAGTAATCACTGTTCCAGTTGAAAGTGTTTTTTTTAAGTTCAATTTAATCAGAAATTTATTATTGCAATTTTAGTAATTTTTTTTTTTTTTTTTTTTAATACTTTCATTTTGCGCTCGCGCCGCTCACATTGTCTTTCTTTTATTGCAATGCTAATTTCCCAGCTGAGTAATGTAAATAATATTTATGGAAGAGTAATTTATTCGTGGAATAATACTTCCTACTCGCATGTTATCAATTTTTCGGAATTCATTGATATCCTTTCTGCACGTAAACTTTAATCATCCTACGCTCGCTCGCACTGTCTAGATGCTGTACAAACGTGTATCAATTAACAGGCGCTAGATCACGACACCCCTTTCGCCCCTCTGCACACTGACCTTCTCACTTCTCCACCTTCCATTTCCCCTTAAACGACACCTTCCCTTCCCTTCCCCTCCCCTCCCACGCATCAACACGTGTTCACTCAACACACATTAAGCATATACTTTTATCAACGTGTGTGCGTTAATTGTAGTCTCTGCGGGTGTCACGATATACATACACGGAAAACAAGAATAAGCCTTTCATTTCATTGCAAAAAAAAAAAAAAAAAAAAAAAAATTAAATAGCAATTTATTCGTTGGGTTTTATGTTTCGCTAATATATAAATATTGATTCCGTTGCGTAAGCATTGGCATTTCATTTATATATGTGTGCGTTAATTAAATAGATGGAAAACATTTTAGCGAATTTTTTTTTTTTTTTTGCGAGTGGGGTTAAAGTTAAATTTTAATAAACAGTAAGTAATTTAATGAAACAAGCGATATTTAAAATAGAATTAAAATAATTATAAATTCAATAATAATTAGTCCAGAATGCCGCTTACTAGAAATCATTTTCAATTATCATGTTAATATAATAAAGTTAATCACAATACTTTTTTATGAAATATTTTTAACGAGTTCATTATACAAATCTAAATCTGAAAATTGACCTAAATTATTGAGCTTCCCAATCAAAGAGCCGGTTATAATTTTTTTAAACTTAAAATCATTACCCTGTAAATCAAAAATTTAACTGTTTTTAATTCCAATTTTTTGAGAAACATTTTGGTAAACTTTATACAAATAGAAAATGTTTTCAAGAAGTTGAAACTTTAAATCCTTTTTTTAATTTAAGGTGGAGAATTTTTTGAGTCTCAAAAACTTATAACCGGTTCTTTGATTGGGACCCTCAATTGTAAATTCAATTATATAATTCAAACATGCAATAATTTTTGTTAAATAAATAAATAAATATTTACATAGTTCTTATTTAGTTTTGCAGAAAAAGAATTATAATTTTAAAAACCCTTTAATAAATTCAAAGAAAACCTAAAACGTATAACATAATAACTGTTGTAGAAATCAATTATTTTCCACAATTTGTAATTAAATATTTCATCTCTGAATCAATTATTTATATTAATTTTCAATAATTTTCCTAAAGTTCTTCGGAATTTGAATTATTTAAATAAAAAAATTCAATATTTTACAATAATTGCAAGGCTGTCTATTTTTAGAATGTTTAAAAAAAGTTTGAAATTTAGTAAAATCTTTTGAAAAATAATTGAAAATTGATGAAATCTTCAAAGAAATAATTGAAATATTAGTAAAATCTTCGAGAAATAATTGAACTTTAAAAAAGAATTAAATTTTAGTAAAGTTTATGGGAAATAATTAAAATTTTCGCAAAATCTTAGAAAAACAATTAAAAAATTTGAGAAATAATATTAAAATTTGGTAAAGTTTTTGGAATGTAATTGAAATTTTAGTAAAATCATCGAGAAATAATTAAAATTTGATAAAATCTTTGAAAAATAATTAGAAAAAATTTAAATGCAATACAATTTTTGTGGAGAAAAATAAAAAATTTAAATTTAGTAAAAACTTTGGGAAATATTTGAAATTTGTTAACATATTCAAGAAATAATTGGAATTGGGGAAAATTTTTTGGGAAACAATTGAAATTTTTGCTAATATTCGACAAATAATTGAAATATGGTAAAGTTTTTGTTTAATAATTGAAAGTAGGGTAAAATTTTCGAGAAATAATTGAAATTTAGTAAAGATTTCGTGAAATAATTGAAATTTTAGTAAAATCTTTGGGAAACAATATTTGAGATTTTGCTAAAATTTTCGAGTAATAATTGACATTTGATAAAATCTTTTTTCAAAATAATTTGTCAAAATTTAATTATTTTCAATGTCTACTATTTCAAAAAATGTTAACAGAAGAATTCAATTATTTAATAAAATAATTCAATAAAATTCATCGAAAGAATTCAACTATTTTCAAAATTCTTTGCAAAAATTCAATTATGTTGAAAAATTTACAAAAATTCTCGTCAATTTTCAATTCATTTTTATAAATTATATAAAATTTTTCTCAACAATCAAACATTTTGGAAAAATGTTAATAAAGATTTTGTCAGAATTTAAATTATTTTTAATATATTTAGAATTTTTATCAAATTTATCAAAAAATAAAATTATTCCTAACATTTTAAGTAAAAATTGTCAAAAGAATTCAATTATTTAAAAATTTTTTGACAAAATTCTTTATGACAATTTAATTTTAAGAAATATTCAATTCTTCAATAAAATAACATTGGAAATAATTAAATTTAAACAAATTTTTGAAATCAATTATAAATTTCCACGAAGAATTTGAGTAAAGTTATTTTGAAAAAATTGAATTATTACAAAAAAATTTCATTAAAATTTTTGAGTATAATTCAATTCTTTGTGGAATAAATATAAAAATAAAATAATTGAATTTCTCAGAAGAATTTAACTACTTTTGAAAATAATTGTCAAGTTTTTGGAAAATAATTGAACTTTTCGTAAAATCTTTGAGAAATAATTGAAATTTGAAAAATAATTAAAATTTGGTAAATTTTTTGGGAAATAATTACAATTCTGATAAAATCTACGAGAAATAATTCAAAATTAGAAAAATAATTGAAATTTGGTGAAATCTTTTGGAAATAATTGAAATTTTTGTAAAATCTTCCGGAAACAATTGGAAATTTTACTAAAATTTTCGAAAAATAATTGCAAATTCGATAAAATCTTCAAGAAATAATTAGAATTTAGTAAAATATTTGTGAGAAAAAATTGAAATTTTTATAAAAATTTTGGGAAATAATTTTAAAAATTGAAATTTGAAGAAATCTTCAAGAATTAATTGAAATTAAAAAATAATTGAAATTTGGTAAAGTCTTTCGTAAATAATTGAAATTTGATCAAATCTTTGGAGAATAAATGAAAAGCTAAAATTTACAGGAAATAATTGAAATTTGATAAAATCTTTAGGATTTTAATAATAAATAATAATAATTTTAAATAATAGTAATAATTTTAAATAATTTAAATTTAGTTAAATTTTTGTGTCATAAAATGGAAATTTCATAAAATTAAAAATTTCATAAAATCTTTGAGAAATAAAATTGAAATTAGAAAAATAATTGAAATATGCTAAATGTTCTAGGAAATTAATTAAAAAATTTAAGTATTTTTTTGGTGAATAAATTTGATAAATGTTTAAAGCTCCTTTCACGAATATCTGATAAAAATTGCTTTCTATTTGTTTTTTTATTAAATAAATAAAACATGTTTGTGTATATATTACAAAAGAGTGAAATTAATCAATTTTCCTACTGAAATGAATAAAAGAAAAATTAAGTATTTTCCACTATATGTTTAATATTTGATTTGTGAAATAATTACAATTTTGATAAAATCTTCGAGAAATAATTCAAAATTAGAAAACGAATTGAAATTTGGTAAAATCTTTTGGAAATAATTGAAATTTTTGTAAAATCTTCCGGAAACAATTGGAAATTTTACTAAAATTTTCGATAAATAATAGCAATTTGATAAAATCTTCAAGAAAGAATTCGAATTTAGTAAAATTTTTGGAAAATAAATAGAATTTTTTTTATTTTATCATCCAGAAATAATTGAAATTTGATGACATTTTAAAAAAATAATTAAAATTTGATAAAATTTTCTAAAAATAATTGTAAAATAATTACCTAAAATTTAACAAAATCTATAAAAATTATTGATATTTGATAAAATCATCAAGAAATAATTGAATTAAAGAAAATAATTCAAAATTGGTAAAATCATTGGTGAATATCTTTGAAAAATAATTGAAATTTGCTAAAATTATCGAAGAAAGAATTGAAAATTTGATAAAATCTTCGAAAAATAATTGGAATTTGTTAAAATTTTTGTGGGACAAAATTGAAATTTGATTAAATCTTTGAAAAACGATGGTAATTTTATGAAATCTTCAAGAAACAATTAAAATTAGAAAAATAATCGAAATTTGGTAAAATACTTGCGAAATAATTGAAATTTTGTACAATCTTTGTAAAATATTTGAAATTTACTGAAATCTTCTAGAAATAATTAAAATTAGAAAAATTAATTGAAATTTGGTAAAAAACTTTGGGAAATAATTGATATTTGATAAAATCGTTGAAAACTTTTTAAAATTACGTAAAATCTTTCACAAAGTTAGTGTGATATTTAGTTAAATGTTTGAAAAATAATGAAAATATGATATCATTCGAAAAATAATTGAAATTTAGTTAAATGTTTGAAAAATAATGAAAATATGATATCATTCGAAAAATAATTGAAATTTAGTAAATTATTTGAAAAATAATTAAAATGTTATGAAAGCTCCAAAAAATTATTAGAAATTGAAATTTTGTAAAAAAGTTTGGGTAATAATTGAAATTGATTAAAATCTTTTGGAGAATAACCAAACAAATGATTAATTTGAGTCAAACAGTTTTTATTGTTTGAAAATAAATTTTTGTTTTGAACGTATTGAAAAATAAAGAGAGAGAGAGAGAAAGAGGTGCAAGCAAGGGAAAAGAAGACACGTGGTATTGTAATTGGAGTGTACATGTGTTGTAGTTGTGTACGAAGGTAGTTGGCGAGAGAAGTTAGACAATATAATATTGCCAACGAAGTGCGAGGCCATTTAGAAACAATTCGAATGAAGTACCTACCCAGTTGGATGTGGCAGTGGTTAGTGCGTCAACATACAATGTTGCTGGCAGATATACATATATATATATATATATATATATATATATATATACATGTGCTGCATTCACGTATCGTTAAAGTTATAGCTTTGTAAAATGTTGCATTCGCGCATTTACGTACTGCGAGAGGACCTCGTAAAAGGCGAAAAGGAAGGTTGGTTGCTGTAGGTCGTGCGCTTCAATTCTCTTTCACTCTCTTTCTCCTTCTCCTGTCATTATCACCCCCTTTCCGTCTTTTTTCCCCTTACCCCCTTTTTCACCTTTTATTCGCCCTTTTGCTCATTTTTTCCCCACCCTTGCTCTCATTTTAATTCCACTCTTTTTTAACCTTGCCCCCTGCTCGTAACGTTCATGGCTAAGAATACTTTTCATTATAACTATATTCGGGAATTTTCCTTTTTCTTCGTATAGTCATTTTTTTACAATTCACTGCTATTTGTTTTCTAACTTTTATCACACTTTTATTGAACTCTAATATTGTACATTGATAATTAAGTTTTTACAATTTTTAACCAACACAATTTTCTCTAAAGCGTGTCAAATTTAAACTAAAAATAAACAAAAACAGTAAATTATTATTAACTACTATAAATAATATACTATATAATAATATAATTATTATTAACCACTATATTATTATTAAACAAACATTGATACATTTACAAAAAAAAATGGAATTTGGTAAAATCTTTAAAAAATAATTGAATTTTTGAATAAATCTTTGAAAAATAGTTGTAATTTGGTAAAATCTTTGGCAAATAATTGAAATCGAATAAAATCTTTAAAATATAATTGAAATTTGCTATAATTTTTGGAACATAATTAAAATTTGGTTAAATCTTTGGAAAATATTTACAATTTTGCAAAATCTTTGAAAAATAATTAAAAGTATGCAAAATCTTAGAAAAAAAATAAAATTGATTGAAATCTTCGAAAAATAATTACAATTTGCATAAATCTTTAAAAAATAATTACAATTTGACAAAATCTTTAAATAATAATTGAAATTGAATAAAATCTCTAAAAAATAATTGATATTTGCTGAAATTTTTGGAACATAATTAAAATTTGGTTAAATCTTTGAAAAATATTTACAATTTTGCAAAATCTTTGAAAAATAATTAAAAGTTTGCAAAATCTTAGAAAAAACAAATAAAATTGATTGAAATCTCTAAAAAATAATTAAAATTTGCTGAAATTTTTGAAACATAATTAAAATTTGGTTAAATCTTTGAAAAATATTTACAATTTTGCAAAATCATTGAAAATTAATTAAAAGTTTGCAAAATCTTAGGAAAAAATTAAAATTAATTGAAATCTTTGAAAAATAATTAAAATTTGCTTAAATCTTTAAAAAATAATTACAATTTGACAAAATCATTGAAGAATAATTGAAAAAAAATAATAGAAAATTGAAAAATAGTAAAATATTTGAAATTTGCTAAAATTTATGAAAAATGATTGGAATTTGGAAAAAATTGCAAAAAAAAATAACGTAAATTTGGTAAAATCATCGAAAAAGAACTTAAATTTGAAAGAAATTTGAAAACTAATGGAAAAATAGTAAAATATTCAAAATTTGCTAAAATTTATGAAAAATGATTGGAATTTGTAAAAAACTGCAAAAAATAACGTAAATTTGGTAAAATCTTTTGATAACTATTTAAGATTGTAATAAATAATAATTAATGATATTGCACGGCAAACTTTTAGATAATAAAGATGATAACATTTGAAATTTAGTAAAATCATCTAAAAAGTTATTGAAATTTAATTAAATTTTTTAAAAATAATTAAAATTTTATAAAATCTTTAAAAATTAATGAAATTTGCTAAAATTCTTAAAAATATTATTGAAATCTGATAAAATCATTGAAAAATAATTGAAAGAAAGTAAAGTATTTTAAATTTGCTATAATGTTTGAAAGATAATTGAAATTTTGTAAAATTTCCAAAAAATAATGAAAATTTGATAAAATCTTTGAAAAATAACTAAAATTGGTTGAAACCTTTAAAAACTAATTGATATTTAGTTAAATCCCTAAAAATAATTGAAATTTGATGACGTTAGCGAGATATAAATGAAATTTGATAAAATCATTAGGAAATAATTAAAATTTCATACAATCTTTGAAAAATAATTTAAATTTGACAAAATCTCTGAAAAATAATTGAAATTTAGTAAAATTTCTAAAAAATAATTGAAATTCAATAATCTTTTAAAGCATAATTTAAATTTGATAAAATGTTTTCAAAATAATTAAAATTTGAAAAAATCTTTGAGAAGTAATTGAAATTTTCGAAAATATTTCCAAATTTTATTGACATTTGTTGAAATTTCTGATATATGAAAATTGAAATTTGGTAAAATCTTTTTGAAATATTTTCAATTTTGCTAAAATCATTTCAAATGTTACAAAATCAGTAAAAAATAATTGAATTTTGACAAAATCTTTAAAAAATAATTGAAATTTGGTAAAATCTTCAAGAATTAACTAAATTTTGATGGAATGAAATTGATGAAATTGAAATTTTTTTAAATGTTCAAGAATTAACTAAAATTTGATAGAATGAAATTGATGAAATTTAAATTTTTAAAAATCTCCGGGAAATAATTAAAACCTGCTAAAATCTTTGGAAAACAATTGGAAGTTTGGCAAAAATTTTCGAGAAATAATTTAAATTTGGTAAAATCTTTAAGAATTAACTAAAAATTGATGGAATGAAATTGAAATTTTTTAAAATCTTTAAGAATTAACTAAAATTTGATGGAATGAAATTTATGAAATTGAAATTTTTTAAAATCTTCAAGAATTAACTAAAATTTGATGGAATGAAATTGATAAAATTGAAATTTTTTAAAATCTTCAAGAATTAACTAAAATTTGATGGAACGATTTTGATGAAATTGGAATTTTTTAAAATCTTTAAGAATTAACTAAAATTTGATGGAACGATTTTGATGAAATAGAAATTTTTTAATATCTTCAAGAATTAACTAAAATTTGATGGAATGAAATTGATGAAATTGAAATTTTTTAAAATCTTCAAGAATTAACTAAAATTTGATAGAATGAAATTGATAAAATTTAAATTTTTAAAATTCTCCGGGAAATAATTAAAACCTGCTAAAATCTTTGGAAAACAATTGGAAGTTTTGCCAAAATTTTCGAGAAATAATTGAAATTTGGTAAAATCCACAAGAAGTAATTGAAAATTGATGAGAAATCTTTTAGAAAGTTATGTTTAAAAATTTAGTAAAATGTTTGAAAATAAATTGAAATTTGTTAAAAATGTATGAAATAAACGTTGAATTGTCATATGAATCAAGGAAAGTTGAAAACATCCCTTAACCCTTCCTCATCGAAATTTCAACTCTCGTACGTTTCGTTTACATTTTTTTTTTCTGTATAGTGAAGTTTTTATCCCCTATCTGAACCAAGCACGCTTCGTCGGTCGACGGCGCTTATCGGGTGGAGCTCTTTTTCTCTCTCTCCCTCTCTCTCTGGGCAAAAAAAGAAGAAGAAAAAAAAAAAACGCAGACTAACAGCGGAAACAAAACGAGAAAAATAATTTTCGCTGCCACGGTCGGTCGATCGGTCGTTTGGTCGGCTCGTTCTTCGCGCCCACGTTCATCGATCTTTAGGCCACGGATGAATAAACGAGCATGAACTGTTCTCGGGATTATGATATTGGTCGTTTGAAACGATCAAAAACCAATCTATTTCTAAACTATAGCACCGAATCTGCGATTCCCTTTTATATACAAACACACACACAAAATACTCTGCGGCTACTCTGTGATGATGCCCTTTTGGATATTGGAGTTTTGATAAAGCTTGAAGTATGTTTTGCAAATAACAATTCATCGGTTCTTCTCTAAAATCTTGTGTGGTCTATTTTGCTATTTTACTCTGGTACAAACTGTGTATAGAAAAACTCGTAAGTGTGCGTGTACAAATTTTAACCGCGGTTTTGTTTCGATTTTCTGTTTTTAATGAGAATCTGGTTCCAAATTTTCGGTAAATTTTGACAAACATCATGCTTTTTCTTTTTCAAAAGAAAAACTTTTTTTTTTTTTTTTTAAACGGATAAATTCTTATGTTAATTTATTTATTTATTTATTTATTTATTCAAAATTGTTGTTCGTAAAACCAATCGGCCTACTGAGGAACAAATATCTTTAATATAAAAATTACTTAAATAAAAAAAAATAAAAATAGTAAATCATTAAATGATCTAAAAATTAAAGACTTGTCTACAAGACTAACATCGAATTAAACAAACATTGATAACATTTACAATAAAAAAAATTGAAATTTGGTAAAATCTTCGAGAAATGACAAAAAAATTTTCATAAAATGTTCAAGAAATCTATGAAATAAAGGAAATTTGGTTAAATCTTCGAGAAATAAGTGAAATATTATGAAATTTTCAAGAAGTCATTGAAATTAGATGCATAATTAAAATTTGGTAAAACCATTAGGAAGTAATTGAAATTTGATAAAATCATTAGGAAATTATTCAAATTTGATAAAATATTCAAGAAATAATTAAATATTGAAAAATAATTGAAATTTGATAAAGCCGTTTGGAAATAATTGAAATTTGACAAAACCATTAGGAAATAATTGAAATGTGATAAAATCATTAGGAAATAATTGAAATTTGATAAAATCTCTAAGAAATAATTGAAATTTAGTAAAATTTTTAAAAATCATTAAAATTTGATGAAATATGCGAGATCAAATTACAAATTGATGTAATTTGTGAAATGGAATTGAAATTTAACAAAATAATTTGAAAAATAATTGAAATGTGGTAAATATTCATAAAAAACTATTGAAATATAATAAAATTTTCAAGAAATAATTAAAATTTGAAAAATAATTTGAATTTGATCAAGCAATTTGGAAATAATTGAAATTTTGATAAAATCATTGGGAAATAATTGAAATTTGATAAAATCTCTAAGAAGAAATTGAAATTTAGTTAAATGTTTGAAAAATAATAAGAATATAATAATATCTTTAAAAAATAATTGTAATTTAGTAAAATTAAAAAAAAAATAATTGAAATTTTGTAAAATCTTCGAAGATTAACTAAAATTTGATACAAATTTTGTAAACTACTAGAAATTTAGTTAAATCTTTTAAAATAATTGAAATTTGTTTAAATCTTCGGGAAATAATTGAATTTTTATAAATTCTGCATGAAATAATTGAAATTAGATTAATAATTGAAATTGGATAAAAGCCTTTGAAAAATAATTGAAATTTGATAAAGCCATTTGGAAATAATTGAAATTTGATGAAACCATTAGGAAATAATTGAAATGTGATAAAATCATTAGAAAATAATTGAAATTTAGTAAAATCTCTAAGAAATAATTAAAATTTATTAAAATTTAAAAAATAATTAAAATTCGATTAAATATGCGAGTTCAAATTACAAATTGATGAATATTGTGAAATGGAATTGAAATTTGACAAAATATTTGAAAAATAATTGAAATGTGGTAAATTTTAATGAAAAATTATTGAAATTTGATAAAATTTTCAAGAAATAATTAAAATTAGAAAAAGAATTGAAATTTGATAAAACCATTAGGAAATAATTGAAATTTGATACAATCATTAGGAAATAATTGAAATTTAATAAAATCATTAGGAAATAATTGAAATTTAGTTAAATGTTTGAAAAAATAATAAGAATATAATAATATCTTTAAAAAATAATTGTAATTTAGTAAAGTCTTTAAAAAAAATAATTGAAATTTTGTAAAATCTTCGAAGAGTAACTAAAATTTGATACAAATTTCGTAAACTACTAGAAATTTAGTTAAATCTTCAAAAATAATTGAAATTTGTTTAAATCTTCGAGAAATAATTGTATTTTTATAAATTCTTCATGAAATAATTGAAATTAGATTAATAATTGAAATTCGATAAAATCTATGATAAATAATTAAAATATGATAAAACCTCTGAAAAATAATTGAAATTTGTTAAAATTTATGATAAATAATTCGAATTTGATAAAACCTCTGAAAAATATTTGAAATTGATTAAAATTTTTGTAAAATAATTAAAATTTGCGAAAGCATTTTTAAAATAATTTAAACTTGACAAAATCATTGAATAATATTAGAAACATAGTAAAAGATTTGAAATTGGATAAACTGTACGAAAGTTAATTTGGTACAATTTGGTAAAATCGACGAAAAATAACTAAAATTTGATAAAATATTGAAAACTAATTAAAATTCAGTAACATTTTTAAAAATTATTCAAATGTTACCAAACTTGCAGATTTATATAAAGAGAACCTTGAGCAACGAACAAAAATCAATTTTCAAATATATCTCGATAATTAAATAAATAATTTATATTAGCGACAGTTAATTATACTTTTGTCACAAGAAGCGTTATCTAAAAGTGTTTAAAGTAGGTTAATAAATAAATTATCATTATAATTTTTAATTTATTGCTATACCAATTTAGCAAATTGGTTGACTTTTCGAAACATGTTAATCCTGTTTTTTTATAAATATAACTCTATTTCTGTACTTTTCTTCTCCTTTTAATAATATTCAACTCATTATTTATTTCAATATACATTTAAATATACACCGAAAGAAATTTATTATCTAAAAATATAAGAATTATTTTATTAACAAATAATAAAGTTCCATTTGCATTTTTCTCTAATGAAGATTAGGAAAAATGTCGATTTTCTGTTTAGAAAGCAGGGAAAATAGTTTTGAATTAACATTTAACAGTAAATAGAATTTTGATAGTAAATATTGCTTTTTGAAATCGCTATTTACGTTTAAAACAATTTTTTCCTATTCAAAATTTAAAAAGAGAGAATAGAGAGCTAAAGAAAGGAAAAAAAAAAATGAGAGAGAAAAAGAGAAATATGCAGTATTTTTAGAAGAATATTCAGTAACGCAAAAACTATATGGAAGAGTGACATTTCACTCGAGCGTTATTTTTATTTGATGAATTTCAAAAGCAGAAATTTGTATTTATGCCAAATAAAATATTAAACATATAGTGGAAAATACTTAATTTTTCTTTTATTCATTTCAGTAGGAAAATTGATTAATTTCACTCTTTTGTAATATATGCACAAACATGTTTTATTTATTTAATAAAAAAAACAAATAGAAAGCAATTTTTATCAGATATTCGTAAATGGAGCTTTAAACATTTATCAAATTTATTCACCAAAAAAATACTTAAATTTCAATTATTTTCTTAGAACATTTAGCATATTTCAATTATTTTTCTAATATTAATTTTATTTCTCAAAGATTTTAAGAAAATTTCAATTTTATAAAATTTTCATTTTATCACACAAAAATTTTACTAAATTTTAATTATTTCCTAAAGATTTTATCAAATTTCAATTATTTCTCGTAAATTTTAGTAAAACTTCAAATTGTTTCCGGAAAATTTTACAAAAATTTCAATTCTTTCCAAAAGATTTTACCAAATATCAATTATTTTTCTAATTTTGAATTATTTCTCGAAGACTTTATCAAAATTGTAATTATTTCCCAAAAAATTTACCAAATTTTAATTTTTTTTCAAATTTCAATTATTTCCCGTAAATTTTAGCTTTTCAATTATTCCCTAAAGATTTGATCAAATTTAAATTATTTACCAAAGACTTTACCAAATTTCAATTATTGTTCTAATTTCAATTATTTCCCGTAAATTTTAGCTTTTCAATTATTCCCTAAAAATTTGATCAAATTTAAATTATTTACCAAAAACTTTACCAAATTTCAATTATTTTTTAATTTCAATTAATTCTTGAATATTTCTTCAAATTTCAATTATTTAAATTATTTCCCAAAATTTTTATAAAATTTCAATTTTTTTCCACAAATATTTTACTAAATTCTAGTTATTTCTTGAAGATTTTATCAAATTGCAATTATTTTGCGAAAATTTTAGTAACATTTCCAATTGTTTCCGGAAGATTTTACAAAAATTTCAATTATTTCTAAAAAATTTTACCAAATATCAATTATTTTTCTAAGTTTGAATTATTTCTCGAAGATTTTATCAAAATTGTAATTATTTTCCAAAAAATTTACCAAATTTCAATTTTTTTTTCAAATTTCAATTATTTCCCGTACATTTTCGGCTTTTCAATTATTCCCTTAAGATTTGATCAAATTTCAATTATTTACCAAAGATTTTACCAAATTTCAATTATTTTTCTAATTTCAATTAATTCTTGAATATTTCTTCAAATTTCAATTATTTAAATTATTTCCCAAAATTTTTATGAAGTTTCAATTTTGTCCCACAAATATTTTACTAAATTCTAATTATTTCTTGAAGACTTTATCGAATTTGCAATTATTTTTCGAAAATTTTAGTAAAGTTTCCAATTGTTTCCGGAAGATTTTACAAAAATTTCAATTATTTCCAAAATATTTCATCAAATTTTAATTATTTTTCTAATTTTGAATTATTTCTCGAAGATTTTATCAAAATTGTAATTATTTTCCAGAAAATTTACCAAATTTCAATTTTTTTCAAATTTCAATTATTTTTCAAAGATTTTATGAAAATTTCAATTATTTTCCAAAAACTTTACAATTATTTTAAAAAGTGGTGAAATTCTTCTGAGAAATTCAATTATTTAATTTTTTTTCAAAGAATTTAATTATATTCAAATGTTTTAATGAAATTCTTTTGAAACAATTCAATTTTTTCAAAATAACTTTAATCAAATTCTTTATGGAAATTTAGATTTCAAAAATTTGTTTAAATTTAATTATTTCCAACGTTATTTTCTTAAAGAATTGAATATTTCTTAAAATTAAATTGTCATAAAGAATTTTGTCAAAAAATTTTTAAATAATTGAATTCTCTTGACAGTTTTTACTTAAATTGTTAGGAATAATTTTATTTTTTGATAAATTTGATAAAAATTCTAAATATATTAAAAATAATTTAAATTCTGCCAAGATCTTTATGAACATTTTTCCAAAATGTTTGATTGTTGAGAAAAATTTTATATAATTTATAAAAGTAATTGAAAATTGACGAAAATTTTTGTAAATTTTTCAACATAATTGAATTTTTGCAGAGAATTTTGAAAATAATTGAATTCTTCCGATGAATTTTATTAAAATATTTTATTAAATAATTGAATTCTTCTGTTAACATTTTTTTGAAGTAGTAGACATTGAAAATAATTAAATTTTGACAAATTATTTTGAAAAAAAAAAATGAAAAAATTTAAAAATAGGAAAAGCGTGGCAACCCTGTTGAATTTTAGTAACAGATTAAAAAAAAACTGCCTCCAGGTATCAAAAATCATTCTCTTTCTCTCAAATGTAAAAATAACGACAAAAATAAATCGAAAATAAATGGGAATTGTTTTTTTTAATGAATGAAACAAGTTTATTCAGCACATAAATTGTATAAGTTTATATATATATATATATATATTTTTTTTTTGCGAATGAATGAATTATAATTAGTAACTCTGTTCGTGTTTAATTTTTTTTTCGTCTCTTTTTTTTTTGTTTGCGGTATAACATTCAAATTGATTGTCGTGCAGAAGATATATACTTTAATCGCTTTTGTTCTGCTGATTGTCTCAGGTCGTAATACAAAAGAAAAAAAAAGTGCAAAAAAAGCATTCGTGGAAACGCATGAACTGAAACGGAAGCTCAAGAGAGCTCTCTCTCCCAGGTTCGATCGCTACAGCAGAATAAGCAAGAGTTTTAAAAGTAGTGTAAGTTTCTCATAGTCAGACAAGAAAATAAGGGAAAAAAAAACTCGAGTGCATCAATAGAAGATTCTCAGTTCAAGTGAAAAAAAAAAAAATTGTTTTCCTTGCTTTCTTCGGCAAAAAATAAAATTTAATTTTGTAAGTAATAAAAAAAAATGTTGATAACATTTATCAATATAGTTTTCATAGAGGAAAAAAAATTGTCAATGTAGAACTACTATTTCAAAATATTTTAACAAGAGAATTGAATTATTTAAAAATTTTGTTAGAAACATTTTTTTATTACTTCCAACAGATCGTAAAAAAAAGTATATTAAATATTAGGTTTTAGGATGATAAAATTAAAGTAAAAAAAATATATCTTCACAAAAGCAACTATAATGTTAAAGTTGTAATTTCAACTACAAATTTGGTTTTCTTAACAATCTTGAGCTTTTCTTTTGAAGTAAATCCGTGAGTAGGATGAAAGAGGAAGTTTAATTAAAGCAGCATGCAAGAAAGGTAAAAAAAAAAAAATACAATACAACGTGGGGTCAAAAATGTAAAAAAAAGAGTCGAGAATAAAAATGCACTCTACATTTCGGAAAAGATAATTCTGACAATGTATAAAGAAACAAATTATTAACTTCTCTTATTCTACTTTTTTAACATATTATTTATTTATTATTATTATTATTATTATTATTATTATTATTTATTATATATTATTACTATTATTATTATTTATTATACATAATGATTTATTATTTATTTATTTATTTTATTTTTTTTAATTTTATCAGGCTTCGGATCGACTTTAATAAACAAAAAAAGTCGCTTTAGTCGATTAAAAATAGAAAAAAGTCGAAAAAGTCGATTATTTAATTCAGAGTTGTCACAAAAATTCAAATTAATCAAAACTTGTATAATTTTGCTAAATAAATTCTCAAATACTTCTTACTTCTTTATTCACAAGAAATACAAATTTTTAAATTTCAACTTTTCAAATTTAATAATTTCTAAAAATTAAAACTATAACCCTCTTAGAAATTTAATTACTTTCTACAATTTTTAACTAAACTTCAACTCTAAATCAATTATCTCTATGAATTTTTAATCATTTTTTTCAAATTCTTCAAAAAATCAATTATTTGAATAAAGAATTTAAATTTTCAAATTTTTTATGATAATTTTTGTATTTTTGTATTTAAAGATATTAATTAAGGTAGAACATTTTTAAAAATTATAATAAAGAAATTCGTAAAAATTAACTTTTTAAAAATATTTTTAAATGATTTATTTACCAAAGACTTTACGAAATTTCAATAATTTTTCTAATTTTAATTAATTCTTGAAGATGTCTTCAAATTTCAATGATTTAAATTGTTTTCCAAAATTTTTATAAAATTTAAATGTTGTCTCACATATATTTTACTAAATTCTATTTATTTATTTAGTAGATAAACGGGTGGAAAATACCCTTTACATAATTTAATATACACATAAGTAATATTTAGATAATATAAATTTAACTACGACCAGATCAGAAAATTGTAATTATACATTTTCGTTTAAGACAATAGCTCGTAATGCGGCGACAAATCTCTCCATTTTCGTATCAAAAAAATCAAGACTAATAGGGCAACAATTCGCTTGCCTACAAAGTCTAGCAATAATAGAATTCTTTCCATAATTAGTTCTATGTTTCTTAATATAAAACAAATTATAGCCTCTTAAAACTCTAACTGGAGTATAAAAATTAACCTGAGAGAGAATTCTAGGACAATACACGATGCCGTTTATAATTTTAAACAAAAAAAGCAAGTCATTATATTGAAACCTTGTGTGTATCTTAGGAATTTTTAATTGCAAACGTAAAGCATCATAGTTATGGGAAAAAAAATCATAACCAATACCAAGCTGCCTAGCCAGAAAGCGCAAAAAACGATTCTGGACTCTTTCAAGTCTAACAATGTGAATGAGGTAAAAAGGCGACCATATTACAGAAGCATATTCAAGGATTGATAAAACAAAGGAATAATACAGAACTTTAAGGGAAATCAAACTTTTAAAATTAGATGCATTTCGTATAATAAAACCCAATAATCGAACAGCCTTGTTTACAACAACAGCAACATGGTTAGAGAAGGTCAAATCTTCACTGAAGACAACTCCCAGATCGCTCACCTGGGTCACTCGATTTAAAGAGAAATTATCAAGTTTATAGTCATGATTAATAGTAACTTTTTTCTTAGAAAAAGAAATTACAGAACATTTATTGATGTTAAAATGAAATTTACTACCAATACACCATTGATGTAGACGATCTAAGTCAGACTGAAAATTTATAAAATCATCATGAGAACCAATAGTCATATATAATTTCAGATCGTCGGCAAAAAGTAAAAAAGAACAAAATTTAAATACAGAATTTATGTCATTAATGAATAAAAGAAATAATAGGGGACCCAGGTGAGATCCTTGAGGGACACCAGAAGTTGCCGTAAACATTTCAGAGTAAACACCATCCACACGGACACATAGGCAATTAGCAATTAAATAACTACGAAACCAAGAAAGAATATTAGGGCCAATGCCCAGTAATTTTAGCTTTTTTAAAAGAATTTCATGATCAATCTTATCGAATGCCTTAGCAAAGTCCGCGTAGACGGCGTCAACCTGATGACCTCCCTCAACTGCAGAAACCAAATATTCATAAAAAACACCAAGATTAGTAGAAACTGATCTACCCCTAAGAAATCCGTGCTGCTCGTCAATAATCACTCCGGAAACAGATAAATAAAGTTCATCATATAAAATACTCTCAAAAATCTTCGGAATTGTGCTGAGAATAGAATTCTAATTATTTCTTAAAAGATTTTATCAAATTTTCAATTATTTTTTGACAATTTTAGTAAAATTTCCAATTGTTTCCGGAAGATTTTACAAAAATTTCAATTATTTCCAAAAGATTTTACCAAAATTCAATTATTTTTCTAATTTTGAATTATTTCTCGAAGATATTATCAAAATTGTAATTATTTTTCATAAATTTACCAAATTTTAATTGTTTTTCAAATTTCAATTATTTCTCAAAGATTTTACGAAAATTTCAATTATTTTCCAAAAACTTTACAATTATTTTAAAAAGTAGTGAAATTCTTCTGAGAAATTCAAAACTTGTATAATTTTGCTAAATAAATTCTCAAATACTTCTTACTTCTTTATTCACAAGAAATACAAATTTTTAAATTTCAACTTTTCAAATTTAATAATTTCTAAAAATTAAAACTATAACCTCTTTTAGAAATTTAATTACTTTCTACAATTTTTATCTAAACTTCAACTCTAAATCAATTATCTCTATGAATTTTTAATCATTTTTTTCAAATTCTTCAAAAAATCAATTATTTAAATAAAGAATTTAAATTTTCAAATTTTTTATGATAATTTAAACCGTCCATTTTTGTATTTAAATATATTGATTAAGAACATTTTTAAAAATTATAATAAAGAAATTCGTAAAAATTAACTTTTTAAAAATATTTCTAAAAGATTTATTGACAATAGAAAAAGTTTTACAATTGAATATAATTAAAAAAATGTCTAAAAATCTAAAAATTTGGTCAAATCTTTTCAAAACTAATTTGAATTTAGTAAAGCATTTAAAAAATAATTCAAAATTTGTCAAAATATTACGAAAAATAATTGAGCTTTTTAAAAATATAAAAAAATTAATGAAATTTTTCAAAGAATTTTAATTATAAATAAATTTGTTCTGAAAAATTATAAAGTAGTGCTGTAAAAACAATCCAATTTTTTACAATAATTAAAACCTTACATTTTTCTATTTAAAGATATTAATTAAGGTAGAATATTTTCAAAAATTTTAATAAACAAATATTTCTAAATAATTTATTGAAAATACAAAAAAGTTTTACAACTAAATACAATTAAAAAAGTGACTAAAAAACTGAAATTTAGTCAAATCTTTTCAAAACAAATTTAAATTTAATAAAACATTTAAAAAGTAATTCAAAATTTGTCAAAATCTTTTGAAAAATAATTAAGTTTTTTAAAAATATAAAAAAATAAATCAAATTTTTCAAAAAATTGTAATTATAAATATATTAATTCTGAAAAAGTCTAAAAAAGTAATTTTAAAAAAAAGTTCTATTTACTTTATTCGAAGGTAATTGAATCTTAAAAAATTGTAATAAAACAAATTTAAGAATTAATTTTCTATAAATATTGTAATGTATAATTTCTAAAAAATAATTGTAAATTTTTTTATAATTTAAAACAAAATTGTTTTCAAGAATTTTAATTGAAAATTTGGAATATATGATTATTTTCTCCAAAATGTTGAAAATAATTTTGAACAATTTTAATTTTATTATTTTGTGTATGAATTTTAATTTTCGGAAATATTAAAAATAATTGAATTTGAAAAAAAGAACGTAATAATTCAGAGAATTATTCTTTTCTAAACTATTTTAATATTATTTTTAAAACCTATTTTTCATTCATTTTCATTTTTATTGAATCTACACTTGAAAATCTTCAAGTTATAATTTATTATAATTTTTGATAATTTAATATCATTTTAAAAAATTTCAATTAAAATTCTTGAAAAGTTAATTTTCAAAAATTGGAATAAAAAACACTTGAAAAGAGGATTTAGTTTTAATTAAATTTTAAAGAATTTTAATTTTTGAAAATCTTTTTAATTGTAAAATTTCGAAACATTTAATTAGAAAACTGATTGAAAAGTAAAGTTCCAAAAGTTTGTCTGCAAGTTATATTTGGTACGGTATAAAAATCGAAATCGCATTTTATACCAAAAATATTGCATTTTGGAGCAAAATTTGGAAGAAAAGTCGAAAAAGTCGCAATTTTTTAAGAAAAGTCGATAAAAATAATAATTTGTAAATGTATTTGTAAATAGTCGAAAAAAGTCCGAAAAATCGTAATATCCAAGGCCTGTTTTATAAATGAAAAAAAATTTAGGAAAAAAAAGAATTTGGTTAACAATTTCGAAGAAGTAGAAAAATGCATATTTTACTTTTTAAGAAAATATTTTTATTACATAAAATTCGAGCCGCATTATTTGACAAAAAAGTTTCTTATTTGCAAATTATTTGTTTTTCTTGAGTAATATGTGAATAATTATTCTTTAGATATGCTCTCGTAATATAATACTGAAAGATATATATAAATTTATGGCTTCTTTGTACTTTATTTAATTTATGACCTCTCTTCATTTCTTTGCTTTAATATTATCGAGATTTACTACTTTCCTAAAGTATATTTTCATTTAGTTTTGACGTAATTTTTTATTCAGCTTGACTTTTATTTTTCTTTAAAAAAAAAAAAACTAAATACACACTATCCAAAGCATCTCTCTATATATTATTAATATGAGGAGGAAGAAAAAAAAATGATAAGTAAGAAAAAGAAATGCCAATGTCTCATTTCAGGAAAGCTCTCTCAAACATTTATAAATATATATATATATATATAAGCCCGATGTAAGCGACCACAAAAGGAAAGCTATAACTTTTAGTCTTTGAAAACTATCTCTTTTAGGTTTTTGTTATTTATGAAGCTGTAGGTGTAACGAAACATGCATGTCAATGCAAAGCATTCTTTGTGTACGGAAATAAGTTTTTCAAGTCGATTAATCATTTCAAACAACGAATTTCAATTTTTTTTTGTTTGCAGAAAATGTTTTTTTTTGTTTCTGAAGGAATAGATAAATTATTTAATAAAATTTTTAAAGCCTTATAAATTTGAAATTTGAAATTTTATAAATTTAAAAAAAAACCTAAAAAATTCAGGGTAAATTTGAAATTTTATAAAAATTAAAAAAAACCTAAAAAATCCAGGGCAAATTTCATCGAAATCGTGAAAAATTGTTGTTTTCTAATTATACACTGAAAAAAAATTTATTTGATTCAAATAACCGATTATTTGTCTATAATCAAATAAATATTTACTTGAATGAAATAATTTTCATTTGCATCAATTAAATAGTATTTACTTCAAATACTGAAATATTTGATTCAAATACAATTTTTTTGATTCAAATAAAAATTATTTGATTCAAGTAAATATTTATTTAATTATAGACAAATAATCGGTTATTTGAATCAAATAAATTTTTATTTTCAGTGTATTTATTCATGAAATCTAGTTTTACTCAAATATTTCAAAATTAATTGAATTTTAAAATCCCTGGAAGATTTTACCAAAATGCAAATAATTTTTAACCAAAAAATATAATTATAATTTAACCAAAATTTTAAGTATTTTGAAAATACTTTAATTCTTTGAAGAATAAAAAAAAATTGAATTTTAAAAAACCCTAATTTCTATATAAAAAAAATAATAATGATTAAATATTTATTTAAAATTAAAGTTATTGATGTTTTCGAATATGTTTCTAGTTAATAATAAATTTCGGTTTTAAAAACCAGGAGAAAATCTATTTTTTAACCTTGACAACCTGGAAAAGTAAAAGAATTTGAAAATACAAAAAAAAAGTGGCAAATCCCGACGAATATTGAAAAAGTAAATAAAAGTAAAAAATATATATAAAAGTTTAGCTTTTTTTGCAATTTGATTGAATATCACGAAAAAAAGAATTTTATCTAGCGATATTTAAATTTACATCTGATAAGGTCAATTGAACATTGAACGATTCGTGCGTATGCGTAAACGTTGCGAGGGGGAAATAGAATGAGGAAGTGTGACAAAGAGGCAAGAAAGGGCGAGTGAGAGGGAGAATTGCGAATAACCTTCGCGAAACTTTAAATGTCTGAGTGGTAACTATACAGTAGACAGTGTTAGCAGAATCGTGTACCATTTAGAAAAAAAAACCTTTCTTGTAATTATTAATTGTACACAATTATCATTTGAGTTAATTAAAAATAGCTAATTACTAACTTTAATTCCCCACTAGATTAGGTTATTAATTTACTAATATTCAATAATTAATTATCGGAGCGATTAAATTTTTTTTTGCGATTATTAACATAATTACAATTTTAGTCACTTAATTAATTAGTTAATTCGTTTTATTTAATTTACTTTTTTATTTTTCTTTATTTAATTTACTTTTTTTAAAATTTAATTTACCTTCTTATTTTCTTTACTTTTTATTTTTTTATTTAATTAACTATATTTTTTTCATTTAATTTACTTTTTTTATTTTTTTATACTTTAATTTTCTTTCTTATTTTTTTTATTTAATTTACTTTTTTATTTTTTTATTTACTTTACTTTTTTCTTTTTTTATTTACTTTACTTTATTTTTTTAAATTTAATTTTCCTTCTTATTTTTTTATTTAATTTACTTTATTTTTTTAAATTTAATTTACCTTCTTATTTTTCTTACTTTTTATTTTTTTTCATTTAATATACTTTATTTTTTTTAATTTAGTGTACCTTCTTATTTTTGTTTACTTTTTTTCATTTAATTTACTTTTATATTTTTTTCAATTAATTTACTTTTTTTATTTAATTTACTTTTTTATTTTTTTAGTTAAATTACTATATTTTTTTCATTTAATTTACTTTTTTTATTTCTTTATTTACTTTACTTTACTTTTTTTTAATTTAATTTTCCTTCTTATTTTTTTATTTAACTTACTTTATTATTTTTTTAGTTAAATTACTATATTTTTTTTCATTTAAGGGCATTTGAACCTTTATGACGTCACAGCATTAAAATATATGCTTTGCATCAATTGTGACGTCATAATGGTTCAAATGCCCTTAATTTACTTTTTTTATTTCTTTATTTACTTTACTTTATTTTTTTAAATTTAATTTACTTTCTTATTTTTTTACTTTTTATTTTTTTTAATTTAAGGGCATTTGAACCATTATGACGTCACAATTAAAAAACTCATGCTTTTCACACATTGTGACGTCATAGTGGTTCAAATGCCCTTAATTTACTTTACTTTTTTTTAATTTAATTTACATTCCTATTTTTTACTTTTTATTTTTTTATTTAATTTACTTTTATATTTTTTTCAATTAATTTACTTTTTTATTTCTTTATTTAATTTACTTTTTTAATTTTTTTTATTTACTTTACTGTATTTATTTTTTCATTTAATTTACTTTTTTTTATTCACTTTACTTTACTTATTTTTTCATTTAATTTACTTTTCCATTTTTGTTTTTATTTAATTTACTTTTTCAACTTTTTTTATTTAATTTACTTGTTCATTTTTTTCATTTAATTTACTTTTTCATTTTTTTCATTCAATTTACTTTTATTTTATTTTTTTAAATTACATTTGATTCAAATATATTGTTTTTTCAATGAAATTCAATAGGAAAAACAACAACAAAAAAATGTACAGAAAATTCAGAAATGAAAATAATAAGTAATGAATAAATAAAAGTGTTTAAACGAATTAATGCTATTTTTTTTTTGAACTTAGAAGTAGACTGATAATATCAATTTTTGTTGTGGAATTAATAATTTTTTTCTTTTTACCGGTTGGTTAAATTACGCATAAAAGTAAAGTTTTTATCGTGTAATTGTTATGTAGTAAATTATTTGAACAAATGGTTTGGAAAAATATTTATAGAATAAATTCGCTTATGTAGGAAAAGAAAAAAAAGTTCGGTTTTATTTTTCATTTTCAGCTTAATGTTAGAATAGTTATTTGAAAAAGAATAAAAAAAGAGCTAAAGAATTTTTTTTTGTTACTTCTGCTAAAATGTGTGAATAAAAGTTTTTAAAATATTACTTAATTATTATTATTTATAACTATTATTTATTATTATTTATTTCTATTATTTTTATTACTATTATTATTACTATTATTTATTATTATTTATTTCTATGATTTTTATTACTAATATTATTATTACTATTATTATTATTATTATTATTATTATTATTATTATTATTATTATTTATTACTATTTATTATTATTTATTATTATTATTATTATTATTATTATTTATTATTATTATTTATTATTATTATTATTATTATTATTTATTATTATTATTTTTATTATTATTATTATTATTTATTTTTATTATTATTATTATTATTTATTTTATTTTTATTATTATTATTATTATTATTTATTTTTATTATTATTATTATTATTATTTATTTTCATTTTTTTCGGGGTGGAAGGGGGGGGGGAATAAAGTGAATATAAAATATGAAATTTTTTATAAAATTCGTGTCTTAAATTATCTGTATCGACTTTCACATCTCTTTCTCTCTCTTTCTCTCGCATTTCTAATTAAGAAAGTCAGCTATTATCCCTTAAGTTTAAGTCGAACTAAATCCTGCATACATGATTCTAATTGGCTACCTTCTCACACCACAGTCGTGTATTTGGAACGTAGATTTGGATTCAGATATTTAAACTTCGTGCAATTTCAACTCATTATTGTCTTATCTTTCATTTTTTTTTTTTTTTGCTTTCAAGAAACAGAACCTTTTTATTTTCTCCCTTCCGAATTTCTGTTAATCCCTTTCTTCTTCATTTATATATTACTATCATCGCGTTCAAATTTTTGTCTTGTTAGATTTTTATTATTTTTTCCTGCTTCCCTGCTTTTCGGAACAAAAATTACACTTTTTACCTGACCATAAAAAAAAGTTCTAATTCAATCATAAAATAAAAAAAAAATATATAAATAAAAAAATAAATTAAATAAAAAAGCTTTTGCGTTAAAAATGATTTAATTTTTTTTAAAGTTAAATGACATCTTAAAGAGTTATTTGAAACTGCTTTATATTCTGGGGAGGGGGGGTTTACTTTTAGCGGGAAAAGGAAAAAACTTTATAATATAGATTTGAATTTATTTGAATTTTATCTATTTGAATTTATTTGAATTTTATATATTTGAATTTATTTGAATTCTATTTATTTCAATTTTATCTATTTGAATTTATTGGAATTTTCTTTATTTGAATTTACTTGAATTTTACGTATTTTAATTTATTTATTTGAATTTACTTGAATTTTACGTATTTCAATTTTATCTATTTGAATTTATTGGAATTTTCTTTATTTGAATTTACTTGAATTTTACGTATTTCAATTTATTTATTTGAATTTATTTGAATTTTATCTATTTTAATTTATTTGAATTTATTTGAATTCTACTTATTTGAATTTTATATATTTGAATTTACTTGAATTATATTTATTTTAATTTATTTTAGTTTTTTTTGAATTTATTTGAATTTTATGTATTTTAATTTATTTGGATTTTATTTATTTGAAATTATTTGAATTTTATCTATTTGAATTTATTGGAATTTTCTGTACTTGAATTTACTTGAATTTACTTGAATTTATTTGAATTTTCTGTATTTGAATTTTGTTTATTTGAATTTATTTGAATTATATTTATTTGAATTTTATCTATTTGAATTTACTTGAATTTTATTTATTTTAATTTATTTGATATTTATATTTGAATTTATTTGAATTTTCTGTATTTGAATTTATTTGAATTTTATTTATTGAAATTCTATTTATTTGAATTTTATCTATTTGAATTTATTGGCAGAATTTTCTTTATTTGAATTTACTTGAATGTTATGTATTTTAATTTACTAGAATTTTGATTTATTTGAATTTACTTGAATTTTATGTATTTTAATTTACTAGAATTTTGATTTATTTGAAATTATTTGAATTTTATTTATTTTAATTTATTTTTGAATTTTATTTATATAAATGTTTTTTATTTTACTCTATTTTAATTTAAAAGAATTCAAAATGCCAATTGCTTGTATTTTAGGGTAAAATTTTTCTACAAATATATGCGACTCGAGAGTGAAATTGAAGGGAATTTGAGGAAAAAGAAAAATGCGAGGCTTCAAATCTGTTTTTGATATTTGATTCGTAATTTATATATAGTGAAATACACAAAGCGGAAAGCCGCACGTGCATTGATGCGCGTTTTCGCGTGAAGCTGCAAAATTACACGGTGCGCTGTGTGCGTAAATTTGCCGGTAAAAATTGCATGGCCTTCGCAAAGTTAGTTATTTTTCTTATTTTTACGGTTCGCATTTAAGAAACAGTTTCTCCTCAATTTTTATTATATTACTTGCAACATTTGCTGTTTATTTATTTTCTTCTTTATTTTCTATTCTTACTGTGAACATTTGTCTCACTATCGTTATTATTATTATTATTGTTTTTATTATTATTAATATTATTATTATTTTTTTTACCGTGAACCCAGTACTTTATTATTATTATTATTATTATTATTATTATTGTTTTCATTATTATTAATATTATTATTATTATTATTATTTTTTACTGTGAACCCAGTACTTTATTATTATTATTATTTTTTTAAAACAATGTCAATAATTTATTTTTATTATTATTATTATTATTATTATTATTATCAATTTGAATCTAATAAATTTTTTTCCAACGTTTTTCTTTGTATTCATATTTTTGAAAATTAAATTCCATTTTGTTTTTTCGATTATATTCATTTTCTGCATACAATGAAAAAAATTATTTTATGCAATTAATTGAAATTATTTGAAAAATTTTTACGATCCAAATAAATTTTTTTTTCTTCAGTCTATGTTTATGCGGCTAAAGGGCGAATAAAGTTGAAACTAAATTGAATCGATAATAATGAAAAGTTAATTTTTCTAAAGTGATGTAAATTTGGATTTGAATTTAGTCTTGAGACTTGAAGATGAGATTTTAATGTTCTACTTAAGTTTAAAGTTCGAGAAGTTGCAATCGGATCTTGAACTGGTTGGCTTGAATTCTGAGTTGGAACCGCATAGTTCTCCTGAGTAGCAGTCATTTTACAATGCTTTCGTATATCAACTTCTGTTCCCATTTCAAAAAAAAAAAAAATTTTATTTTATCGCAAAAAAAATGTCTTGTCTCAAACCTAATTTTGACTAAAACTCTCTAGAAAGAAATCTAAAAAAAACTCTCTAGGGGTTTTTTTTTCTCTTTATAAACAAATTTTTATTGTCTAGAATTTTTAGTAATTTTTACTAATAAATTATTTAAAAAAAAAATACTATTAAAATTTACCTAACAAAAAAGCAAAAACTAAACGATTAATTTAAATTAGTAACTATTTTTACTAACTCAAGTTTTTTTTATAAACAAATTTTTATTGTTTCGAATTTTTAGTAATTTTTATTAATAAATTATTTTAAAAAAATACTATTAAAATTTACCTAACACAAAAGCAAAAACTAAATGATTAATTTAGATTAGTAACTATTTTTACTAACTCAAGTTTTTTTTCTAAAACAAATTTTTATTGTTTCGAATTTTTAGTAATTTTTACTAATAAATTATTTTAAAAAAATACTATTAAACTTTACCTAACATAAAAGCAAAAACTAAATGATTAATTTAGATTAGTAACTATTTTTACTAACTCAAGATCTTTTTTAAAGCAAATTTTTATTTTTTCGAATTTTTAGTAATTTTTTACTAATAAATTATTTTTAGAAAAACTACTAATCGGCGTTGTAAAATGTACCTAACACAAAATCAAAAAGTAAATGAATAATTTAAATTTGTAACTATTTTTACTTAATCAAGTTTTTTTTTTTAACACAAAAATTAAATTTCTGATTTTTATTTTTTACGTTTTAAGCCCAAAAAAGGAATTTTAAGAAAAAACTATAGTTTCAACTGTAAAGACTTTGTTTTCACAGTTTTCGTACTATTTTTTATTTACATATCTAATTTTCTCACTTTTAATCACTTATAAATTTGTCCCAACAAAACTTTTCAACTAAAACCATTTTTATTTAATATTTTTATAAGAAACAGAAGTCTCTTCAAAAGTAAATTACACACTTATTTTCAGTTATTTTTATTCCATCAATTATATGATAAAAAAAACTTTCCATAAGAAAAAAAAACTTTTTTTTTCCTATCATTATGGAATGTAGGTGTGATTTTTTTTCCTTTATATAAAGAAATAAGTAAAGGAAAAGTGATTTAAATATTTTAAATGCCTTCTATTTATAAACAAAATGAAAACATTCCCACGTATTTGAAAAAGTCGTTTTTAAGTTAAACAATGGGCTTTAATATTTTTTTTATCATTTTGAATACATTTTTTTTTTTTTTTTTTTTTTTTTGAAAAAGGAAAATAGAAATGGTGCGGCTTTTTGTTAAATGAGAAACGTTATACATACTGGATTGCTTTTCACATTTGGGATGCTGAAAGTGGCATGCCGCCTAGTCTGGCTGTTTGCTTTGATTAATACAATTTAAGCGTTGGAGAATTAGTGCTTTTGGGTGTCACGCACGCTGCTGGATTTTCTTCTTTTTCCGCCCCCCCAAAAAAAAGGAAAGTGGGGAAAAATTTCCATACATATATTCTAAAAGGAAAACCTTCAAATAATTTTCATTCTTCGAAAATTGCCATTTTCCAAACTAAGCTAATTTTTTTTTTTTAGCTAATTATCTCCATCACTGTGAATTAGTGAATTGTAAATTTAATCGTAAAAATGTTTATGAAATTTTAGTGTAATTTTTCCAAATTTATTTTTCCAAAACCATTAAATTAAAAATGATTCCTTTCTCCACAAAAAATGTGACAATATTTATATAATGTATTTTTTATTTATTTTTTCGGAAATACGTAATTGAAAATATTAAAAAAAAATTTTGAATTTTGAAAAAATTGGAAGCAAGGTTTTATTTTTAAATTAACGGTGAAATGCTTTCTTATAATTGACTGAAATGGACTATTTCTTATCAGTGAAATTATAAATATTAATATTGTAAAAAGTTATAAGGAAAATAATTTTTTTTTTTTTTTTTTTTTTTTTTTAATGAAAAGTGACCGGAAAAAGAATTTGTTAACCGGAATTGAGAATCCCTGCTTTGCGTATCGCTCTGACATAGAGCACAACGGTCACTTTTTCGAGTTGAACTATTTGAAGGTTTTATTTTAGTTGAATGAGAAAAGAGGGAGTTGAAAAGAAACTACCGGCGATGCGTGTACGTCACTATTAGCGCGTGTTTGTCGCAGAGGCAAACGATGATAACTCGCGCGTGCCAGAAACTCGAAGCATGTGCAAGGTCGCAAAACACAAGGGCGCGAAATTTGTTTTTCTAAAAATTTTCACGAAATATTTGCATTTTGTCAAATTACACGGATAAATATATATATTTTCATACAAATAAAAGTTCATGTATATAGTCGACGAAAGACTCACGTAAATATATATATACGTTATTCCGTCATAGATTTTTGCATGTCAAGGTGTAGGACGTTCGTTGCATTGCCGCGACGGCGCATTCTCAAAAAAAAAAAAAAAAAAATTGTTATTTCGACGTCGGCCTCGCACAAAATTACAAAATTATAAAGACAGCCTCCCAAAAGTCGTCGTCTCATTAGTTTTCTCGAGCAATTTTTTCCTTTTTGATTATTATTGTTTATTTGATTTTTTTAAAATTCTACTTCGTGGTTTTTACTTTTTTTTTTTACTAGAGCTTGGGTCTCCTACTAAATTCGATTTGGAAAAACTAATAAATTAGACTAATTTCACTGATTAGTTTATTTATATCTCTATTGTATTTTTTTTATAAAATTATACTTTGCACTCAGAGAAAAAATGTATTTGCAACTAAATAAAATTTACTGATACCAAATTCAAAATTTGTTTGAAACAAAATAAAATTTAATGAAACTAAATTAAAAATGTATTTGCAACTAAATAAAATTTACTGATACCAAATTCAAAATTTATTTAAAACTTAATTTTCATAAATACAATTTTTATAAACAAAACGAAATTTACTTTAACTAAATTAAAAATTTATTTCAAACTAAATAAAATTTCCTGAAGTAAATAATAATAAAATTTCTTGAAGCGAAAGAAAAATTTATTTGATACTAAATAAAATTTACTAAAACCAAATTCAAAAATTTGAAACAAAATTAAAATTTGTTATAAATCAAATAAAATTTACTGGAACCCAATTAAAAATTAAGTTGAAACTAAGTAAAAAATTTTTTAAACGAAATAAAATTTTTACTCAAACCAAATGGAAAATTTATTTGAAACTAAACACAAATTTTTATAAACAAAACAAAATTTACTGAAACCAAATAAAAAGTTTTTTTTTCAAAGTAAATAAAAATTGCTATAAACAAAATTAAATTTACTGAAACCAAATGAAAAATTTATTTGAAACGAAAGAAAAATTTATTTGATACTAAATAAAATTTACTGAAACTAAATACAAATTTTTATAAGCAAAACAAAATTTACCGAAATCAAAATCAAAATTTATTTGAAACTAAGTGAAAAATTGTTATAAACAAAATAAAATTTACTGAAACCAAATGAAAAATTTATTTGAAACCAGAGAAAAATATATTTGATACTAAATAAAATTTACTGAAAGTGAATACAAATTTTTATAAGCAAAACAAAATTTACCGAAGACAAAATCAAAATTAAGAAACTAAGTAAAAAATTGTTATAAACAAAACAAAATTTACTGAAACCAAATGAAAAATTTATTTGAAACTAAAGAAAAATTTTTATAAACAAAATAAAAATTTATTCGCTACTAAATAAATCTTTTTTGTAAACAAAATAAAAAATTTATTTGAAACTAAAAAAACAGTCTACTTGGTCCTGATTCAAATACATTTTTTTCTCCCGGTGTATAAATACGAAAAGAAAAAAATTGGAAAAAAGTGTTTTTTTCATTATTTTTGATTTTAGAATTAAATGAAGACTCGGGAAAAATTAGGTTTGAATTAAAAATTAAACTGATCATTTTAAAAGCATATTTCGTTCCTTAAAACTTGCTTTTTAAAAATTATAGTTCTGTAAAATTATATGTATTATTTGTTTGAACAAAGTTTGTTAAAACTGAATAACTACTTATTTAATTAAAACTTTGATAGAGTTTAACAAATGTTGCATTTGAAGAAAAAAAATGTTGTGAAAAAAATAAATTTATTTTTTTCATTTATTTTTGAACAAAAATTTGGTATTTTAAATAAATTTTTCTCCAAGTCAAGTAACAATTACTTATAATGACTAATTTTACTTATAAGATTACTAATTTCAGATAACTAATTGCTAAGCTAAATTCACTTTTAGGTTATGTCCAAAAAAACTTATTTAATTGGTTCTGATCTTACATTTCCGGTATAATTTATTTATTTATTTATTAATTTATTAATTTACTTAATAATTTATTAATTTATTTAATAATTTATTAATTTATTTAATAATTTATGAATTCATTAATTTATTTAATAATTAATTAATTAATTAATTGATTTATTTAACATTATAAAATTACAAAATTCATATAAAAAATGAATACTTAATTAATAAACTAATAATTCATTCATTTATTCATTCACTTAATCAAATTTGTCCACTTTTTTAATTTTTGCAAAATATTTTCTTATTTCCACAGACATTCAAATTGAAATCATAAAATTGCAATGAATTTGTTAGCAAAAATGTAAATTAAAAGAAAAAAATATTTTTCAAATTTTTGACATCAATTTAATCCACTCTAGATATCAGTATGATACTTCAAAGAAGTTTTTGCATTTTTGTTTGTTTTTTTTTTGAGAGAGAGATTTTTTTTATAGATTTTTAGAGATAGTATATAATGTTATGTTATATGTTATGTTATGTTTATGTTTTCTTGACATTTTTCACTAATTTATTCGAAATAACTTTTTTAAGTATTCAAATATATGAATGAAATCGATTAAAGCTTGAGTTGTGTTGAACTTTTAATTTATCAATTTTAATCAAATTTAGTTTTTAAAATATAAAAAAATCTTACGTTATAATATTTAACAACTTTTCATAACTTTACATCATTATTATTTCATAAAATTCACTATATGCATATATTTAAAACTTTATTTCATAAATCGATTGTTTGTTTACTTCTGTAAATTGTAACAATTTTACTTCTCCAACTGTAATTTATTTACTCGGTAACTTTCAACTAATGCTAATAATTTGCTTTTAGTTTTATCGTATTTCACATTTTTATTTCGGATCATTATTATTTTATTATTATTATTACAATATTATTCTATTATTATTATATTATTATTATTATTATTTCATTACTATATTATTATATTATTATTATATTATTTTTATTATATTATTATTATTATTATTATTATTATTATTATTATTTTATTACAATATTATTATATTATTATTATTATATTATTTTTATTATTATTATTATTAATATTATTTCATTACTATATTATTATATTATTATTATATTATTTTTATTATATTATTATTATTATTATTATTATTATATTATTATTATTATTATTATTATTACTCTTATTAATTATTATTTCATTATTTTCCGAAAAACTTTTCCGATTACGTTTCACCTTATGTTTCAATGTTTTTTCAAAAATTTATTTTAAAATTTCCACTATTCAAGATATTTTAAAATTCTATTTTGTTTTTTACACAGTTGCTGACATTCAGAATATTTGGAGATCGAGTAAAATTTCCGTTTGAACTTTTTCACTTTTCCGAATAAGTTGGCAATTTTTAATAATTTCACAAAAAAATTGTCTTATATTGGTTTGCGTTATTAGATTTTAATCGCACCTGACACTTGGGGAAAACAAATTTTCCTTATTTAGCAATTTTCTTTTTTCAACGAGTTTTTTCTTTTCTTCTCTTTTACAGCAACAATCATTTTAATTTGCATATTTAATTGTTCGATTCTTTAATGATTTCTCGTTAAGCGACTGTGTTTTCCTTTATTTTTGATAAATTCGCGCACTTTTTTTTTTATTTTGATAAATAATTTTAGTTATTAATTTAATTTTGATCTCAAAAAGGGGAATTGGTAAAAATGTTTACTTGAATTAGTGACTGACTTTTTTTTTTGATTAGTTATTTTACTAATAAATTAGTAGAAATTAGTATCTATTAGTAGGGTTTACTAATTTTTATTAAAGACTGACTTTTTGCTTTTGAATTAGTAAATTTTAGTGATAAATTAGTAGAAATTACTATCTATTAGTTGAGTTTACTAATTCTGACTAATTGACTGACTTTTTGCTTTTGAATTCGTAAATTTTAGTAATAAATTAGTAGAAATTACTTTTTGCTTTTGAATTCGTAAATTTTACTAACAAATTAGTAGAAGTTACTTTTTGCTTTTGAATTCGTAAATTTTACTAAAAAATTAGTAGAAATTATTTTTTGCTTTTGAATTCGTAAGTTTGACTAAAAAATTAGTAGAAATTATTTTTTGCTTTTGAATTCGTAAATTTTACTAACAAATTAGTAGACGTTACTTTTTGCTTTTGAATTCGTAAATTTTACCAAAAAATTAGTAGAAATTATTTTTTGCTTTT
Organism: Leptopilina drosophilae; assembly: GCA_032873175.1. Taxonomy (NCBI): domain Eukaryota; kingdom Metazoa; phylum Arthropoda; class Insecta; order Hymenoptera; family Figitidae; genus Leptopilina; species Leptopilina drosophilae. Next base: position 46,787,064 of record CM065482.1, on the reverse strand, counting down.
GAATTCGTAAGTTTGACTAAAAAATTAGTAGAAGTTACTTTTTGCTTTTGAATTCGTAAATTTGAATAACAAATTAGTAGAAATTACTTATTGCTTTCGAATGCGTAAGTTTGACAAACAAATTAGTAAAAGTTACTTTTTGCTTTTGAATTCGTAGATTTTACTAACAAATTAGTAGAAATTACTTTTTGCTTTTGAATTCGTAAATTTTAGTAACAAATTGGGAGAGATTACTAACTATTAGTAGAATTTACTAATTTTTATTAAAGACTGACTTTTTGCTTTCGAAATAGTAATTTTCCTAATAAATTAGTGGAAATTACTAACTATTAGTAGAGTTTACTAATATTGAAGCAAAAAGTCAGTCACTAATTCAAGTAAACATTTTTACTGATTCAAATTTCGAGAGTGATGTTTATTATATTTTTTGCAAATTTCAGAGTTTATTTTTGTCTGGAAGAAATTTTTTATTTTGTAATTTTTTCCCATTGGTAGATAAATATTTCGTTTGTGTTGGATTAAAAATTACTTTGTCGAATGTTTCTTTAGAGAAGGAAAAAAAAATTACAAATAATTATTTCGTGTCTAGTGGATTAAAAATTACTCTGTCGAATGTTTCTTTAAAGGAAAAAAAATTTATAGATAAAAATTTCGTGTGTCTAGTGGATTAAAAATTACTCTGTCGAATGTTTCTTTAAAGGAAAAAAAATTTATAGATAAAAATTTCGTGTGACTAGTGGATTAAAAATTACTCTGTCGAATGTTTCTTTAGAGAAGGAAGAAAAGAAAAAAATAAATGCGGAAGTCAATTGCTCTTCACGAGACATGGGTAGGTGTCGAGTCGATTAGGTGCGTTAATTAACAGCCAACTTGAAACGTTGTCGATGACTTGTTCATAAAAAAAGAATTTCCTTTTTTTGTAATTAAGATATTCGTGATATTTACCAAAAGATGATTTTTTTAATTGGTATACATTTTTATTTTCTGTCGACAAAATGAATCGACGATAAGAAAAAAAAATTTTTCTGGATTCATTTTTTTTGGCACGATCTTGCAGATTTTTTTTTTTTTTTTTTTTTTTTTAATAACGACAACTTCAAGTCGAACTTGAGGAGAACTCACAGAGCTCGATTTTCAATATCGAGAAATAATGATATAATTCCACTTTATGATTGGAAGCACGAGGAACAATTGTGACACGCACTGACACTGCTTTACGGCAAAAAAACCAAAAAAGACACTTTGCGTGTTGTCGAATTGATAAATATTTACCTTGCTACATGTAAAATGAATAAGAGAGCCTGCCGGAATCGAACGAAGGAAGGCTCAACCGGCCCACAGTGACGTCGCCGGCCTACTGTCAGCTCAGCGCTCGCTCGGTTCCGCAGTCAACTAACCTACCGTGTGCACACACAATCAAACTGTCCAAGAGAGAGAGAGAGAGAGAGAGAGAGCGCGCCTCTTCGAATTAATTCCCTACCTCCCACGCAATCCTCCCTCAAGGAAAAACATGTAAATTCCACATTCGCCAATTGACCAAATTTTCCCAAAGAAAAATTCAAAGATTTTTTTCTAACATTTTCACGAATTTTTGCAATTTATTCTAGAGTCGCGATTATGATTCGCGTAGTAGTCAGGTGTAAAACATTCACGCGCGCGCAACGGGAAAACACACACCCGCAACTAACTTGGCACTCATACACTCGCACTCGCATGCAGAAATTGTGTTCCTGCGAATCTCGATTCACGCGCGGATTGGACTGCAAAAAAAAAAAAAAAAAAAAAAAAAAAAATCAGTCCGAAGGGGAGGCGAAAGGGGAGAGAGAGACGCATCACGCACTGCGTAAAACGCACAGCACACGAGAGATAATTATTTCTCGTGCGATCCCAAGTAGCGCACCTGACCTCGAGTCACGAATTCGAATTTAACACCCAGAGAAAGCTTTTTTATTCTATTATTATTATTATTATTATTATTATTAGACAATTTTTTTTATTTCTTATATTGACAAGTTAAGGTAATTTTATTTTATATTCATTTTTTTTCTATTGGAAAAATGAAATATTTGCGGATAAAAATAACTGTTTTTTCTTAAATTCAACTGATTTTTTTGATTTAAAATAAAAGTAAGCGACAATTCATTAAGTTTTTTAAAAATTTTGAATTTACAAAATTTTGAATTTACAAACTTTTTGGAATAATTTTTTATAACAATTTAGCGGTTATTATTTGAAAAATAATCGAAATTTTGATAACGCATTTAATAAATTATTGAAACTTTGAAAGAATCTTTTGAGAAGAAATTCAAAAATTTCTAAAATCTCGGAAAAATAATTGAAATTTGATAAAATCTTTTAAAAATAATTGAAATTTGGTAAAATCTTCGAGAAAGAATTGAAATTTATTAAATAATTGAAATTTTTTAAATTTTTTGAAAAATAATTTAAATTTGATAAAATATTTGCAAAATTGTTGAAATTTTATGAAATCGTAAAAAATGATTGAATTTTTATGAAAGCTTTTAAAAGTGATTGAAATTTAGTGCAATCTTCATAAAATAATTGAAATTTAATAAAATTATCCAGAAATAATTGAAATACGATAAAATTTTTTTAAAATAATTGAATTTTAATAAAATCTTGAAAAATAATTGAATTTTAAAATATTCTTTTAAAAATTATTGAAATTTGGCAAAATCTTCGAGAAAGAATTGAAATTTAATAAAATAATTAGAAAATAATTGAAATTTTCTAAATTCTTTGAAAAATAATTGAAATTTTGATAAAATATTTGAAAAATAGTTGAAATTTTATGAAATTTTTAAAAAATAATTGATTTTTGATGAAATCTTTTTAAAATAATTGAATTTCAATGAAATTTTGAAAAATAATTGAAATTTAATATAATCATTTAAAAATTATTAAAATTTGGCAAAATCTTCGTGAAAGAATTGAAATTTTATAAAAAAAATTGAAAAATAATTGAAATTTTTTTAATTCTTCGAAAAACAATTGAAATTTTATCAAATTTTTGAGAATTAATTGAAATTTTAAGAAATTTTTTAAAAATAATTGAATTTTGATGAAATCTTTTTAAAAGAATTGAATTTTAATGAAATCTTCAAATATAATTGAAATTTAATATAATCTTTTAAAAATTATTGAAATTTGGCAAAATCTTTGAGAAATAATTGAAATTGAACAAAATAATTGAAAAATAATTGAAATTTTCTAAATTCTTTGAAAAATAATTGAAATTTTGATAAAATATTTGAAAAATAGTTGAAACTTTATGATATCTTTAAAAAAATTAATGAAATTTGGCAAAATCTTCGAAAAAGAATTGAAATTTATTAAATAACCGAAATTTTTAAAATTCTTTGAAAAATAATTGAAATTTACTAAAATCATCCAGAAATAATTGAAATTCGATAAAATTTTTGAAAAGTAATTGACATTTTATGAAATCAAAAAAATTATTTAATTTTGATGAAATCTTTAAATATAATTAAAATTTTTGATAACATTTTTGATACATTATTTAAGTGTGAAAGAATCTTCGAGAAGAATTTGAAATTTTCTAAAATCTCCGAAGAATAATAGAAATTTGATAAAATCTTTTAAAAATAATTAAAATTTTAATAAAAACTTTGAGAAATTATAAAAATTTATTGAAATTTTATAAAATCTTTGGGAAATAATTCAAATTTAATAAAATCCTTTTCTTAACAGTTCCAAATTTGATAAAAACTTTGAAAAACAATTGAAATTTTATCAAATTTTTGAGAATTTATTACAATTTGATAAAATTTTTTAAGAAATAATTGAAATTTAATAAAATCTTTAAAAAATAATTGAGTTTTGAATAAATCATTTAAAAATAATTGAAATTTTATAAAATCTTTAAAAAATAATTGATATTGAGTTAAATTTTTAAAAAATAACTGAAATTTTAGTAAAATGTTTAAGAAGTAATTCATATTTGATAAAGGCATCAAGAAATAATTGAAATTAAAAAAATCCGGTTTTCATAATTTAAATTTGATAAAATCTTTATAAAATATATGAAACCTAGTAAAATATTTGAAATTTGATTAAATCTCGGAAAAATAATTGAAATTTAATAAAAAATTTGAAAAATAATTGAAATTTGTTAAAATCTTCAAAACTACTTGAAAGTTGGTACAGTATTTGAAAAATAATTGAATTTTGCTTAAATCTTAAGAAATAATTGATATTTAAAAAAAATCTATAGCAAAATTGTGATGGTTTGCCTTCGGCTATATTTTTTAGTTCCAAAAAAAAATTCCATTAAAAGAATACAATACGCAAAATTCGAATGTGCAGAATAAAATAAAAAGTTGTAAAAATTATATAAAATTGGAAAAAAAAATTCTAACTATTGGAAAAAAAAATATTGTTGGTAATTGGAAAAAAATGGAAGAATAATTGGGGCTTGTTGAGCTTCGGGTAGGTAAAAAGAACAAAAAAAAAAGGGAAAAAAAGCAAAAAAATAAAAAATAAATAAAATATTTAGAAAATCTACTCAACCAGGTGACGCGGAAGGCCGCTGATGCTTCAACGAGAGCTTAGATGCACGCAAACAGATATTTGCTCTTGAAGTGTGCTCATATGTATATATGCATATATACGCACAAGTGTATAACTGCGTCGATATACCACGTCTATACATATTCTTAGGTAATGCAAATAGCGCCTCGTTCTAAACTGCGAGCGTGTCTCGTGGATAGGACACAAGAGCCTAATATCTATACATATATATACCAGTGCATACGTGTACAAGCATTTGCGACGTACTTATATGATTCTCTACCGTGTGTCTCGTTTATATCAAAATATATTAAACTCGGCAAATTCATTTTTTTTCCTATTTTTTAATTCTCTTTTTGTCACTTCGTTTTTAATTTCAATTACACTGGGAAAAAAAAAAATTATTTGCATCAATAAAATCATTTTTCTCAAATAACTAAATATTTCTTTGTATCAAATATTTTCAGCTATTCATCATAATTAATTATTTTCATTGAGACTAATATTCCTTTCGTTTTTTAAATTAAAGAAAAATCTCAAACCTACGGGGGATCGAAACCCAGACGCACAACCTAAGACGGATACCCGAAGAGCTTTAACGACATCGACCACCGAAGCGACTTGTTATTATTATTATTTTGTTAATATAATTCGGTGATTATTGTTACAATTATTATTTTGTTATTACAATTTTGTTATTGTTATTACAATTTTGTTATTGTTATTACAATTTTGTTATTGTTATTATAATTTTGTTATTGTTGCAACAATTTATTATTGTTACAATTTAATATAATTATTTTTTTGATTATAATTCAGTGATTATTGTTACAATTTATTATTATTTTGTTATTATATTTGTTACACTTTATTATTATTATTATTATTTTGTTAATATCATTCGATGATTATTGTTACAATTTATTATTATTTTGTCATTATAATTGTTACAATTTATTATTATTTTGTTATTATATTTGTTAGAGTTTATTATTATTATTATTTTGTTATTATAATTCGGTGATTATTGTTCCAATTTATTATCATTATTTTTTTAAAAAAATTCGGGGCTTATTGTTGCAATTTATTATTATTTTGTTATAAAAATTCTGTTATTTTTGTAACAATATATTATTGTTACAAAAATTCTGTTATTTTTGTATCAATATATTATTATTATAATTTATTATTATTTTGTTGTTATCATTCGGTGATTATTGTTACAGTTTATTATTATTATTTTGTTATTATAATTCGGTGTTTATTGTTACAATTTATTATCATTATTTTTTTATTAAAATTCGGAGCTTATTGTTGCAATTTATTATTATTTTGTTATTATATTTGTTACAGTTTATTATTATTATTATTTTGTTATTATAATTCGGTGATTATTGTTACAATTTATTATCATTATTGTTTTATTAAAATTCGGGGCTTATTGTTACAATTTATTATTATTTTATTATAAAAATTCTGTTATTGTTGTAACAATATATTATTGTTACAATTTATTATTATTATTTTGTTGTTATCATTCGGTGATTATTGGTACAATTGATTATCATTATTTTTTTATTAAAATTCGGTGATTATTGTTACAATTGATTATCATTATTTTTTTTATTAAAATTCGGGGCTTATTGTTGCAATTTATTATTATTTTGTTATAAAAATTCTGTTATTATTTATTATCAATTTATTATCATGATTCTTTGTTTATAATTGTTTATTCTTATAATTGTTTATAACGATTAGAATTAATAATGTGCTAATTACAATTACTTCTTATTATTATTATGATTATTTTTATTTTTATTATTATTATTATTTTTATTATTATTATTATTATTATTATTATTATTATTATTATTATTATTATGATTATTATTATTTTTATTATTATTATTATTATTAATTATCCTTTTTTTTAAATATATTACATACTACATTTATTATAATCGTTCAATGTATGAACTTAAACGCTAAAATATCTCACTTTCGACGATAAAAATAATATATTAATATAAAAAAAAAAATTAAAAAAAATTATGTTAATCTCCATTCGAAAAGACATTTTTCAACGCATTTGAAAAAAAGGAATAAAAATTTATATGACATTTATTAACTTACATCTTCTAAAGGATTGATTAACTGCAGACAACTGTGGACATAATTAGTCAATAACTTAACTTAATTCGTTGATAAACAAACAAGTATGTTCGTATAAACATTATCATCATTTAAAATTCGCGTAACTGTACGATTATTAAATTCAAGTTCAAGCCTTTCTTATGCAGTACGCACTCGTGTTTACCCTCACAGAGATGACAATTTATATACAAACGAGAATTGTTCATTTGTATTGTACATTAATGATATACGTTCACGAAGCTCGTAGATAAGAATGTATCGCTTAGTGTTAATATTTCTTTTTTTTTGCATTATTTTTTATTTTTTCTTGTTGCGTCCACGTCAGATAGATGTGTCACGATTGATTTTCCATATGACTTTTAAGTTTTATTATCGAAAAAAATTTATTTTTACTTTTGGAATATTTTTTTTTTTTTTGAAGACTTTTTTGATACATTTCTTGTTAATATAGCAATTTACAATTAACTGCAAAATACATCAAGTTTTGTAACGAATTAAAAACATAATTGAAATTTGGTAAATTAATTGGGAAATAATTGAAATTTGATAAAATCTTGATGAGAAAAAAAAAAGAATTTTTGTAAAATCTTCAAAAAATAATATAAGTTTATATTCAAATATTCCAGAAATAATTAAAATTTTTTGTGAAATCTCTCAAAAATAATTGAAATTTGACAAAATCTTCAAGAAATTATTAAAATGAGAAAAATTAATGATAGTTAAAAAAGTTTCTAGAAATACTTGAAATATTGTAAAATCTTCAAAGAATTATTAAAAACAAAAAAAATAATTGGAATTTCGTAAAAATTTTGTTATGTAATTGAAATGTGGTGAATTATTTAGGAAATAATTGAAATTTGATAAAATATTTAAGAAACAATTGAAATTAGAAAAATAATTGAAATTTGAAAATATCTTAGGAAATAAAATGAAATTTTGAAATGAAATCAAAATTTGCTAGAATTTGAGAAAGATAATTGAAATTTGGTAAAATCATCAAATAATAATTGCATTTTAATGTAATTTTTGAAAAATAATTGAAATTTGATAACATCTTTAAAAAAATATTCAAATTTGAAAGAATCTTTGAGAAATAATTTCAAGAAAGAATTGAAATTGGTTAAAGTCTTTAAAAAGTATTTAAAATTTGTTTAATCTTTTTAAAATATAATTGAAATTTGGTAAAATATTTAAGAAATAATTGAATTTTAATTAAATTATTGAAAAATAATTGAAATTGCAAAGAATCTTTGAGAAACAATCGAAATTTTGTAAAAGTTCCTAGAAATAATTGAAATTAAATAAAATATTTTTAAAATCATTAAAATTATATGAAATCTTTAAAAAATAATTAAATTTTGATGAAATCTTTGAAAAATAATTGAAATTCGGAAAAGACCTTTAAGAAATAATTGAAATTTGATAAAATCATTGAAAAATAATTACAACCTAGTAAAATATTTAAAATTTGCTGGAATTTGTGAAAGATAATTAAAATTTAGTAAAATCTTTAAATAATAATTGAATTTTAATGTAATTTTTGAAAAATAATTGAAAACTGATAACAGATTAAAAAAATTATTCAAATTTGAAAGAATCTTTGAGAAATAATCGAAATTTTGTAAAATCGTCTAGAAATAATTGAAATTTGATAAAATCTCCAAGAAATAAAGTAAATTTGATAAAATCATTTAAAACCTAATTGCAATTTGGGAAAATTTTCAAGGAATAATTAACATTTTATAAAATCTTCAAGAAATAATTGAAATTAGAGTAATAATCGAAATTTAGTAAAACCTTTGATAAATAATTACAATTTGGAAAAATCTTTGTGAAATAATTAAAATTTGTTAAAGTCTTTAAAAAGTATTTAAAATTTGTTAAATATTTTTTAAATATAATTGAAATTTGGTAAAATCTTTGAGAAATAATTGAATTTAATGTAATTTTTGAAAAATAATTGAAATTGCAAAAAATCTTTGAGGAATAATCGAAATTTTATAAAATCTTCTAGAAATAATTGAAATTAAATAAAATATTTTTCAAATGATTGAAACTTTATGACATCTTTCAAAAATAATTTAATTTTGATGAAATCTTTGAAAAATAATTGAAATTTTATAAAATCTTTAAAAAATAATTAAAATTTTGATGAAATCTTGAAGAAATTATAAAAATAATTAAAATTTATTAAAGTCCTTGGGAAATAATTTAAATTTAATAATATCCTTTTCTAAACAGTTACAAATTTGATAAAAACTCTGAAAAACAATTGAAATGTTATCAATTTTTTGTGAATTAATTGAAATTTGATGAAATTTTTCAAGAAATAATTGAAATTTGATAAAATCTTTAAAAGATAATTGAATATTGAGTAAATCTTTAAAAAATAATTGAAATTTTATGAAATCTTTAAAAAATAATTGATATTGAGTCAAATTTTTAAAAAATAATTGAAATTTTAGTAAAATGTTTAAGAAGTAATTGAAATTTAATAAAGGCTTCAAGAAATAATTGAAATTAAAAAAAATCCTTTTTTCATAATTTAAATTTGATAAAATCTTTATAAAATAATTTAAATTTGATAAAATAATTAAAAAATAATTGAAACCTAGTAAAATATTTGAAATTTGGTTAAATCTCGGAGAAATAATTGAAATTTGATAAAAAATTTGAAAAATAATTGAAATTTTATAAAATCTTTAAAAAATAATTGAATTTTGATTAAATCTTTGAAAAATAATTGAAATTTTATAAAATCTTTAAAAAATAATTGATATTGAGTTAAATTTTTAAAAAATAATTGAAATTCTAGTAAAATGTTTAAGAAGTAATTGAAATTTAATAAAGGCTTCAAGGAAATAATTGAAATTAAAAAAATCATTTTGTCATAATTTTAGTTTGATAAAATCTTTATAAAATAATTGAAATTTGATAAAATCATTGAAAAATAATTGAAACATAGTAAAATATTTGACATTTTGTAAATTCTTCGAGAAATAATTGAAATTTGATAAAAATTTTGGGAAATAATTAAAATTTTTTTGTAAAATCTTCTAGAAATAAATAAAATTTGATCAAATCTTTGTAAAATAACTGAAACTTGGAAAATAATTGTAACTTCTTAAAAAATTTTGGGAAATAATTGAAGTTTGATAAAATCTTCAAGATTTAAATTTTGAATATTATGAATATTATAATATTTGAATATTATATTATTTTGAATATGTATTAAAATTGAAAAGATTCATATTTTTTTTTTGCTGTAAATTGAAGATATTTAATTTTTGAATGTAAATTGAAGATATTTAATTTTTGAATGCCGCACAATTGTAATGATTAAATTGATAATTTTCCTTGCGCAAAAATAATGTTGCGAATAAAAAATGAATTCTATTCAGAAGGAAGAAAAGAAAGATTGATCCGCTTGGTAAAATCAGTTGCCAGGTAGGAGCATAAAAAATTTATATAAATCTATTAAAAGTCTTAGATGTAGCACGTGTTCCTGATGTTGGAGAATATGAGAGGGAAAGAGTGAAAGAGAGAGAAGGGGAATGTATGCAAGTACATACATAACTATATTGGCTGCACATAATCGAGTATTACAATGCGCGTTGCGTGAACGGAACCCAGTGCCGCAATCACTGCAAGATCGTTCTATAATCTTTTTTTTTCTTTTTTTTTTTCTTTGCAAAATCTAAATCACAGCATGTTTACGAGTCGCCTTCGCACGTGAGAAATTAGGTAACGCATCATTCGCAGTCTCGTCGGCAATATTTCCACTATCCATCTCAAACCTTCCACAAAAATAATCTCTTCGAACAAATTTCTTTTTTTCCTTTTCTATAATGTTTCTTTTTCTAATTGAAAGTTAAAAAGATTAATTTAATCACAGTTTCAAATAATTATTTTGAAATAATAATAATAATTATCGTTATTTAAATAATTACACGGGAAAAAAAAATTTATTTGATTCAAATAACCGATTATTAGTCTATAATAAAATAAATATTTAATTCAATCAAATAATTTTTATTTGAATCAATTAATGAATATTTGCTTCAAATACTGAAATATTTGATTCAAATAGAATTTATTTGATTCCAATAAAGATTATTTGATTCAAATAAAAATTATTTGATTCAAATACAATTTAATTGATTCAAATAAAAATTATTTGATTCAAGTAAATATTTATTTGATTATAGACAAATATTTATTTGAATCAAATAAATTTTTTTTTCAGTGTAACGATTTTTATTGCTATTTTGTAGGGAAAAAAAATAAAAAAAAAAACAATATAAAAATAATACCCGATCTCGAAAAGAATTTTTTTTTTTTTGGTTATTAATTGAAAGATGATCGAATTTCAAGAGCGAGAGGCGCAGGGAAAACGCAACATTAGATTCGCGCGCGGTTTATTTTTAGGAAGTATGCGTAATATTGGCGCGTGTGCAACGCGCTATCCTGCAAAAGTACAGCCTCGGAATTTCAAAACATCTGATGCCTATAATGCATTAGACATTTTGTCTATTAAATCCCCCAGCTACAAATATAACAAACACTTCCGTATAAACTTGAAATTTTGAAAATCTCAAAAATATGAGACAAGAATAAATTTTTAGAAACATTCAAATTTATAAACGCGCATGATTGAGAAATATTTTTTCTTGAAAAGTAACTGAAATTTGACACAATCTTTAAAGAAAAATTAAAATTTCATAAAATTCGTCAAGAAAAAACAGAAATCTGAAAAAATAGTTGTGAAATAATTTGAAAAAATTGTTTAGAAATAATTGAAATTTAGTAAAATCTTCGGAAAAATTCCTGAAAAATTGATAAAAACTTCAAGGAATAATTAAAATTAGAAAAATAATTTCAATTTGATACAAAATCATTGAGAAATAATAGAAAATTAAAAAAAAACCTCCGAGAAATAATTGAAATTAGAAAAAACATTGTGTCATAATTAAAACTTGATAAAATCTCCTAAAAATAATTGAAATTTGAAAAAAATCTTTGGAACATAATAAAACTTTTGATAAAACCTTCTAGAAATAATTAAAATTTAAAAAATCATTAAAATTGAAGAAATCTTTTAAAAATAGTTAAAATTTTTGGTAAAAACTTCAAGAAATAATTAAAATTTTGTAAAATCTTCGAAAAAAATTGAAACTTTAAAAATTAGTGTAATAATTAAAATAAAATTCTTGTATAATAATTGAAATTTTTTAAATTATTTGGGAAATAATTGAAATCTCGTAAAAATTTTTGGAAAAAAATTGAAAATTTTGTAAAATCTTCAAGAAATAATTAAAATTTGGTAAAATATCCGAGAAATAATTGAAATTTGGTAAAATCTTTACAAAACATTGAAATAGGATAAAAACTTGAAGAAATAATTAAAATTTTTAAAATAATCGAACTTTGGTAAATTATTAAAGAAATAATTGAAATTTTGGGAGAGTCTTTAAAATATAATTAAAAATAGGAAAATAATTGAAATTTCGCAAAAGTTTTTGGGAAATAATTCAAAATTTGGTAAAAACTTAAGGAAATAATTGAAATTTAGTAAAATATCCGAGAAATAATTGAAATTTAAAAAATTTTTGTGTCATATTTGAAATCTCATAAAATCTTTGTAAAATAATTTAAATTTGAAAAAATTTTTTAAAAAAGATTAAAATTTTGATAAAATCTTTGAGAAACAATTAAAATGTGAATAATGATTGAAATTTGATAAAATCTTTGGAAAATAATTGAAATTTGGTGAATTCTTCAAGAAGTAATTAGAATTTTCCAAAATCTCCGAGAAATAATTGAAATTTGATAAAATCTTCAAGAAACAATTGAAGTTTGGTAAATTTTCCAGAAATAATTCAAAATTTGGTAAAGTTTATAAGATAATTGAAATTTGAAAAAATATTGAAAACTAAAAAATATTTCAAAAAATAATTGAATTAAAATATAGGAATTGAAATTTGGTTAAGTTTTCGGGAAATAATTGAAACTTTGGTAAGATTTTCGAAAAATAATTGAAATTTGAAAAATACTTGAAATTTGGTAAAGTCTTCCAGAAGTAATTGAAATTTGATAAAATCTTTAAAAAATAATTAAAATTAGAAAAATAATTAAAACTTGATAAAATCTTTGTAAAAGAATTGAAATTTAATGAAGTCTTTTGAAAATAATTAAAATTAGAAAAATAATTGAATCTTGATAAAATCTTTGTAAAATAATTGAAATTTAATGAAGTCTTTTGAAAATAATTAAAATTTTATATAATGTTTAGCAAATAATTAAAATTTGAAAAATTATTGAACATTGATAAAATATTCAGAGACTAATTGAAATTTGATAAAATCTTTCAGAAGTAATTGAATTTCATAAAATCTTTAAGAAATAATTGAAAATTAAAGAAATAATTGAAATTTGATAAAGTATCTGAGAAATAATTAAAATTCGATAAAAACATCAAGAAATATTTGAAATTTGGTAAATTATTAAAGAAATAATTGAAATTTTTGTATAATCTCTAAGAAATCATTAAAAATAGGAAAGTAATTGAAATTTCGTAAAAATGTTTAGGAAAGAATTGAAAATTTAATAAAATTTTAAGGAAATAATTGAAATTTTATAAAATCTTTGTAAAACAATTTAAATTTGATAACATTTTTCAAAAACAATTAAAATTTGATAAAATCTTTAAAAAACAATTAAAATTTGAAAAATGATTGAAAATTTATGTAATCTTTAAAAAATTATTGAAATTTGGTAAATTCTTCAAGAAGTAATTGGAATTTTCTAAAATCTCCGAGAAATAATTGAAATTTGATAAAATCTTTTAAAAATAATTGAAATTTGGTAAAATCTTTGAGAAATAATCAAAATTTGAAGAATGATTCAAAATTAATTAGATCTCTGGAAAATAAGTTGTTTTTTTAATTTTTTCGAGAAATAATTGAAATTTGATAAAATATTTGAAAAATAATTTAAGTTTGATACAATCATTTAAAATAGTTAAAATTTGTTAAAATTAAACAAAAATAATTGAAAATTGCTTAAATTTTTAAGAAATAATTGAAATTTGAAAAATACTCAGAAGCAATTAAAGTTTGTTAAAATCTTCAAAAAATACTTCAAAATTGAAAAAGTAATTGAATATTGATGAAATCTTTGGAAAGTAATCAAAATTTTGGTAGAATCTTTAAAAAGTAATTAAAAGTTGGCTAAAATTTTCCAAAAAAAAATTGAAATTTCAAAAAATCATTGTGTATAGATTGAAACTTAATAAAATCTTTGTAAAATAATTGAGATTTGGCAAAATCTACAAGAAATAATTGGAATTAGAAAAATAATTGAAACTTGATAACATCTTTGTAAAATAATTGAAATTTGATGAAGTCTTTGGAAAATAATTGAAATTTAATAAAGTCTTCAGCAAATAATTAAAATTTGAAAAATAATTGAAAATTGCTAAAATCTTCCAGAAGTAATTGAAATTTGATAAAACCTTCAAAAAATAATAAAAATTAGAAAAATAATTGAAACTTGATAAAATCTTTGTAAAAGAATTGAAATTTAATGAAGTCTTTTGAAAATAATTAAAATTTTATAAAATGTTTAGCAAATAATTAAAACTTGAAAAATTATTAAACATTGGTAAAATATTCAGAGACTAATTGAAATTTTCTAAAAAACCCTTTAATTATAATTGAATTTTTATAAAATAGTTTTAAAAAAATTGAAATTTGGAAAATTCTTCAAGAAATAATAATTGGAATTAGAAAAATAATTAATGCTTGATAAAAAATCTTTGCAAAATTATTTATTGAAATTTGACAAAATCTTTGAGATATATCTAAAATTAATTAATCTAAAATTATTAATTTGATAAAATCTCTGAAAAATAATTAAAATTTTGATAAAAACACCGAGAATTAGGAAAAATTATAATTATTGTAAAAATTCTTCTCATCATTTGCAACCTTTGTATGATTCATTTTGCTTTTCTCTTTTCAATCATTGATACAATTTACAAAGAACAAATAGAGTTTAAAGATTACTTTTTTTTTTTTTTTTGAACAGAAGATGCATTATTTCTGTTGAGGTAAAAAAATGCTTAACCCGTTTTGTCTCTGTGCGTTTCGAAGTGTGTTCCATTTCCATTCTATAAACGTTGGTTCTAGCTTCTTAGAAACTCTTTCTTGATCACGATAGAAGATCGATAGTCGATTTGCAGAGGCTGCTTTGGCATAAAGGAGAGCGTGCATGTCGTTTATACTTAATCGAACAACCAACAATGGAGGGTCGTATCTACTTTTGCATTTTTTAAAACAAGCAATGCCTATACTCTAGCTTTCCCAATCGGTGATACTCGACAGCACGCAAAACGTATAGAGGTACCTATCGTATCGTTTCGACGATTACGTAATTCCGATATAGAAATACTATATCTATTGACATTATATCTGTATATAATCGTTGCTTCTCTCGCAATTCATCGAATTTTCCATATTTTATGCATTTTCCTTTTCTCTTGACTCACACGTGATTCTTTTGTCATTCTTTGAATTCAAACAAAAAAAAATGAAGAATTTTTTTTCATTCACACACTTGAATTGAAATCACACTCAATGTTGTACTGAACATTTTGTTACATACTTTCGTATTATAAGGATATGAATGTTACATAAAATAATAATTTCCCATATGTGAAAAAAAGATAAAAAAAAAGTAAAAAAAAGAAAAAAGTACAAAGTATGTCTGAAAAATATTAAAGTTACCCAAAATGGTAATAGCATGACGACTCCCGATTTCTTGTTTGACCTAAAATCATTTAACATAAATATCATTTGACATAAAATCCATTTGGTATAAAAAACATTTAATTTTAAATTTATTTTACATGCATTTCATTTTAAACATACAATTTTTATTGCATAAGCAGCATTTTATATGATATCGATTTGACATAAAGTTTATTAAACATAAAAGACATTTAACATAATTTTTATTTAACATAAATGTCATTTGACATAAATTTAATTTGACAAAAAAGTCCTTCAAAACAATTCTCATTTGACATAAAGTTCATTCAAAATAATTTTTATTTAACATAAATGTCATTTGACATAAATTTAATTTGACAAAAAAGTCCTTCAAAACAATTCTCATTTGACATAAAGTTCATTCAAAATAATTTTTATTTAACATAAATGTCATTTGACATAAATTTAATTTGACAAAAAAGTCCTTCAAAAAAATTCTCATTTGACATAAAGTTCATTCAAAATAATTTTTATTTAACATAAATGTCATTTGACATAAATTTAATTTAACAAAAAAGTCCTTCAAAAAAATTCTCATTTGACATAAATTTCATTTGACATAAAGTTCATTTAACATAAAAGATATTTAACATAATTTTTATTTAACATAAATGTCATTTGACAAAAAAGTCCTTCAAAAAAATTCTCATTTGACATAAATTTCATTTGACATAAAGTTCATTTAACATAAAAGATATTTAACATAATTTTTATTTAACATAAATGTCATTTGACAAAAAAGTCCTTCAAAAAAATTCTCATTTGACATAAATTTCATTTGACATAAAGTTCATTTAACATAAAAGATATTTAACATAATTTTTATTTAACATAAATGTCATTTGACAAAAAAGTCCTTCAAAAAAATTCTCATTTGACATAAATTTCGTTTGACATAAAGTTCATTTAACATAAAAGATATTTAACATAATTTTTATTTAACATAAATGTCATTTGACATAAATTGAATTTGACAAAAAAGTCCTTCAAAAAAATTCTCATTTGACATAAGTTTCATTTGACATAAAGTTCATTAAACGTAATTTTTATTTAACATAAATGTCATTTGACATAAATTTAATTTGACAAATAAGTCCTTCAAAAAAATTCTCATTTGACATAAAATTTATTTCACACAAAAAATATAAAAGCTCGAATCTCTTGCTCTTAATAGCAAAAAATTATTTTTTATTAAACAATTTTTATCCATTTATTTATTTTTATCCATTTTTATCCATTTTTAACCATTTTTAACCTCTTGACCAATCACTTTTATTCCAAACCAGAGGAAACTATTATTTTCTCCCCATAAGTTTTTGGCTCTTATTTTGGTATCCCTAGAAAAGCCTTTATTCCGAAGGACATCAAATTAGAGCCAAAATACGAAATCTATTTCGTTGAATTTCGTTTTTCAGCTCTATATCCTTATAGTTTTCTAAAGGATAACAAATTAGAGCCAAAAAACAAAAAAAAAATTAAAAATAAACCGATAAATTAAACTTGACGATAAAAAAAATTCGATTTCGAAACTTCACAATCCTGCGAAAAATTACATTCTATATTTTATTTTTCCGACTATTTTCTAATTTTCATAAAAAAATATTTACTCCCTTCTTGTCATTTACTAATAAACTGAAATTTGCAACGAATTTTATTAGATTCTAAAGTATTTCAATTTACTTAATTATTATTTAAATGTATTTCAAAAAAATATTTAAATTAAGCAAATTTTAGAAAGAAAGTTTAAATAATTAATTTTTTAGACTAATTTCATGTAAATTCTAATTTTAACAATTGAATATTCTGTTTGGAAATTTTATAAAAAATGATAGATATTAAAAATCATTGAATTGGAAAAAGTTTTTGAAAAGTAATTAAATTTTACAAAGAATTGAATTAGATTTTTTGAAAATATTTGCATTCTTGTGAACGATATTAGTATTTTTTTTACAAATATAATTCAATTTACAAGATGAAATTTGTTATTTTTTAAAATAATCAAATTCTCATGTTATAACATTCAATTCAGAGAATGTTATATTGTTATTTATCAAAATTATTGAATTTTGACAAGAATTTTATTAAAATACTTCAAAATAAGTGATCATTCGGAAATATTTTAGTTTTTTATAAAAAGAATTGAATTATTTTTGGAAGAATTTTATTAAAATCTAAAAGAAAAATTATTTCAAAAAAAATTTAATTTACATTGTATTTAAAATAATTGACTTCTTTTGGAACAATTTTATTAAAATATTAGAAAATAATTAATTTCCTGTGAAAAAATCCAATATTCTTGTAAATAATTGAATTCTTCAGAAATAATTCAAAAAAACATTTTTCTAAATAACTGATTTATTATTTATCAATATAATCGAATGGTTGATTGGAATTTTATTATAATTTTCAAAAATAATTGAATTTATGAGAAGAATTTTATTATTTATGCGAAAATATTTGAATTATTGCAAAAATTCTATTAAAATATTTAAAAAGAGTTGAATTTCTGTGAAGAATTTTAATATTTATGAAAATAATTTATTAAAAAAAAGCTTTATTAAATAATTGATTTTTTCGAGGATTTAAAATTGAATTTTTAAGAAAATTACATTTTTGAGTAATTCCTGTAAAATTGTATTTAAAATAATTGAAATCCAGCGATGAATTTTATAATTTGTGAAATGTCATTTTATAATTGCTAAGATTTTATAGGAAATTTTCAAAAATATAATTGAAATTCTTCGATGAGTCTTATTATTTACAAAAATAATTGAATTCTTGCTTAGAATGTTTTAAAAAAAATTTTTTACATTGAAATAATTGAAATTTTGCAAAGAATTTTTTTATTTATGAAAATAATTAAATAGTTGCAAAGGATGTTATTAAAATTTCAAAAAACAAATGAATTACTGAGTTA
Source organism: Leptopilina drosophilae (assembly GCA_032873175.1). Taxonomy (NCBI): domain Eukaryota; kingdom Metazoa; phylum Arthropoda; class Insecta; order Hymenoptera; family Figitidae; genus Leptopilina; species Leptopilina drosophilae. The sequence goes on along the minus strand of CM065482.1, from coordinate 46,768,611 downwards.
TTTTTGAAAATCCTCAAATTTTCTAGAAGCTTTTTATAAACATTGTTTTAAATAATTAATGTTTTCCAAATATAATAAATATTATGTGGAATTTTGATTTTAAATAATTGAATTCTTCGAGGGGGGAATTTAATTTTGAAAATATTTAAATTTTCCAATTCATTAGTTTAAATTAGTGTTAATTTTAAATAGAATTCTTCATGGAATTTTCAATTTTCAATGAATTATCTAAAAATAATTGAATTCCCGCTTAGAATTTTCTGTAAAATTTTTTATAAAATTTATTGTTCGTGAAAAATGTAATTATTATTAGTGAAAGTGTCTGAATGATTGTAAAGAATAGCAGAAAAATTCTGTTAAATAATATATTTTTTCCAAATTCTTCAGAAAATACTATTCTAATTTAATTGAATTCCTGCTGGAAATTTTATTGTTTACCTAAAGAACTGATGTTTTTGTAAATTGATTTTTTGTAAAGAATTCAATTGTATTTAATTAGTTGAATTGTTGTCCGAATTTTCGTGAAAATATACAAACATTTGAAAGTAGAATTTCGACTATTTTTCGAAAATAATTTACTTTTTTGAAAGAAACATTATTATTATTGTTATTATTATTATTATTATTATTATTATTATTATTATTATTATTATTATTATTATTATTATTATTATTATTATTATTATTATTATTATTATTATTATTTATTATTATTATTATTGTTATTATTATTATTACTATTAGTTTGTAGTAATGATGCTATCACTCGGTCGATAAATTATTATTAAGATGATGAAAAAATCTGTCACACCGAGTCAGGATTAAAAAAATCCTTCAGTCAGGATTTGAATCCTCACTCGGAGTAATTAATTTTTTCATCATCTTAATTATTACTATTATTATTATTATTATTATTATTATTATTATTATTATATTTGATTATGTTTTTTAGAATAGTTGGTTTATTTCCAGTATTAGAGAATTTAAAGTATAGTGGAAAGTAAAAAAAATCAGAAACAGTAGCTTTTAGTGACTGAAATTTAAAAAAGAAACCCAAATACTATCACATAAACGTATAAAAATGTAGCTTGAATTTCTATAAAAATCTGTGTGGGCATTTTATTATTTGAAAATAATTTTACGTGTCGCTAACAGAATAGCGCACACGACTGTGATGTTGGAAATAACATTAATTATGCCCGGGGCTTCCAATTTCAATTCTTGTAATTGTTAAATTGCATTTATCCGAATGAATGTCGGACGAATAATAACTTCTTTCTTCTTTTTTTTTTTATAAACAATGATTAATCTCACTAGTGTGTCAAATTTCGATTATCTCTCTCGGAGTAATTTTCGTGTAAAATACAATTGCCTGTTTTAAAGCTTTAATGCCATGTGTATAATCCATGACAAATCCTCCATTTCCCATGTATATATAGAAATAGGGATACTTACACAAAAATAAATTGCAACCAATTTTTAGGCAAGTTGCCATGCACACAATTTTCAACTTCATGCAAGAATTTATAATATTACCAATGTTCCGAAAGGTGATTCAAGAAGCAGTATTTAATATTCGTTATTTACTTATTTTTTAGGAATCCTAAAGGCTACGATTAATTAATATTGCTTTTTGAATCACCTTTCGGAACGTTGGTAATATTAAAAATTCTTGCCTGAAGTTGAAAATGGTGTTGCAATAAACAACAAACAATGCAACTTAAAATTTATCAAATTGAAATGAATTGCTGTCAAAAAAAAAGGTTTAGCAAAAGTTGATTCTTTCTGATGACGGTTCGATCCTCTTTAGTATCAATTTGGATGGTACTTTGAAAAAAGTTGCGAAAATCTTGAATTTCGAGAGTAAAATAATAGTCATTTCAAACCCCAATGGGGCCACAATAACTTGACATTAAATTTAATTTTTCAGTGTTAAAAATCGGTCCTCAACTTTATGCGGAAAGATTGAAAGTTCTAAATTTCAGTCCCAAAAAGTGTGAATAGTTCAGATTCACTGCAAACTTGAAAGAATTCATACTTTGAAATAAAATCTGACTCCACTTGGATTGTTAGGTACTTTGACAAATTAGGATCAAGTTGAGAGAAAAGAAGGATTGAAAATAAGTCGAATTGGAGAATCGATTGTCGAAGAAAAGGGAATCGTTATAAGGTTGTTAAGGAACATGGTAGGAGATGGCAGAAAGGTATAAGACTTTCGGTAATGATTAACTTACGCAAACAATATGTTAACTCGAAAATATCAGAATTAACTCGACATCAGAATGCAACGAATGGCTACCAAAAATCTGGATCAAGTGAAAAATGAATCCTTCTAAAATGAAAACAATGAATATTTTGAAGGAAAAAATGTGAAAATTGACTTTATACGAATATGCTATAGTTATTGCAGAGCAAAAGACGCTAAAGTGTACATCGAATTTGGTGAGGGTCGATGAGGGTTGCGGGAGGACGAAGAGCGACCACGGATCAATCGTAGCCTTCCGTATTCTCTCTCTCCCTCTTTCTCTTTCCTTTATCCTCCTCGCAAAACCCCTTTTGCCTTACACTCCTCTCTTCGACGCTGCATCGCATCGGCGTGTACGCGTCGTTACGCAGGCCCAGACTCGTTTGCCAGACACAGACTCTCCTTTCCTCTCTTCCCAAGTTTTCCTCTATTTTTCTCTCTTCAACAACGACATTTAAGCCCAGACACACACACACACATTTTTATTCATCTGCAAATGGGGAAATGTACATTTTTATTTCTGTATTGGTGCATATAGATCTTTTGCGAGCTTTTAGCCAACGGAGCGTAAGGTAGACTAGGTCAGTGGCGTGAATGATGGATAAAAATTTTTTAACGCACCTTTTTCAAATGCCTATTGTAGTCCCTTTTTGGAGTTTTGGATCTGTTGACTTTGCAATAATTAGAAGTTTTGTTTCTTGTTTACAAAAACCTATTGTATTCCCTTTTTGGAGTTTTGGATCTGTTGACTTTGCAATAATTAGAAGTTTTGTTTCTTGTTTCCAAAAACCTATTGTAGTCCCTTTTTGGAGTTTTGGATCTGTTGACTTTGCAATAATTAGAAAGAAGAAGCAGAAGAACTTTTGTTTCTTGTTTCCAAAAACCTATTGTATTCCCTTTTTGGAGTTTTGGATCTGTTGACTTTGCAATAATTAGAAGTTTTGTTTCTTGTTTCCAAAAACCTGTCTTCCCTTTTTGGAGTTTTGGATCTGTTGACTTTGCAATAATTAGAAAGAAGAAGCAGAAGAACTTTTGTTTTTTGGGGAACGGTTTTGCATATACATATTACGTATGGTTTGAATTATTTTTTTTTGTTGACATTTTTCGGTTGTGCGTTTAAAATCATTGACTTGGTGATTGAGTGCTTCGCACTCATCTACTATAACCCACTGGTTACGATTTTTTTTTACATTATGCTACTATTTGGGTACTTTTACAGATTTCAACCACTAAAAGCTATTATTTCTGTATTTTTTACAATTTCCACTCTACTTTATATTCACTACTAATACTAGAAACAGAAAAACTATTCTAAAAAATTACAATCGGATTCTTTAAAGCAATTCCTTCATTTTCGAAAAATAGTCGAAATTCCATTTTTAAATGTTTATTTTTATAAAATTTCAGAATAGAATTCAATTATTTGAAAAAAAATAAATTCTTTACAAAAAAAAGAATCAATTCTTTACAAAAAAAAGAATCAATTCTTTACAAAAAAAATCAATTTACATCAAAAATTTAATTCTTTCGATAAACAATAAAATTTCCAACAGGAATCCAATTAATTTGGAATAGTATTTTCTGAAGATTTTCGAAAAAATATATTATTTAACGAAATTTTCATGCGATTCTTCACAATCATTCAGATACTTTCACTAATAATAATTACATTTTTCACGAACAATAAATGTTATAAAAAATTTTACAGATACAGAAAATTCTAAGCGGGAATTCAATTATTTTTAGATAATTCATTGAAAATTGAAAATTCCATGAAGAATTTTATTTAAAATGACACACTAATTTAAATTAATGAATTAGAAAATTGAAATATTTTCAAATTTAATTTCTTCCTCGAAGAATTCAATTATTTAAAATCAAAATTCCACATAATATTTATTATATTTCGAAAACATTAATTATTTAAAACAATGTTTATAAAATGCTTCTAGAAAATTTAAGGATTTTCAAAAATAATTCAGTAATTCATTTGTTTTTGGAAATTTTAATAACATCCTTTGCCACTATTTAATTATTTTCATAAATAATAAAATTCATCGCAAAACTTCAATTATTTCAATGTAAAAAATTTTTTTAAGAACATTCTAAGCAAGAATTCAATTATTTTTGTAAATAATAAGACTCATCGAAGACTTTCAATTATATTTTTGAAAATTTCCTATAAAATCTTAGCAATTATAAAATGACTTTTCATAAATAATAAAATTTATCGCAGGATTTCAATTATTTTGGAATACACTTTTACAGGAAATACTCAAAAATGTAATTTTCTTAAAAATTCAATTTTAAATCCTCGAAAAAATTAATTATTTAATAAAATGTTTTTTTTAATCAATTATTTTCATAAATTTTTTAATTCTTCACAAAAATTCAACTCTTTTTAAATATTTTAATAGAATTTTTGCAATAATTCGCTTATTTTCGCATAAATAATAAAATTCTTCTCATAAATTTAATTATTTTTAAAAATTATAATAAAATTCCTATCAATCATTCCATTATTTTGATAAATAATAAATCAGTTTTTTAGAAAAAAGTTTTTTTTGTTTAATTCTTTCGGAAGAATTCAATTATTTACAAGAATAATAGATTTCTTCACAGGAAATTAATTATTTTCAAATATTTTAATAAAATTGTTCCAAAAGAAATCAATTATTTTAAATAAAACGTAAATTAATTTTTTTTTTAAATAATTGGCACTTTTTATAAATTTTTTTATTATAATAATAAAATTCATTGCAAGATTTTAATTATTTTAATGTAAACCAATTTTTAAAAAATTTCATAATATTGTAAGCAAGTATTAAATTGTTTTTATAAATAATAAAACTCATCGAAGAATTAAATTCTGAGCAAATATTAAAATATTTTTGTAAATAGTAAAATTCATCGCAGGATTTCAATTATCTTGGAATACAATTTTACAAGAATTACTCAAAAATGTAATTTTCTTAAAAATTCAATTTTAAATTCTCGAAAAAATCAATTATTTAGTAAAATGTTTTTTTTTTTGATCAATTATTTTCGTAAATATTAAAATTCTTCACAGAAATTCAACTCTTTTTAAATATTTTAATAGAATTTTTGCAATAATTCGATTATTTTCGCATGAATAATAAAATTCTTCTCATAAATTCAATTATTTTTGAAAATTATAATAAAATTGCTATCAACCATTCAATTATATTGATAAATAATAAATCGCAGTTATTTAGAAAAATATTTTTTTTAATTCTTTCGGAAGAATTCAATTATTTACAAGAATATTGGATTTTTTCACAGGAAATTAATTATTTTCAAAAATTTTAATAAAATTGTTCCAAAAGAAATCAATTATTTTATATACAATGTAAATTAAATTTTTTTTTTGAAATAATTCAATTTTCCTTTTAGATTTTAATAAAATTCTTCCAAAAAGAATTCAATTATTTTTACAAAAAAATTAATTAATTCCCAATGATCACTTATTTTGAGGTATTTTAATAAAATTCTTGTCAAAATTCAATAAGATTGATAAATAACAATATAACATTCTTTAAATTGAATGTTATTACATGAGAATTCGATTATTTTTAAAAATAACAAATTTCATCTTGTAAATTGAATTATATTTGTAAAAAAAATACTAATATCGTTCACAAGAATGCAAATATTTTCAAAAAATCTAATTCAATTCTTTGTAAAATTTAATTACTTTTCAAAAACTTTTTCCAATTCAATGATTTTCAATATCTATCATTTTTTATAAAATTTCCAAACAGAATGTTCAATTGTTAAAATTAGAATTTACATAAAATTAGTCTAAAAAATTAATTATTTAAACATTTTTTCTAAAATTTGCTTAATTTAAATATTTTTTTTAAATACATTTAAATAATAATTAAGTAAATTTAAATACTTTAGAATCTAATAAAATTCGTTGCAAATTTCAGTTTATTAGTAAATGACAAGAAGGGAGTAAATATTTTTTTTATGAAAATTAGAAAATAGTCGGAAAAATAAAATATGGAATGTAATTTTTCGCAGTATTGTAAAGTTTCGAAATCGTATTTTTTTATCGTCAAGTGTAATTTATCGGTTTATTTTTAATTTTTTTTTGTTTTTTGGCTCTAATTTGTTATCCTTTAGAAAAATATAAGGAAATAGAGCTGAAAAACGAAATTCAACGAAGTAAATTCCGTATTTTGGCTCTAATTTGATGTCCTTCGGGATATAGGCTTTTCTAGGGATAGCAAAATAAGAGGCAAAAACCTATGGGGAGAAAATAATAGTTTCCTCTGGTTTGGAATAAAAGTGATTGGTCAAGAGGTTAAAAGTGGTTAAAAATGGATAAAAATAAATAAATAAATGGTTAAAAATGGATAAAAATAAATAAATAAATGGTTAAAAATGGATAAAAATGGATAAAAATGGATAAATGGTTAAAAATGAATATAAATAAATAGTTAAAAATGGATAAATATGGATAAATATGGATAAATATGGATAAATATGGATAAAAATGGATAAAAATGGATAAAAATGGATAAAAATAAATAAATGGTTAAAAATGGATAAAAATAAATAAATAGTTAAAAATGGATAAATATGGATAAATATGGATAAAAATGGATAAAAATAAATAAATGGATAAAAATTGTTGAATAAAAAATAATTTTTTTGCTATTAAGAGCAAGAGAGACCCCCAATGGTGATAACACACACGGTCGAGCTGAGTTTTGTTTTATGGGGACCAGGGACGAGCGCAGCAGCAGAGCGTTGAGACATCTCACGATCTAACCTCGCACCTAACCTCTATGCTAGCCTTTTCTAGCTGAAGCCTAGCTTAGAGCTAGTGTGTATAGGAGAAGTGCACTCCTCCATTCTGCACGGACGTCTGCCTGGTATTGATCTCGGCTCAGCTACCGGCTACTACCTTCACCCACTAATAATTCTTGTCAGTCTCCCAAAGTCTCTGGCCCATCTCTCGCCAGTTTGCCCCCTGAGACAATTCTTACACACACAAACACATTCCTGAAAAAAAAAGAAAATTTAAAATCATACGTGTTAAGTTTTCGGAAAATTCATCCCTTTCTTCCTAAGTAACTTATTGAATCCGTTTTACTATCCTTAGAATTCCTAATAATTTTTATTTAAATAGATGGAAATATTTTTTTATCTAAACTATTTTTCTATCTTTTAGCTTCAGCTTAATTCATCCTAAAAAAAACTATTTACTTACTACTTACTCCTTACTTTTTTTCTGTTCATCCTAATTCATCTTTTATTCTTTTTTTTATTTTTTTTGTTTAATATAAATGTGTTAAATATAAATATTAATATTAAGATAATTTATATTTTAGTCTTGATTTTTACAAAATTAAACAATTTAAATTTAATAAAATAATAATTTAATAATAATAACAATAATAATAACAATAATAACAATAATAATAATAATAACAATAACAATAATAATAATAACAATAATAATAAATAATAATAACAATAACAATAATAATAACAATAACAATAATAATAATAATAATAATAATAATAATAATAATAATTAATAATTAAAATAATAATTTAATAATTCAATAATAATAATAATAATTTAATAATTAATACCTTTAATAATTCAAATTCTTATAAAATTTGTTACATTTTTTAATACACATTTCATACATTATTAAAATTAATAAATAGCAAATAAATAAATTTTTTTAAATCCTTATTTTGTTTGTCACATGGAAAATTGAACAAAATTTTAATATTATTCTACGGGAATCCAAGCACACGCGGAGAAAACGTAGAAAGTTATTTCTTACTATACTTTTATTGTAAAATAAAGTAGAGCTTGTAAATAACCTTTAAGATTAAAATAAACTTCATAAAGAACCTGGATTTATTTTTTTTCCACTGACTTTTATTTAAAATTTTTTCATCCAAATTATTTCCACTACTTTCTTGTTACATTAACATTGAAAAATTCAATTATTCAGAAGAATTCCACTCAAAATCACTATTTTTCCAAATATATTCAGGAAAGTCGGGGAAAAAGTCAGAAAATTTTGTCAAAAGTACAGAAACAATATTCAATTTCGAAAATACATAAAATAAAAAATTCTGAATATTTCTCATCATTCTCATCATTGAAAAGATTTTATTTCTTTCAAACTTTTTCCTATTTTCAACAACAATTGAACTTTACGGACTTTTTATCAATTATTTTGAAATAATTTTTTTATTTAAATAATGAAAAAAATCAGTGAATTTTGTAAAATTTTGGTTTTTAATTTGATTGGAATTTTAGAAAATTAAAATTTTTGATTTTAATTTAATTGAAATTTAAGAAAATTAAAATTTTGGATTTTAATTTAATTGGAATTTTAGAAAATTAAAATTTTTGATTTTAATTTAATTAGAATTTTAGAAAATTAAAATTTTGGATTTTAAATTAAAAAAAAAAATTATAATTAAAATTTTCAATGAATTTCATTAGAAATTTTAAAGATAATTTAGGTTTATGAAAAACTATAATAATTCAAATTCTTATAAAATTTGTCATGTTTTTTATTAAACATTTAATTCATTATTAAAAATAATAATAGATTTATGGATGATTACTTTGTTTTTTAATTGTCTTTAACTTAAAACTAAAAAAAAATTGAATTATGAAAAAAATTACAATCGATTGCAAAAACTCAATTATATTCAAAATTTTTTTTTTAATATTCTCATCGAACTTTCAATTATTTAAAATATTGGTAACAAAAATTTTTGTCAAAATTCAAGTATTTAACAATGTTTTAATAAAATTCTTGCCAAAAATTCAATTATTTTCAAAAAATTTCCTCGATATCTTATAAATTCTATTATTTACAAATTTTTTAAAAAATTTCTTTCTTCTTAAAAATGTCATTAAAAATTGTCAAACGACAACTGAAAAAACGAGGAACTTTCAACTTTCAAGTGAACAAATACGTGACAATTCTGATCAATTTTTCAATAAACTCAAGCAAAACAAATAATAAAATAAAAATATTTCTGCCCAAAAATCAGAATAACAATAATTTTTTTATATTTAAATTATTTGAAAATAACTGAAAATATTATTAAAAACTTGGGGTATCAAAAAATTGTTTTATAAAATGAAAATTGTTTTATTCACTTAATATTTATTATTAAAATAATAATAATGATAATAATAATAATTATAATAATAATAATAATAATAATATTAATAATAATACTAATAATAATAATAATATTTATTATTAAAAAAAAAAATAAATAATAATAATAATAATAATAATAATATTAATAATAATAATAATACAGTTTTTAACGAACAAATTCTGTAATTATGTAAATTTTTAAATGGGGAAAAAATAGTTTTTAGTCTAACAATTCAAAAAAAAATATCCAAATATTTTCAAATTGTAAAAAAAATTATTAAATAGATGAATCAAAACAAATTTAATTCGTTCGTTTCTCTCGATTTTTAATCCTTAGCAAACCAGTGGAAGTAAAAAAAAAGTTTTCTTACAAACTTTATAAAACGAAAAATAGATTATATTCAATTACAAAACTGGTCATCATTTAATCCGACGATTATTACGTATCAATAATAAATGTCTGTATACAATATATTGAGAAAAGGAAAAGCATAAAGCATTTAAATATATATAAAGTTTTCCTCCCTTACTTCGAATTTATTTCAATATTTGTAGTTTCTTAGATTTTATTGATTGACACAATTCATAATCGAAAGCACAAGTTCCAAGTAAAATCATATATTATTAGATTTATATAAATGTTTTACGCTATAATTTCTAGAATAACTTTAACTGAAACTAAATCGATCTTAATAATCTACGTTTCTTATTGAGAAACATATTTTTCTCTACTTTCTAGATATAAATTTTATTCTTATATATCGGAAAAGAAGATATTAACCTATTGTCGTAGGAAACTTTCTTTCTCAAGTGTCACTTGTTTTTGCGCTATTTGTAGATTGTGGAGAGAAAAAAATGTTAATTCTCATTATTCATTTAGGGTTTATTTATTTGCGTGTATAGCTATTTATAAATAAACACGTTCTCCATAAATAATAAGATTTATAATAGAATTGTACTACTTTTCAACTATTTTATAAATAATAAATTTTATGCTACTTATAGACAGAAAAAAATGTGCGAAAACATCTTTAATTCTTTTTAATTATTTTTATAAAAATATTTTTAATTCCTTTTTTGTTGTCTCAATTTGACATTCTTAGGAAATCGGCAAATTTCGTATAAAAACATATAATTGAATGTCTTAAGCATGGAACAGGTTATAATTTTTTTTCAGCTAAAAATCATTGGCAAAAATATGTCAAAAATAAAAAAATAATGTTAAATCATCATTTTTGAATAAATCATAATTTTATAATTATTTTTGAAATGTTAAATCATAGTTTTAATCTTCATACAAATAGGAAATGATAAAAAAAATGTTAAATCATAATTTTCGAATAAATCATTTTTAAAATCATTTTAAAATCATTTTTAAAATTTGAAAATCATAATTTTAATCTTCATGCAAATACAAAATGATAAAAAAATGTTAAATCATTATTTTCGAATAAATCATTTTTCAAATCATCTTAAAATCATTTTTAAAATTTGAAAATCATAATTTTAATCTTCATGCAAATACGAAATGATAAAAAAATGTTAAATCATTATTTTCGAATAAATCATTTTTCAAATCATCTTAAAATCATTTTTAAAATTTGAAAATCATAATTTTAATCTTCATGCAAATACGAAATGATAAAAAAATGTTAAATCATAATTTTCAAATAAATCATTTTTAAAATCATCTTAAAATCATTTTTAAAATTTGAAAATCATAATTTTAATCTTCATGCAAATACGAAACGATACTAAAAAATGTTAAATCATAATTTTCAAATAAATCATAGCTTTAAAATCATTTTTAAAATTTTAAAATCATAATTTTAATCTTCATACAAATACAAAATACTTCCAAGAAAATAAATTTTAGACAAAATTTTTAAATATTTAAATTCTTTTGACTAATTACATGTAAACTCTAATTTTAACAATTGAATATTCTGTTTAGAAATTTTATAAATAATGATAGATATTAAAAATCATTGATTTGGAAAAAGTTTTTGAAAAGTAATTAAATTTTACAAAGAATTAAATCAAATTTTTTAAAAATATTTGCATTCTTGTGAACGATATTATAATTTTTTTTCAAATAATTGAATTTACAAGAAGAAATTTATTACTTTTGAAAATAATTGAATTCTTATCTTATGAATATTTTTATTTATCAAAATTATTCAATTTTGACAAGAATTTTATTAAAATACCTCGAAATAATTGAACTTTCGGAAATAATTTAGTTTTTTATCAAAATAATAGAATTCTTTTTCGAAGAATTTTATTAAAATCTAAAAGAAAAATTGAATTATTTCAAAAAAAATTTAATTTACATTATATTTAAAATAATTGATTTCTTTTGGAACAATTTTATTAAAATTTGAGAAAATAATTAATTTCCTGTGAAAAAATCCAATATTCTTGTAAAAAATTGAATTCTTCCAACGAATAAAAAAAACATTTTTCTAAATAACTGATTTATTATTTATCAATATAATCGAATGGTTGATTGGAATTTTATTATAATTTTCAAAAATAATTGAATTTATGAGAAGAATTTTATTATTTATGCGAAAATATTTGAATTGTTGAAAAAAATTCTATTAAAATATTTAAATAGAGTTGAATTTCTGTGAAGAATTTTAATATTTACGAAAATAATTGATCAAAAAAAAACATTTTATTAAGTAATTGATTTTTTCGAGGATTTAAAATTGAATTTTTAAGAAAATTACATTTTTGAGTAATTCCTGTAAAATTGTATTCAAAATAATTGAAATCCTGCGATGAATTTTATTATTTATGAAAAGTCATTTCATAATTGCTAAGATTTTATAGGAAATTTTCAAAAATATAATTGAAATTCTTCGATGAGTCTTATTATTTACAAAAATAATTGAATTCTTGCTTAGAATTTTTTTAAAAAAAAGTTTTACATTGAAATAATTGAAATTTTGCGATAAATTTTATTATTTATGAAAATAATTAAATAGTTGCAAAGGATGTTATTAAAATTTTTGAAAAACAAATGAATTACTGAGTTATTTTTGAAAATCCTTAAATTTTCTAGAAGCATTTTATAAGCATTGTTTTAAATAATTAATGTTTTCAAAAAATATAATAAATATTATGTGGAATTTTGATTTTAAATAATTGAATTCTTCTTCTTCTTGTTTATAAAAAAATCATGAATTTTACTATTTATAAAAATAATTAAAACGTTTGAATTTTTTTTTTTTTAATTCAGAAGGGGAGAATTTTGGGTGTGAAAAAATTACAATATTCTCGATTCCCCTCGATGCGCTTTTGTAGTACAAGCAACTACTTTTTCTCTCTTCTTTTTATTAATATTTTATATCTTCTTCATTGAATAATACATTCGATTCCAGAAAAAGTTTTATTCTTTTTTCTCGAGGAAATTCATTATATATTACATTGTTGTAAATTTGTAATATGAGAGAATAATTTCTGAATTTAGATATTATAGAAAAAGGTAGGATAAATGCGGCACTAAAGAGAAATTTGCTCAGTTTGTGCAACTAAAATTTTCTTGCTTCAAGCAAATAATTTTCTTGTTAACAAAATCTTTTTTAAGCAAAAATTCTAATTAATAATATAATTAATTTAAATTATTTTATTGCAATTACCATTTTTAAAAAAATTATTTACATTAAACAGCATATGACTTTGAAATAGAATTTATTTTTCCGACCATTTTTCTTTTAATTAAATATTTATATTAATTGAGCTGAAATTTTGTCCGAATTTGTATTTGATCCAAATATATTTTTTTTCGAGCTGAAATTTTGTCAGAATTTTTATTTGGTCCAAATAAATTTTTTTTTTCGAGCTGAAATTTTGTCAGAATTTTTATTTGGTCCAAATAAATGGTTTTTTTGAGCTGAAATTTTGTCCGAATTTGTATTTGATCCAAATAAATTTTTTTTTAACTGAAATTTTGTCGGAGTTTCTATTTGATCCAAATATAAATTTTTTTTAATTTCGATCTAAAATTTTGTCGGAGTTTTTATTTTATTTAAATATAAATTTTTTTTTTGCAGTTCACGATCGAATGATAAAAAAAGAAATTCTTTACGACCTAAATTGTAATTTTTCTTTTCTTATTTCGTTTCTCTAGAGGCAAGGTGAAAATTTGAACGTATAATGTCCTCGTCAGGCAATAAGTTTGATTTCATTTTTCTCTCAAACAAATTGCATAACTTTTGCGAGACTTTTTTGCCATTGCGGAAATAGTTTCTGGAATTGTTTTTTGCCGCTAATTAGTACAATTATAAAGTATTGTGCCGATCAGTGTTATATAGATGGACGCACCATTTGAAGGACGCGTTAGAAATCAATCGAAACAACTCAAAACCCATTTTAAAATGAATTTCTCTAATTTGTTTTTGTCTGCTTCCTTCAAACAAGGTCTTGCAATGACTCAAATTTAATTGCAGTACAATTCGTAAAAAGAATTTCGTAATTAAAAAAAAATCAAAAAATATTGAAATTATTGCGAAAATTTTTTTTTAAAATTTCTAAATAATTGAATTCGTTTGGAAATGTTTTTTTATTAAAATAGTAGATGAAAGAAAAAGTAGATAATATATAATAAAAGAATTTCGTAATTAAAATAAAAATAAAAAAATATTGAAATTATTGCGAAAATTTTTTTTAAAAATTTCTAAATAATTAAATTTGTTTGGAAATGTTTTTTATTAAAATAGTAGATGAAAGAAAAAGTAGATAATATATAATAAAAGAATTTCGTAATTAAAATAAAAATCAAAAAATAATTGAAATTATTGCGAAAAATTTTTTTAAAAATTTCTAAATAATTGAATTTGTTTGGAAATGTTTTTTATTAAAATAGTAGATGAAAGAAAAAGTAGATAATATAAACTTGACGATGGAAAAAATTCGATTTAGAAACTTTAAAAAACTGCGAAAAATTCCATTCTATATTTTATTTTTTCGACTTTTTCGTAGTTTTCATAAAAAATATTTACTCCGTTCTTATCCTATACTAATAAACTGAATTCTTGTCACGAATTTTATTTAAAAAAAAAAATAATAAAATTTAAAAAAAAATGAAACTTTAATTTAGAAAATTAATAAAAAAAATTTTTAAATTTTATTCCTAATTTATTTTATTTGTACATGACAGAATTGCAGTTTATTAAATTATTATTTAAATAGGATATTTTATAATAATATTTAAATTATGCAAATTTTATAAAAAATTTTTAATAATTTATTTCTTTTGACTAATTTTATGTAAATTCTAATTTTAACAATTCAATTCTGTTTGAAAAATTTTATAGAAAATGATAGATATGTAAACTCATTGAATTACCAAAAGTTTTTGAAAATAATTAAATTTTACAAAGAATTGAATCCAAATTTCTGAAATTAATTAATTTTATTTAACGATATTGTATTTTTTATTCAAAAAATTGAATTTTAAAAAAGAAATTTATTATTTTTAAAAATAATTGAATTGTTATGTTATAAATATTGTTATTTATCAAAATTGTTAAATTTTGACAAGAATTTTATTAAGGTACCTGGAAATAATAGAATGTTCGGGAATAATTTAGTTTTTTATCAAAATAATTGAATTCTTTTTGAAAGAATTTTATGAAAATCTAAAAGAAAAATTGAATTATTTTTGAAAAAAATTTATTTACATTGTATTTAAAATAATTGATTTCTTTTGGAACAATTTTATTAAATTTTTTGAAAATAATTAATTTCCTGTGAAAAAATCCAATATTCTTGTAAATAATTGAATTCTTCCGAAAGAATTAAAAAAAACATTTTTCTAGATAACTGATTTATTATTTATCAAAATAATCGAATGGTTGATAGAATTTTTATTACAATTCTCAAAAATAATTGAATTTATGAGAAGAATTTTATCATTTATGCGAAAATAATTAAATTATTTCAAAAAATAAAAATCCTATCGAAAAAATAAAAAATATTCTATTAAAATATATAAAAAGAGTTAAATTTCTGTGTAAAATTTTGAAAATTTATGAAAATAATTAATTAAAAAAACAATTTATTAAATAATTGATTTTTTCAAGAAATTGAAATTCAATTTTTAAGAATAATTAAATTTCTTGAGCAATCCCTATAAAATTGTATTAAAAAATTGAAATCCTGTGATGAATTTTACTATATACGAAAATAATTTGATAATTGCTCAAAATTTAATTGAAATTTTCAATAATAATTGAAATTCTTTGATGAGTTTTATTATTTATGAGAACAATTGAATACTTGCTTACAATGTTAAGAAAATATTTTTTAAAATTGATTTACATTAAAATAATTAAAATCTTGCAATGAATTTTATTATTCATAAAAAAAATTATAAATAGTGCCAAAGAATTTTATTAAATGTTTCAAAAATAAACTAAATCCTTAGAAGAGTTTTATTATTATTCACAATAATGCATTTATTCCGAGGAATTTTATAAAAAATGTTTGAAAAAATGGAATTTTTGTAAAATTTTCATTCTTTTTGAAAATCATTAAATTGAGGTAAATTTTTGAAAGATAATTAAATTTTGCCCAGAATTTTATGCAAAATTATTTTGAAATACTTGAATTAATACAAAAAACTTTTTTTTTTTCGAACATTATTTATTTCTAAAAATAATAATTCCAGTCTTGCAGTGAATTTTATTAAAATTTTTAAAAATTATTTACGAAGAACTTTATAAAAAAGAATCATGAACTACTTATAAAAATAATTGAAACGGTTGGAACGATTTATTAAAATTTTCGAAAATAATATAATTGGATTCTTTCGGAAAAAATATTAAAAAATAAAAATTTTTCATAAAACAATAGAATTCTTTTATGTTAAAAGTTTGTTAAGTTTTTCGAAAATCTTTGTATTCCTGGGAAATTTTTTTTAATTATTAAAAGTCATTGGATTGTTGTAAAGAATTTTTTAAAAAAATAACTGAATTTTTATTTATTAGAATATTTATTTCTTATTTTTATTTGCTACACTGAAAAAAAAATTTATTTGATTCAAATAACCGATTTTTTGTCTATAATCAAATAAATATTTACTTAAATCAAATAATTTTTATTTGAATCAAATAAATTGTATTTGAATAAAATATTTCAGTATTTGAAGCAAATACTAATTAATTTATTCAAATAAAAATTATTTGATTCAAGTAAATATTTATTTGATTATAGACAAATAATCGGTTATTTGAATCAAATAAATTTTTTTTCAGTGTACAATTGAATGATAACATGCATATTATTGTAGATTTTATTGTGACTGTTATTATATAATCAAATTTATTGTACTGTCCTAATGGACAGCGGGAATTTTTTAAATAAATAAATAAAAAAAGAAATTGAATTTTAACAATAAAACAATAGTTAAATGACTTGTTTAAGCAAAAAAAAAATGAAGAATTTAAAAATCTTTTTCCCTCCTCCATTAAAATAGAAGCTACCGCACAAAAAAAGAGAAGACTAAGCAAAAAACTAAATGAAGACTCTTAAACCATAAAACTAGAAGATTTAAATGATTTTCTTATATTGAAACAAGAGCCTCTCATTTTTTTTAAATGAAAATATTAAAAAAAAGTAGAGGTTTAAAAGAAAAAAAGTGCGGCGAATCTTCAATATCAATTCTGCGAAAGAGATATCGTCACACGCACGGAAGCAAAATGCGCGCAACAATATCTATATAAACTCAATATCTGTGCGCGACGCGACGCAACTCTTTCAGAAACGAGAAAACATTTTTGCCGTTGTTATTTCTCTTGGATTTCGCTTCGCTCTGTCAAGGACTTCTTTCGCAGGTTGGCCTTTAAAACTATACGGCTTAAAAGCGATTATCGCTCATTGCAGGAAATTATATACTTGACCAGCGAAAACTTATACAGACTCAAAGTTATACTGTAGCAAAACTACCAAGTTCCTTTTGCTCGCAGTCAGGTAAATGTCTTTTTCTACGTCCATTGTTTTAAGATGATGATGATGATGACGATGCTGCTCCTGATGATGATGATGATGATGATTCTTTCCCTAATGATAAAAACTAACATTTAAAAGATTCCATCCTAAACGCTCTGTAAATGAAATGCTTGGGAATTGACCTCATAGATGAATAAAATAATCTTCTTAAAATAATTTTCGGTTCAAAGTTCAATTAAAACTGTTAAGATAAACGTAAATATTTACAATTACCTAGGATTACTATTTTTCCTGTTTAGGAAGTTTCTAGTCCTACACGTAAACCTAGAGCTAATTAAATGCAGACAATAGAAAAAGTCTTCGATTGTTGTACTCATCCTAAAACATCTTTAAGAAGGTTCTAATCAGAAGTTAATGAAATGCATACAATAGAAAAAGATTTTTGGGTTTGCTCTATTCATCCTAAAACATCTTTGGGAAGTTTCTAATTCTGAACCTAAAGCTAATGAAATGCAGACAATAGAAAAAGTCTTCGATTGTTGTACTCATCCTAAAACATCTTTAGGAAGGTTCTAATCAGAAGTTAATGAAATGCATACAATAGAAAAAGATTTTTGGGTTTGCTCTATTCATTCTAAAACATCTTTAGGAAGTTTGTAATTATAAACCTAAACCTAACGAAATGCATACAATAGAAAAAGTCTTCGATTGTTGTACTCATTCTAAAACATCTTTAAGAAGGTTCTAATCAGAAGTTAATGAAACACATACAATAGAAAAAGATTTTTGGGTTTGCTCTACTCATTCTAAAACATCTTTAGGAAGTTTCTAATTCTGAACCTAAAGCTAATGAAATGCAGACAATAGAAAAAGTCTTCGATTGTTGTACTCATCCTATAACATCTTTAGAGTGGTTCTAATCAGAAGTTAATGAAATGCATACAATAGAAAAAGATTTTTGGGTTTGCTCTACTCATTCTAAAACATCTTTAGGAAGTTTCTAATTCTGAACCTAAAGCTAATGAAATGCAGACAATAGAAAAAGTCTTCGATTGTTGTACTCATCCTAAAACATCTTTAAGAAGGTTCTAATCAGAAGTTAATGAAATGCATACAATAGAAAAAGATTTTTGGGTTTGCTCTATTCATCCTAAAACATCTTTAGGAAGTTTGTAATTATAAACCTAAAGCTAATGAAATGCAGACAATAGAAAAAGTCTTAGTTCACTGCACTCGTCCTAAAAAATCTTTAGGAAGGTTCTAATCAGAAGTTAATGAAATGCATACAATAGAAAAAGATTTTTGGGTTTGCTCCACTCATCCTAAAACATCTTTAGGAAGTTTGTAATTATAAACCTAAAGCTAATGAAATGCAGACAATAGAAAAAGTCTTCGATTGTTGTACTCATCCTAAAACATCTTTAGGAAGGTTCTAATCAGAAGTTAATGAAATGCATACAAAAGAAAAAGTCTTTTCGGTTTGCTATACACATCCTAAAACATCTTTAGGAAGGTTCCAATCAAATGTTAATGAAATGCATACAATAGAAAAAGAATTTTGAGTTTGCTCTACTCATCCTAAAACATCTTTAGGAAGTTTCTAATTCTAAACCTAACGAAATGTTTACAATAGAAAAAGTCTTCGATTGTTGTACTCATCCTATAACATCTTTAGAGTGGTTCAAATCAGAAGTTAATGAAATGCATACAATAGAAAAAGATTTTTGGGTTTGCTCTATTCATTCTAAAAAATCTTTAGGAAGTTTGTAATTATAAACCTAAACCTAACGAAATGCATACAATAGAAAAAGTCTTCGATTGTTGTACTCGTCCTAAAACATCTTTAGGAAGGTTCTAATCAGAAGTTAATGAAATGCATACAAAAGAAAAAGTCTTTTCGGTTTGCTATACACATCCTAAGACATCTTTAGGAAGTTTCTAATTATTCTGAACCTAAACCTAAACCTAATGAAATGCAAACAACAACAAAAGTCTTTTTGGTTTGCTATACTCATCTTAAAGCATCTCTAAAAAAGGCTCTAATCAGAAGAAAAGTGGTATAAATTTTAAAAGAGTAGAACTCTCTTCCTCGAAGAAAAGTGTCTTCGAGAAAAGCAAGAAGCACTTGCTTTCTTTAATGTGAAAACGCAAAATTCTTCATCTTCTTTTATACCAGGGATACCTTCTTGATATCGGTCCCTTAATGGTTGCAAAAGCACGCAGATGCCAGACAGCGTGACGATGAAAGCGTCATCCGCCCCCAGATTCCCTCTCTTCCTCTCTTTCTCTCTCGTCCATCCGGTGTCCGTTCGGAGTATTCCTCTGAACTCACCTACTAGCGCAACAATCTCTTCTTTCAACAAACGTGTCTCTCTCTCTATATATAGCTTCCTTTCACCATACTTGCACTTGTCCATTTCTTTGGAAACCTCTTGCAGCAATATAAAGGAAAAAAACAACTAAAGCAATAACATCGGTGTGACAGATTGTCACCATGACCACCCCCTTTTCTTTATTTCTTCCTCTCAATTTTTTTCTCGATCTCTTTCGCACGTTTTACCGCGCGCAAAACTTAAAAAGTAAAATTCGCTCTGGCTCTTCTAGTGATTCTGGTCGTTCTATGTACTTGACTTCTTAAAATCGTGGTAGAGTTTTTTGGGTCTGTAAAAGCTGCAAGATTTGGGGAAGTGGAGGAGAAATTGTTCATGTTATGGTTTGTTGGAATTTTTCAGCAGATGTATCAAAATTAAGACAAAAAAGAACGAACCAAAATTTGTGATGGAACGTTTTGATACCAAAATTAAAAACAAAGAAGAACGACCCAAAAGATTGTGACGCAACGTTTTGGTACCAAAATTAAGACAAAAAAGAACGAACCAAAATTTGTGATGGAACGTTTTGATACCAAAATTAAAAACAAAGAAGGACGACCCAAAAGTTTGTGACCCAACGTTTTGGTACTAAAAGTAAAGCAAAAAAGAACGACCCAAAAGTTTGTGACGCAACGTGTTGATATCAAAATTAAGACAAAAATTAAAACAAAGAAGAACGAACCAAAAGTTTGTGACGCAACGTTTTGGTATCAAAATTAAAGCAAAAAAGAACGACCCAAAAGTTTGTGACGCAACGTTTTGGTATCAAAATTAAGACAAAAAAGAACGAACCAAAATTTGTGATGGAACGTTTTGATACTAAAATTAAAAACAAAGAAGAACGACCCAAAAGTTTGTGAAGCAACGTTTTGGTATCAAAGTTAAAACAAAAATTAAAACAAAGAAAAACGAACCAAAAGCTTGTGACGCAACGTTTTGGTACCAAAATTAAGACAAAAAGGAACGAACCAAAATTTGTAGAGGAACGTTTTGATACCAAAATTAAAAACAAAGAAGAACGACCCAAAAGTTTGTGAAGCAACGTTTTGATAGCAAATTGAGCCAACATTAAAACAAAGAAGAACGAGCCAAAAGTTTGTGAAGCACCGTTTTGACCCCGAAAATTGGACCAACAAACGAATCCAAAATTTTTCCTCGGCCGGAACCAAAAAAATGGGTGGAAAACTTTCGTTCCATTAAATAAATTTAAAACAAAGTACCTCAATGGACTCGAAGTAAGAAAGGACTCATCAGCAATCCAAAAAAAAGGAAAAATTAATGAACCTTCTTGACCAGGATTATTATTAAGACACAAGTAAGTGCAGGACAAATAGACGCTAATCTCAACACACGTTCCACGACACGCAAAATGAATACAGACGCAGTAAAACTCGAAAGAAGAACCCTATACAAGAAATGATGATGATGATGATAATTCCAAAGGTTTAATTTGACTAGAGACGATACTATAATTACGAACCAAGACAAAAAGCAATGGCTTCAGCTCGCAGGTCAATGTGAGATGATACTTTGGGAAAAGAGTTGGCGCGCTTAAAAAAAAGTGGATGACCGTCTGGATATATATCTTTTGCCTATATATACAAACACACAAATACATATATAAATGTTTGACTCGCACGCACAAGCCTCAATTTCGCGCCCTCACCTTCTACACAAAATAACATGAGAAAAAGAGGAAGAGAGAGGGAGAGAGAGAGAGAGAGATGAAATACTCTATCTCAGTCTTCAGTATTATAAGAAAGAGGCACTAAAAAAGGGATGACATTTTAAAGAGTTGCGAAGAATCAAGTTTCTTTTTCATTCGGCCACCTGCATTGGACACGGAAAATAATCATGCGATTTCACGGCGGAGCATGCGATACTCAATTGCTGCATTTGCTTGTTTCTTTATGCCTCCCCGACTTTTCTACGCGGCATTATTTTGCAATAAAACTTCAATCATCAAAAACCTAGACCACAGTGAAGAAAAAATTTGTTTGGATCAAGTATAAAATTGGTCGATTCAATAATAAATCAGTTGTTTTGGTTATTATCCGAAAATTATTCGATTCAATAATAAATCATTTATTTGGTTACTATCTGAAAATTATTCGATTCGAATAAATCATTTATTTGGTTACTGTCTGAAAATTATTCGATTCGAATAAATCATTTATTCGGTTATTATCTGAAAATTATTCGATTCGAATAAATCATTTATTTGGTTACCATCCGAAAATTATTCGATTCGAATAAATCATTTACTCGTATTAATTAAATTTCATTTTTCCATTTCCACACGTAGAAAAATTAGAAAAATAATAAAAAAATTAAATTTTCTACTCTCTCGTGAAAATTTCGATATTTTTATACTATTCTTATTCTTATTTTTTTTATAAAATTATTTAAAACTAATATGAAACTTGGTAAAATTATTTTTTCAGACTTAGCGCTCGATAATAAAAAAAAATAGTTTTTAAAAATAGTTAAAAAAAAAGTTTTTAAAAAATGGCAAAAAGTAGCTGTCAACCTAAAAAAAAGTAGTAAAAATCTACCTACCGATAAATTAAACTTTGCAATACGAAAAAATCGATTTCGAAACTTTACAATACTGCGAAAAATTCCATTTTGTATTTTATTTTTCCGACTTTTTCCTAATTTTCATAAAAAATATTTACTCCGTTCTTATCTTATACTAATAAACTGAATTCTTGCCACGAATATTATTAAACATGAAAGAATTTTAATTTATTTAAATATATTTCAAATATTCTATTTCAAAAAATTGAAATTGAAAATCAATTTCTATAAAATATTTAAATTATGCAAATTTGAGACAAAATTTTTAAATAATTCATTTCCTTTGACTAATTTCAAGTAAATTCTAATTTAAATAATTGCATTCCGTTTGGAAAATTAATGAAATTAATAAATATTAAAAATATTGAATAAATATTGAAAAAATAGATTAAAAATTTAAATTAAATTAATTATTAAATTAATAAATTAAAAAAATAAATATTGAATTCCGTTTGGAAATTTAATGAAATTGATAAATATTGAAAATATTGAATAAATATTGAAAAAATAAATAAAAAATTTTAATTAAATTAATTATTAAATTAATAAACTAAAAAAATAAATATTGAATTCCGTTTGGCAATTTAATGAAATTAATAAATATTGAAAATTATTAAATTGTGACAAGTTTTTAAAAATAATTAAATTTTACAAAGAATTGAATCAAAATTTTTGAAAACAATTGAATTCATATGAACGATATTAAAATTTTTTTTTCAAGTAATTAAATTTACAAGAAGAAATTTAATATTTTTAAAAATAATTGAATTCTTATCTTATAAATATTGTTATTTATCAAAATTATTAAATTTTTCAAAGAATTTTAATAAAATACCTTGAAATAAATGAACTTTCGGGAATAATATAATTTTTTATCAAAATAATTTAATTCTGTTTGGAAGAATTTTATTAAAATCTGAAAAGAAAAATTGAATTATTAAAAAAAAATTTTTCAAGGAATTGAAATTCAATTTTTAAGAATAATTACATTTTTTTAGCAGTCCCTGTAAAATTGTATGAAAATGAACTAAAATCCTGCAATGAATTTTATTATTTATAAAAATAATTTAATAATTGCTAAGAATTATCTTGAAATTTTTAAAAATAATTAAATTTCTTCGATGATTTTTATTATTTATGAAAATAATTGAATTTTGTAAAGAATTTTATTAAAATACCTGAAAATAATTGAACTTTCGGGAATAATTTAGTTTTTTCAAAATGATTAAATTCTTTTTGGAAGAATTGTATTAAAATGTAACAGAAAAATTAAATTATTAAAAAAAAAAATTCAATTCGAATTGTATTTAAAATAATTAGTTTCTTTTGGAACAATTTTATTAAAATATTTGTAAATAATTCATTTCCTGTGAAAAAATCGAATATTTTTGTAAATAATTGAATTCTTTCAAATAATTAAAAACAATATTTTTCTAAATAAGTGATTTATTATTTATGAGAAAAATGAAATAGGAATTTTATTATAATTTTACTTTTTATGCGAAAATAATTGAATTGTTGAAAAAAATTCTATTAAAATATTGAAAAAGAGTTGAATTTCATTGAAGAATTTGGATATTTATGAAAACAATTAATTAAAAAAACATTTAATTGAATAATTGATTTTTTCAAGGAATTGAAATTCAATTTTTAAGAATTATTGCATTTTTTGAGCAATCCCTGTAAAACTGTATTTAAAAAAATTGAAATCCTGCGATGAATTTTATTATTTATAAAAATAATTGAAAATTGGCTAGAAATTTAATTGAAATATTTTTGAAGTAATTGAAATTCTTTGATGATTTTTATTATTTATGAAAATAATTGAATTCTTGCTTAGAAAGCAATTGAATTATTGTCAATTTTTGGTCTCAAAATTGGTTTAATAATAGATTCTTTCGAAAATTGATATTCTAAATTATTTGAATTAATTTGGTAAGTTTATTTTATTGAAAATAGATATTGAGAATCGTCATAAAATTGGAGATAAATTTTGGGAAAATAATTGAAATTTTGATGATAAGAATTCTATTAATTTTGAAAAAAAATTGAATTCTCGTGAATGAATATTGTTATTTATGAAAAAAATCGAATTTTACAATGAATTTTTTTTTCAAATATTCAAAAATAATTTTTTTTTGAAAAAGAATTTAATTTCTTTCATTAAAATAGTGTTGAGTTCTTTGGAAAAAATTATGTCAAAAATTTAAAAAAAAATAGAAAAAATTGAAAAAATTTGAACTAAAAATCCCTGAAATTTAAAACACTTTCAAATAAATTATCAATTCAAAGTCAACCATGGAATGTAAAAATTAGCCAAAAATTTGTTTTGCGGACAATAAGAATTAAATTATTACTTTCCATCGAAATATTTCCCAATATTGTTAAAATATCAAAATTTTTCGCTGACAATTCAAATTCCCTGCCTTTTTCAATTATCGAATTAATTTCGTGAAATATCAAACAGGAAATTAGAAAGTGTTAGTTGAATGAAATAAATGAAAGGATCGCATTAATAACACTGTCTGCTCGGTACAAACTAATTTTCAATTCATAGTATGTTAACTATATTGTATATTCATAAATCCCGTCGACTTTATTATATGGAGATTATTACAAAACATCCAAATCACTTTCGAGAGAAAATTAACGTATCATCTTCGTTTACATATAATACACACATAGAGACACAATTTCCAATTAATTGCATTTTCAACAAAGGCGACGACGAGTCTTTAAATTCAAAAAATAGCATTAAATTGTATTAAATTAATTGTATTAGTGTATTAAATTAAATTTTCAAACACTTTCGAGGGAAAAAATATTTTTTCTATTTCTAAAGAGAGGGTTTCTTTATGTATATAGGTAAAAAAAATTATTTCCAAATCAGTGAAATTGTTATAATTATTATATTATTATTGTTATTATTATTGTTATTATTATTGTTGATAATTATTTCAATGAAGGAAAAATTGTTATTTCTTTGACTGTTTTCTCGGTAACTTTCAAGTTCTCTGCTGTAAATCTTAACACCGCAACGATTTCACGTCATCGATTCAAAAACCACAGTTGTTCTTGGAGTACGGAAGGACCGATTTGAATCGGTTCACGTTATTTTTGCCCGCGTTTGTAGAAAAATGGTTCGATTCGTTTGAAGGTTGCTGAATCGCAAGTCCGCGACGAATTGATTTCAGCAAAACCTGTCTGGGAGCCATTCACTTAATGATGATAAAATTCGCGAAATCAACACGCACAGCGAAATCAAAATACATGCGTCATAATTTTTAATTAAAATTTTAGTTAATTTCTTTTGTAATTACTTTTTTACATTCTTATTTTTTTAATTAGGATATACTGCAACTTGCATCGATGTCTGACAAAATTGCGATCTTGCACTGCAAAAATAAGTATCTTATTTGATATCTTAACATAAGATGTAAGATGGAAGGATGGTATCCTACATCTTAGAATAAGATGTTTTCGAAAGTATCTTACAGATTTTTAAGATGTTTTCGAAAGTATCTTACAGATTTTTAAGATGCTTTATACGTCTTGGATATTTTTTCCATCTTAAAAAAGTAAGATACTTCTGTAAGTTTTTTAAAGTATCTTAAATTAAGATGTTTCTGTCTCAATAAGATGTTTAGCGATAAGTCACTTGTGAATTGTAAGATGCGAAAAAAATTCAAGTTACTAAAACCTAAGATGCATAAAATATCTTACATATAAGCCCATAGTTAACCTCAAAACTTTTTTCCCAAAAAATATGTTGGAAAATGTGTACGAAGATACTTTAAACATCTTAAATTAATGATATTTTTAATGACTAAAAAGTGACTACAATAACATCTTAGAAATGACTACCAAAACATCTTAATTAAGATACTTCTTTTTGCAGTGTGTATATCAATCCTTAGAACCTCTGTTTGTGCATCAAAAATTTAAAAATTGATCATCAAAACCTATTTTTCAACTATTTAGGATCATTAAAGAAAGTGAATTTATCATTCGGTAGTATTAATATTAAAGGTATATATTGTATTTTCATAACGAAATCTAGTGCTTACTCAAGAAATTTATTTTCGAGAGATTTGATTCGGAATAATTGTTAAATTCTTTCACCTTTAATATTTAGGATCATCTTTCGAGTCTAGATGAAATACTTTGGTTTGAATTTTCTTTTTTTTCGGGGCAAAATGAACATATAGAATAATGCTTCTTGAATGATGTACATTGTAAGATGCTGTGATATACATGCATACAGTTCTGTATTGCTTTGTGCGTTAATAAATCTTGGGACATTAAAAACAAGTTAGTACCTAAAATATGGATTGGCTCTCGAACCCTTTCTAAAGTGACCTATTGAATTGGCTTAAAGATCATCGGAGGCATCGAGCATTCCAGCTATCTTTCTTCGTTCTAACTATGAGAGAGAGGCGAAAAACATAGACTGCTACTTAACGCAAGCCTGTTCTTCGGTTAAAAGCAAAATATAATTTTGATAAAATTAATAGGTCATTTTGTGAAACTCGGGGCAAATGGGAGGAATTTAACTTTGCAATTCATATGACTCTCTTTTTCTCTCTCTCTCCCTCGCTCTTTATATATACACATTGAAGAAAATAACGTTTCACAATAATTTAATTGTCGCACAACTTCCTTAAAAGTATCAAATTGACACTAGAGACACTAAAAGTGGATCAAATTGACGCCAAAGACACTAAAAGTGGATCAAATTGACGCCAAAAATCCGAATCAATTTTTTATTTGATCCACATTTTGGGTATCAATTCGTTGCCATTTGATACTTTTAAGCTAACAGTGCGAAAGACAAGCGCAACAAGAAGAATTTTTTTAGATTTGAAAAAATTAAATTTTTAAATTTTGATTTAATTTTTAAAAAACTTGAGTACCCGCAGGCTTTGCACTCTTCTACTTAAACCTACTTAGTAGTAGGTAGTAATTAATTACACTATTAACTTCAAAGTATCAAATTGCAACGAATTGACACCCAAAATGTGGATCAAAGGAAAAATTGATCTAAATTTTTGGCATCATTTTGATCCACTTTATTATCAATTTGATACTTTGAAGAAAACAGTGTAGGTCAATACCTACACTGTTTTTAAATTAAAAAACATTCCTCAAGAAATTAATTTAAAAAATTCCTTTACTTAGTTATTTGGGATATTTACTATTATCCAGTTATTTATAAATAATAAAATTCATCTTAGGATTTCAATTATTTTTAATACAAATTTACAGGGATTGCTGAAAAAATATAATGATTCCGAAAAATTCAATTCCAGTTCCTTGAAAAAATCAATTATTTCATAAAATATATTTTTTTAAATTAATTATTTTCATACCTATAAAAATTCTTCACAGAAATTCAAAATCTTTGTAACATTTCCATTATTTTCGATAAAAACAGTTGAAATTCTAGTTTCAAATGTTTATTTTCTCAAAATTTCGGAATAGAATTTAATTATTTAAATAAAAAAAATAAATTCTTTACAAAAAAAAAGAATCAATTCTTTCTTTTGAATTCAAAAGAATTCAATTATTTAAATAAAAAAAATAAATTCTTTACAAAAAAAAGAATCAATTCTTTACAAAAAAAGAAGCAATTCTTTACAAAAAATAAGAATCAATTCTTTACAAAAAATAAGAATCAATTCTTTACAAAAAAATCAATATACATTAAAAATTCAATTCTTTCGATAAACAATAAAATTTCCAACAGGAATTTAATTAATTTAGAATAATATTTTCTGAAGAATTTCGAAAAATATATTATTTAGCAGAATTTTTCTGCGATTCTTCACAATCATTCAAATACTTTCACTAATAATAATTACATTTTTCACGAACAATAAATTTTATGAAAAATTTTACAGAAAATTCTAAGCTGGAATTCAATTATTTTTAGATAATTCATTGAAAAATGAAAATTTTATAAAGAATTTTATTTAAAATTAACACTAATTGAAATTAATGAATTGGGAAATTTAAATATTTTCAAAATTAAATCCCCCCTCGAAGAATTCAATTATTTAAAATCAAAATTCCACATAATATTTATTATATTTTTTGAAAACATTAATTATTTAAAACAATGTTTATAAAATGCTTCTAGAAAATTCAAGGATTTTCAAAAATAACTCAGTAATTCATTTGTTTTTTCAAATTTTAATAACATCCTTTGCCACTATTTAATTATTTTCATAAATAATAAAATTCATCGCAAAATTTCAAATATTTCAATGTTAAAAATTTTTTTTAAAACATTCAAAGCAAGAATTCAATTATTTTTGTAAAAAGACTCATCGAAGAATTTCAATTATATTTTTGAAAATTTCCTATAAAATCTGAGCAATTATAAAATGACTTTTCATAAATAATAAAATTCATCGCAGGATTTCAATTATTTTGAACACAATTCAACAGGAATTACTCAAAAATGTAATTTTCTTAAAAATTCAATTTTAAATCCTCGAAAAAATTAATTATTTAATAAAATGTTTTTTTTAATCAATTATTTTCATAAATATTAAAATTCTTCACAGAAATTCAACTCTTTTTAAATATTTTAATAGAATTTTTGCAATAATTCGATTATTTTCGCATGAATAATAAAATTCTTCTCATAAATTCAATTATTTTTGAAAATTATAATAACAATCCTATTAACCATTCGATTATTTTGATTTCATATTTCATAAACAATCAATTTTATAAAAAATTTTACATAAAATTCTAAGCAAGAGTTCAATAATTTTTAAAGATAATTAATTGAAAATTGAAAATTCATTGAAGAATTTTATTTATTGCTAACAGTAATTTAAATTAATGAATTGGAAAATTTAATTATTCTCAAAATTAAATTTCTCCCCCGAATAATTCAATTATTTAAAATCGAATTTCCATAATATTTATATTAGATTTCCAAAAAAATAATTATTTAAAAGAAAATTTATAAAATTCTTATCGAGAATTCAAGGATTTTGAAAAATAATAAAAATTTTACAGAAATTCAATTTTTTTTCAAACCTTTGTTGATAAAATTCTTCGCAATAATTCAATTAGTTTGAATAATAATAATATAAAATAATAATTTTACTTCTCCTAAATGAATGAACCGATTTAAGTGAACTAAGCGGCAATATAAAGAGAATGAAAAATACTTTCGTTCAGAATTAGCAAATTTTTAAAAAGTTTATATTTTAATAATTATTTAATAAAGTTTTTATAAACAATTAATTTTTTTTAATGTTCTGCGCTTTTTAAAAATTTTAAAATATCCAGATACACTTAAAACTAGAAGAAATCAAAATCCGTTGAGAAAATTTATGAGCGAAAATTATTTTAAAAGTTATAATGAAAATTATATTGGCGCGGTGTAGTGCATCAACACTAAACTTAGTTTTTGTTAATTTTTATGCGGTTAAAGAACTGAATAAAAATGTTAATTCGACAGTGTTTTCTTCATTTCGTAGTTAAAAATAATGTTTTAATTCTGAAAATCATCAAAATAGCATCTCCGTTCGATATAATTTTCGTTATAACTTTTAAAATATTAGTCGATCATAAATTTTCTCAACCGATTTTGATTTCTTGTAGTTTTAAGTGTATGTAGATATTTTTAAATTTTTCAAAAGCGCAGAACATTAAAAAAAATTAATTGTTTATTAAAAATTTATTAAATAATTATTAAAATATTAACTTTTTAAAAATTTTCTAATTCTGAACGAAAGTATTTTTCATTCTCTCTATATTCCCGCTTGATTCATTCATTTCTTAAATCGGTTCAATAGGAGAAATAACATTTTGTTTAAAATGTTGCAAGAAAATTAATTTAGCAATAACTAAAAAATAATATTTTTTCTGTTCTTTGGAGGACACATTTCTAAGACCAAATAGAATTTTTTTTCATTATTTTAATTTAAAGAAAAATACTTTTTGACTTTGGGAAAATTTCACGAATTCTGACCCAATACGATTTTTTCGAATATGAATGAATTTCTTGTTTTAATTTCGAATTTATCATTTTTAATCAAATTCTCGAAATATCTTTTCAATCGTTTTTCCGAGCAACTCACGAATCCCACATAGATCAATTATTCCAATGTCTAGAAGCGAAACTTAATTCAATTAAGCGCTTTTATAACTTTTGTGGTATAAAAATACACGATAATATAAGTGAATTGAAGATAAAAAAAAATACGACATTTCGTTAAAACTATGACTCTTTTTACATCGCTAACCTTGGCATTTATTTTTCCTAATCGAAGAAGAATTTTATTGATTTCCTGAGAAAAAATTCATGAAATGGGGATATTTTTAACGAAAATTATTTTTATTGCGAGATCTGAATATATATATATATATATATATATATATATATATATATATATATATATATATATATATATATATATATATATATATTTAAGAGGGAGATTGCGTTAGGAGATAATTTTGTACTACGTGTGGGAAAAAGGAGAAAGAGAGACAGAGGAAAAAAAACAGGGAGAGAGAAAGTTATAGAGTCAAAACTCTACTAACAGTACAAACGCGTTTTACTTTGTGCGTGTTGCACGTTGCGGCTGAAACGCGATAATTTCTGGAAATTGGCGTCATGCACGGCATTCGTCGATAAAGAAAAATCGATCGACCAAGTAGGTGGTTCCAGCACGTATAGAGGTAAACTTATTCACGTTCATCATAGGTATGAGAGAGGGAGGGTCGTATTTCGGTGCCTATAGGTACCCGCTATTGAAAGTATGCATTTGCAGAGGAATGGGCAAATATCATCAGCGAGCTATCCGTTTGGCCACTTTTGCTATACGAACTGAGTCTCCTCATCAATTCCTCAATTCTCCGATGGAAAAACATTCATCAACGACAGGAATTTTCTTTTGCAGTGTTAGCGAATTTAAAGTACTGAAAATACATTTAAAAAAACAGAAATTGTATAGCTTTTAGTGGCCGAAATCTAAAAATAGTACCCAAAATAGTACAGTTTTGCCACAGGTCAGGGAAGTCAGGGAATTCAGGGAAGAGTCAGGGAAAGTAAAATTGGTCAGGGAAGTCAGGGAAAAGTCAGGGATTTTTAGTAAAAGTACTGGAAAAAATCAAAATTCAAAAATTCATGAAAAAACTCTAAATTTTGATGTTTTTTTTGTTCGCCTTGTAAACTATAAAAATAACCACGTATTTTAATAAAAAACCTTGAATTTTTTCTATTTCAGACAATGATTTCTTTTTGAATAATTAAATTTTTAACGAACTATCATAAAATTATGACTTATAAATTAGGTAATGAATCATTTTTACATGTTTCATAAATACTAGATTGATAAAAGAATTTTAATTAAAAATACTAAAAAAATTTCATTTTGGAAAAGTTACCAATAATTACAGAAATTCAATTATTTTCAAAAGTAATAACATTTTTCGCAGAAATTCAATTATATTCAAAAATTTCTAAAAATTCTGGTCATTTCAATTATTTCTATAAAAATAAAAACATTCTTCTCCAAAATTCAATTATGATTACAATTTCTTTAAAAATTCTCGTCAAAATTTCAATTACCTTTATAAATAATGCAAATCTTCTCCAAAATTCAATTAAGTTCAAAATTTTTCTAAAAATTCTCGTCAAAATTTCAATTGTTTTTATAAATAATACAATTCTTCTTCGAAATTCAATTATTTTCAAAAACTTTAATAAAATTCTTGGAAAAATTTCACCGAAATTCAATTATTTTTATAAACTTGAATAAAATTCGTTGGAAAAATTAAATTATTTTCAAAAGTCAATTATGTTAAAAAATTGTTGTCAAAATTTCAATTATCTTTATCAATAATAAAATTCTTCAATATTCAATTATGTAAAAAAAAAATTTGTTTAATTCTCGTCAAAATTTTAATTATTCTTATAAATAATACAATTCTTTCACAGAAATTCAAATATATTTAAAAACTTGAATAAAATTCTTGTTATAATTTCACAGAAATTCAATAATTTATGAAATTTCGAATAAATTTCTTTAAAATAATTCAATTATTTTCAAAAGTAATAACATTTTTCGCAGAAATTTAATTATATTCAAAAATTTTAAAAAATTCTGGTCATTTCAATTATATCTTTAAAAATAAAAAAATTCTTCACCAAAATTCAATTATTTTCAAAATTTTTTTAAAATTCTCGTCAAAATTTCAATTATCTTTATAAATAATGCAATTTTTCTTCGAAATTCAATTATTTTTAAAAACTTTAATAAAATTTTTGATGAATTTCTTCTGAATAGACGAATTTCAAATAATTATAGGACAAATATCAATTATTTAAAAAGAATTTCATAAAATTCGTCGCAAGACGAATAACTGAAGTTATTGAAAAAAATTTCTTCTTTTCAGGAATTCAATTAATTTTATAAATAGTAAAATTCTTCAACGAAATTCAATTATTTTTAGAAACTTGAATAAAATTCGTTGGAAGATTCTTGTTAAAATTTCACAGAAATTCAACAATTTATGAAATTTTTAATAAATTTCTTTGAAATAATTCAATTATTTTCATCAATAATAAAATTTTTACGTGAGTTCAATTGTTTAATATACAAAATTTTATAAAATTTTTTGAAAAATGTCAATTATTTAAAAAGATTTTTATAAAATTCGTCGTATTAATCAATTATTTTAAAAAAATTTAACAAAGTTCTTTACAAGAATTTAATTATTTTTAGAAATAATAAAATTCTTCATCGAAATTTAATTATTTTAGAAAAATTTTAATGATATTTTTGGAAATTTTTTTAAATTATTTTCATGAATAATAAAACTCATCGCAGGATTTTAATTAATTTTGAGTACAATATTTTAATCGAATTCCTCGAAAAATGTAATTATTCTTAAAAATTTTGTTAAAAATTGTCTAAAGAATTCAATTATTAAAAAATTTGTTGATAAAATTCTTTATGAGAATTCAATTTTAACAAACATTGAATTATTCGATAAATTATTTATTTTTGAAATGAAATAATTGAATTTTTCTAGAATTTTCTAATAAAAATTGATTAAAATATGAAATTACCAAATAATCGATTTATTGTTTATGAAAATAATTCAGTTATTATTGCAACCAATTTTATTTCACTTTTTTCAAATAATTGAATTTTTTTGAGAAAAATTACTACTTTTAAAAATAATTGAATTCTTGCGAATGATTTTATTAGGATTTTTGTAAATAATAAAATTTTTGTTGAAAAGTTTCACGGTTATTTAAATTATAACAAAACATTAAAAATTCTTTATGTTTTGTAATAATATTCTTATAAACTGTTGAGTAATTCAATTATTTTCATCAATAATAAAATTTTCACGTGAGTTCAATTGTTTAATATACAAAATTTTATAAAATTTTTTGAAAAATGTCATTTATTTATAAAGAATTTTATAAAATTCGCCGCATAAATCAATTATTTAAAAAAAATTTAACGCAGTTCTTTACAAGAATTGAATTATTTTTATAAATAATAAAATTCTTCACCGAAATTCAATTAATTTAGAAAAATTTTAATAATATTTTTGGAAATTTTTATAAATTATCTTCATGAATAATAAAACTCATCGCAGGATTTTAATTAATTTTGGATACAATATTTTAATCAAATTCCTCGAAAAATGTAATTATTCTTAAAAATTTTGTTAAAAATTGTCAAAAGAATTCAATTATTAAAAAATTTGTTGATAAAATTCTTTATCAGAATTAAATTTTAACAAACATTCAATTATTTGATAAATTATTTATTTTTCAATTTAAATAATTGTACTTTTCTAGAATTTTCTAATAGAAATTGATTAAAAAATGAAATTACCGAATAATCGATTTATTGTTTATGAAAATAATTGAATTATTGCAACGATTTTTATTACAATTTTTTCAAATAATTGAATTTTTTTGAGAAAATTTACTACTTTTAAAAATTATTGAATTCTTGCGAATGATTTTATTAGGATTTTTGTAAATAATTAAATTTTTGTTGAAAAATTTGATGGTTATTAAAAATAATAACAAAACATAAAGAAGGTGATCGCCTTCTTTATGTTTTGTAATAATATTCTTATAAATTGTTGAGTTTCAAAAAGGTTTGAATTTGAGTGTTCTGAAGAATTTTAATTCCTGTGGAAAAGTAATAATTAAATACTTATTTAAAAATTTAGTTATTGATGTTTTTGAATAATTTTACAATTAATGAAATTTGTAAATAAATTTAATAGAACATTTTTTTGAGTATCTAATAATTTTTAGAGTGAATCAGAATATTTTTTATGGCCAGGGAAAAAGTTAGTATTTTGTCTGGAAATCAGGGAAAAGTCAGGGAAAAATAAAATTAAATATTTGTGGCAACCCTGTAGTAGCGTAACTGAAAAAAAAGTAGTAAATAGTATCAATTTGATCAGAACTTTAGTATCAATTTGATACTTTCAAGAAAACTAAGTTCAATTTGAAACGACCTCATGAAACTAAATTTAATTATTAGAATTTTGAATCAGGTGGTCAAGTATACCTAATACGTGGATAAATTAATTGTACGTGATCTAAGATCGTCTGCTAAGCCAAAGAATCATTTCCAAAAGGTATTCTTGTTCTCTCTTTGAAATCGTATGTGCACGCGTAATAACTGCATGCGCATCTCATTGCCATTGCGGAATAGGGCAAATGAATAGGAGATCATTTACGAGTCTCGCTGAAGGAGCAAAACCGCATCGGATCGCGTGTTTAGCGGAATAGAAGAGAATCTGCTTGTGGATGAATTAGGTCCTGCGTGGTCGAAGGACGCGACCGTTAGGTTAGGTATTATAACAAGTGTGTGCGCGCGCGAATAGGATAAAACCGAAGCCAGAGCGTGGAAGTCGAACGTTTTACAAACCGCTCAAGAGGCAGAATCTTCGTGGGAACCAATCTATGCGTTTTCTGCCGCCGGAGCACGACTATCATCAAACACACTCACACACAAACACACACAAGGTCTTTGAGGAACAAAATGCACACAATTTATCTGCGATACGGGAGGATTTTTTTTTTTTTGGGAAAAACTTCTTCGTTTGCCGTACTTTTTTAACCCCTTCTTCTTCGTCCTCGAAACTAGTAGCCGATTATGGTAGACAAAACGTTCTTTAAAGAACCCCGTAGCAAAATTGATTCACTTGGTCCAAGTGTATTCAGTGCTTATGTACTATCTCTTCCTGTTATGCTCCTTCAACTACTTTATGTACACAGTTTTCTTAAAAGTATCAAACTAATACTAAAGTGGATCAAATTAATGCCAAAAGTATGAATCAATATTTTATTTGATCTACATTTTTGGTAGCAATTCGTTGCCATTTGATACTTTTTAGTTAACAGTGTAGGATTAAAATC
Organism: Leptopilina drosophilae; assembly: GCA_032873175.1. Lineage (NCBI taxonomy): Eukaryota > Metazoa > Arthropoda > Insecta > Hymenoptera > Figitidae > Leptopilina > Leptopilina drosophilae. Next base: position 46,732,842 of record CM065482.1, on the reverse strand, counting down.
TCCCTACGTTTAGAAACTAATTGTTAATTTTGTTAATTGTTAATTTTGTTAATTGTTAATTTTGTTAATTGTTAATTTTCTTAATTGTTAATTTTGTTAATTTGTTTCTTAATTTTGTTTACTGAACTTATGTTCAACAATTTTTTTTAAATTCTCGTCAAAATCTCAATTATTTCTAGAAATATTAAAATTCTTCTACGAAATTCATATATTTTCAAAAAAAAAAAAACTAAAAAACGTCAACATTTCAATTGTCTGTATAAATAAATAGCAAAATTCATCAACAAAAATCAATTATTTTCAAAAGTTTTATTAAAATTCATTTAAAAATTTCAATTATTTTCACAATTTACAATAATTATCACACGAATTCAATTATTTTCTAAAGTAATAAAATTCAATTATTTTCAAAAATTTTAATGAAATCTGTTGTAAAATTTTAATTATTTTCAAAAGAAGTAATATTCTTCGCAAACATTCAATTATGTTCAACAATTTTTTTTGAATTCTCGTCAAAATTTTAATTATCTTTAGAAATATTGAAATTCTTCTTCGAAATTAATATATTTTCAAAAGAAAAAACCAAAAGACATTGTGAACATTTCAATTATTTGTATAAATAAATAGCAAAATTCTTCAAAAAACACAATTATTTAAAAAAATGTTATTAAAATTCATGTAAAAATTTCAATTGTTTTCACAATTTACAATAATTATCACACGAATTCAATTATTTTCTAAAGTAATAAAATTTAATTATTTTCAAAAATTTTAATGAAATCTGTTGTAAAATTTTAATTATTTTCAAAAGAAGTAATATTCTTCGCAAAAATTCAATTATGTTCAACAATTTTTTTAAAATTCTCGTCAAAATTTTAATTATCTTTAGAAATATTGAAACTCTTCTTCGAAATTAATATATTTTCAAAGAAAAAAAAAATATTGTGAACATTTCAATTGTCTGTATAAATAAATAGCAAAATTCTTCAAAAAAACACAATTATTTTAAAAAGTTTTATTAAAATTCATTTAAAAATTTCAATTATTTTCATAATTTACAATAATTATCACACGAATTCAATTATTTTCTAAAGTAATAAAATTCAATTATTTTCAAAAATTTTAATAAAATCCATTGCAAAATTTTAATTACTTTCAAAAAGTAATAATATTCTTCGCAAAAATTAAATATTGTTCAATATCTACTATTTTTATAAAATTTAACGAAAGAATTTAATTATTTAAAAAAAAAATTTAATAAAATTCTACAAAAACTTTTAATTATTTTCATAAAATAATGGAAATTTCACAAGAATTTCATTAATGACAAATTTTTTTTTTTTTATAAATTTTTTCGCAATCATTCAATTATTTGCATAATTGATAAAATTTTACCGGGATTTAATTATTTTCGTAAATAATAAAATTCTTTTTAAAAATTCAATAATTTTTAATAGAATTTTAATCGAATTGCTCGAAAAAATTCTTAAAAATTTGATCAAAATTCGTCCAAAGAATTTAATTGTTTAAAAATTTGTTGATAAAATTTTCAATAGGAATTGAATTCTAAGAAACATTGAATTATTCAATAAATTATTTACTTTTGTATTTAAATAATTGAATTCTCGTAGAATTTTCTCATAAACATTATGCTTTAAAAATAGTTTTCGTAGTTAAAATCTTAGATTATAAAAAAATAATTGAATTTGGTAAAAATTTTCAAAAAGTTTCTTACAAATAATTGAATTTCTACCAACAAAAATTTTTTTCCGAACTTTTTAAAATGTTTGAATTTCTCCTAAAATTCTAATATTTTTTAAAACAATTGAATTTTTCCAAAGAATTTTATTAAAATATTGAAAATAATTGACTCTCTGCCCAGATTTTTATTATATTACGAAAATATTGAAATTCTTGCGAAAAATTTTATTCAAATTTCCGAAAATAATTAAAGATCTGCTAAGAATTTGGTTATTTTTAACTTATGTCAAGAATTTTATTAAAAAAAATTTTTAAATAATTGAATCCTGTTAATTTTTTACAAGAATTTAATTATTTTTGAAAATTTTAATAACTTGCAAGAATAACTTCGCAAGAATTCAATTATTTTCATAAATAATAAAATTCAATGCCGAATTTCAATTATTTTTAATACAATTCTAATCGAATTTCTCCAAAAATGTAATTATTCTTAAAAATTTTATTAAAATTCGTTAATAGAATTCAAGTATTTTATAATTTGGTAATACCAATTTTTTATGGGAATTGAATTTTAAGAAACGTTCAATTCTTCAATAAATTATGTTATTGCGTTTTATTTTAATTCAAATAATTAAATTCTAGTATAGAATATTCTAATAAAAATTGAATTTTATTTCATAAAAATGAATTTTTGTTAAAATTTTAGATAATCATTGAATATTAAAAGCAATATAGCGTGAATTTTTAAAAAAATAATTGAATTTTGTAATTAATTTTTTTGAAAAAGTTTAATTGAGTTTTTTTTTAATACTATTTTCAGTTTCTATTTTTTCCTATTTATTTAATAAAAGAATTTAACTAATGATTGAAATTTCGTAAAATTAAATAAAATAGTAATTAATTATAATATTATATTAAATAGTAATTAATTAATGTAAAGAATAATGAATTTGAAAATTGTCAAAGAACGTTTTCGAAAATTATTAAAAATAATCGATATACAAAGAAGTATTTTAGATAAAAAGTCTGAAAAATAGTAATTGAATTGATGATTTTAATTATTTTGAATTATTTTTATATATAATTAATATTAATTATTATAAAACAGGAAGAAAGCGATGATTTTGAGTCGAAGACTCGAAGTTATCGATTTCTTCATGTTTTATAGTTATGAAAAATTGATTTTCTTGTTTTAATAGTAAAATGTTCTCTTATACTTGAGGAGTAATTTTTCAAAACCTGATAAATCCAAAGTTTGTCATTTCGAGAAATTTAAACAAATGACAATTCTCACATAACAATTAAAATTATCTTCAATGTAGAAAAAATGTAATAAGTTCTTCATTTTTAAATATTTTTTCTACTTAAAATGCTATGTTTGTAATTAAATTCTATTGTAATAGGGAATTTAAAATTTTAAATGTTTTAATAATTTCTTCTAATAAAAAGATAGAAATTAAAAATCATCAAGGTTAGGCCAACAGATTTTTTAAACTGAAAATTCTTTATTAATAAATTTTTTTTCTTAAATTGAACAGTGATAAATGGATTTTTTAAGATTTCAATATGTGACGCGATCTGAAGAAAGGGACCTTAGAAGCAAATCACTTTAAGGTTATGTTAATCTTACCTATTTGTTGATTAAAAGTTTCTTTTTACTTTTTGCAAATTAAAATCAGTATTTATTAAATATTTCAGTTATAATGAAAACTTAATCATCAATAATTAATATTTACGGTTGATTTTCTTTTTGTATTTTCATTTCAAAAATTGCAAACATAACCTACAATTTTTTGCTTCTAAGGTCTCTTTCTTCAGATCGCGTCACATATTTTAAACATGTGTTTATCTCAATTCTTTTAAAAATGGATTTATCGACTTTTGAAAAATTGCTCCTCACTTGATTCGGTTTGTTTCTCTGTTTGTCAGTTGGTCCGTAAATGGTTAGTAATTTTTAGTTTTTGGTCCGTAATGAATTTTCTAATAAAGGATGAAATTTCGTATAAAATTGAGTTGAAACTGGAAATAAAAATTCTTTTTCTACTATGTAGTTAGATTCAATTCGTATAAAATTGAGTTGAAACTGGAAATAAAAATTCTTTTTCTACTATATAGTTAGATTCACTTTGTCGAAAATTAGGAAAAGTTTGAAAATTTTAAATATGTTTTGTCAAAAAAAAGAAAACAATGAATAAAAAAGCCTCCTTATTGTATCGCTCGGTGCTATTTTCCGCCCATTCTTCGTTCGGCTTTCGAGTTCACTCGCAGAGCCACCCATCAGGAAAAACTCATGTTATTAAGCCGCGCGGCAAAAGTCCTTCTTGCCTCGTCCCTTATTCCACCTTTCGTCGCTCCCTCGCGGTCGAACGAGCTCAGGCTAGATTAGTTCATTACCCAGCACGGCGTGTCTTCTGTTTTTGCACTCCGTGAAAATAGATTTGTTGCAAGATCGACGCTGCGTTCTTTTGCGTATATATACACACACACACTTACACAGCTTGTGTATCCTGTGGGTAGAGCTTAAATGAAAGGGGAAAAAAAGAATTTTTTTTTTCAAATAACAAAAAAAAAAAAAAAAAAACGTTAACTCTCAGCGAAATGCCTCAAATCTCGTTCGCACTGGGTGGCCTTATTTCACAGTGTATGTAACACTGTAGTGGCTGTGCTCTTTGCTTTTGCCCTTTATTAGTATGGTGACGAGGGTCACCATGAACTTCTGAATTATGCTTCTCCATTCTGTATACAACATACATGTACAGAATATACTTATTCGCATCATTTAGTTAGAAAATGAGCACTAAAGGCACTAAAAGGGGATTCATTAGAATACATATTCTTTTTCACAGCCTTTCTGCATCAGATCTTTCTTCTTCAAACTTTTATTTTTTTTTTCGATTTCGAGTTTCATCAATGACGATTAAATTCCCCCATCAACCAATCACAGGCCGTTTAAACTTGCTTAAATCATTCATTAACTTTTTAACTGACTTTGATGAAATCAGCCCTTAATATCATTTTCACAGAAAAAAAGGTGGTATAAATTTTGTTGCGGGTAATTTTAACCAATGCTAAGTCACATAGACAGTGGCGCCCTCACCTAGGTGAAATTTTGTTGCAGCGAATTTTTACCCCAAAATCAGGTTAAAATTTAAACTTTTTTTTTCTTGTGTTTACAATGAATGAAATTTTTTTATAACTATAAAACAAGAAGATATCGATAACCAAAAGATCAAATAATTATTATATATTATAAGCATGTTATACTTCATCGTTATTTTCATTATTAAATTAATTAAATCAAATTAATTAATATTAATTAAAATCAAATAATTATTTTATATTATAAGAATGTTATAATTCTTCATTATTTTCATTATGTTTGTTGAAATTAAATTCTCATGAAAAATTTTATCAACAAATTTTTTGAATCTTTAAATTCTTTTTATGAATTTTAATAAGATTTTTAAGAATAATTACATTTTTCGAGGAATTTGATTAAAATTGCATTAAAAATAATTGAAATTATTTAATGAGGTTTGTTATTTAAAAATAATTGAATTCATGGTGAAATGTTATTATTTATGAAAATAATTGAATCCCTGAATTAATTAAATCAAATTAATTAATATTAATTAAAATCAAATAATTATTTTATATTATAAGAATGTTATACTTCTTCATTATTTTCATTATTAAAATTCAATTGTCATTTGCAAAAAATTTTAACAATTTCACGAAATTTCAATTATTCCTAATTTCATTAATTAAACGCATATTAGAAAATAAAAACATCAAATAATATTCAAAAAATCCAATTCAAATTTTACAAAAATATTAATTTTGAAAATTCAATTATTCCCAAAAAGTTCACTCTATATTTCTTTAATATTCAATTATAATCTAAATTTTTAACTGAAATTCATTTTTATAAAATGAAAATCAATTTTTATTGGAAAATTCTACAAGAATTTAATTATTTAAATGCAAAATTAAATAATTTATTGAATAATTGAATGTTTCTCAAAATTCAATTCTCATAAAGATTTTTAGTGAATAAATTTTTTAATAATTGAATTCTTTTGTCGAATTTTATTAAAACTTGCATAAATATAATTACTTTTTTCAAGGAATTCAATTATAATTGAACGAAAAATAATTGAAACGCTGCGATAAGTTTTATAATTTTCAAAACTCGTTTACAGTTCAATTTTACGAAAATTTCAATTATTCGGAAATTCTGCAATTAAATCTGTATTGAAAAATAAAAACTTGAAATAGTTTCAATAAAACTACTATTAAACTTTTAAAAAGAATTAATTCTACAGAAAATTTCAATTTTAAATGAATTTAATTAGAAATTAAAAAAAGCTAGATTATAGAAAAACAATTAATTATTAAAATTGTTCTGAAATTAGTTAAATTTAAAAAAAAATTGAATTGATTTTTTAAAATAATAAATTTATAGAAGTATTTTAGTTATAGACGCAGTAAAAAATGGAATTTTAAGATAATTAGATATTATTCCAGATATTATTTTTGAAGTATAGTAAAATTCTTTTTAGAAATTCAATTATTTTATATTTTTTCAAAAATTTCAATTATTTCTCGAAGATTTTACGAAAATTTCCACATTATTTCCCAGAAAATTTATCAAATTTTAATTATTTTTCAAATTTCAATTATTTCTCGAAGATTTTATCAAATATCAATAATAACTCAAATATTCTTCCAAAATTACAATTATTTCCCAAAAACTTTTCAAATTTAAATTTCAATTCAATTATTTTTCAAATTTTAATTTCTTGAAGATTTTATGAAATTTCAATTATTATTCAATTATTATTATCTCAAATTTTAACTGAAATTCACTTTTATAAAAAGAAAGTCAATTTTTATTAAAAAATTCTACAAGAATTTAACTATTTAAATGCAAAAGTAAAAAATTTATTGAATAATTGAATGTTTCTCAAAATTCAATTCTCATCAAGAATTTTAGTAACAAATTTTTTAATAATTCAATTCTTTTGTCGAATTTTATTAAAACTTGCATAAATATTATTACTTTTTTCAAGGAATTTAAAATTATAATTGTATGAAAAATAATTGAAAGGCTGCGATGAGTTTTATGAGAATTTTCAAATTTTTATCGTTTACAATTCAATTTTACGAAAATTTCAATTATTTGGAAATTCTGCAATTAAATCTGTATTGAAAAATAAAAACTTGAAATAATTTCAATAAAAATTCTATTAAACATTTAAAAAGAATTAATTTTACAGAATTTTTTGTCAAAAATTTAAAAAATTAAGAATTTCATTGATTTTAGTTTTGAAACTTTTTCAAAATTTAATTATTTCTAAAAATCCACGTTAGAATGCTTTTAATACTTAAGTATAATCTAAAATTTTAATTAAAATTCGTTTTTAAAACCATTTTTATCAGTAAATTCTACGAGAATTCAATTATTTAAATATATAAATAAATAATTTATTAATTTAATGTTTCTTTAAATTAAATTCTAATAAAAAATGTCATTAACAAATTTTCAAATCATTAAATTCTTTGGACTTTTAATAAAAATTTGAATAAGATTTTAAAGAATAATTACATTTTTCGAGGAATTTGATTAAAATTGCATTAAAAAAATTAAAAAATTTGAAACAGTTTCTATAAAAATCCTATTAAACTTTTATAAACAATTAATTGTACAGAATTTTCTGTCAAAAGTGTCAAAAAATCAAAATTTCAATGATTTTATTTTGAAACTTTTTGAAAATTTAATTATTTCTAAAAATTCACGTTATAATTCAATTATTTGAATAGAAAAATAAATTATTTTTTTAATTTCATGTTTGTTAAAATTAAATTCTCATAAAAAATTTTATCAACAAATTTTTTGAATCTTTAAATTCTTTTTATGAATTTTAATAAAATTTTTAAGAATAATTACATTTTTCGAGGAATTTGATTAAAATTGCATTAAAAATAATTGAAATTCTTCAATGAGGTTTGTTATTTAAAAATAATTGAATCTATGTTGAAATGTTCTTATTTATGAAAATAATTAAATCCCTGAAGAAATGTTATTATTTATGAAAATAATTGAATTGCTAAAAGAATTTTATTATTTATAAAAATAATTAAATCTCTGTAAAAATGTTATTATTTATGAAAATAATTGAATTATTACGAAGAAATTTATAAAAAAAATTTGTAAAAAATTGAATTCCTTTTCTTTAAAAATTTTCAAATCTATTTGTTTACAATTCAGTTTTACAAAATTTCAATTATTCGGAAATTCTGCAATTAAATATATATTGAAAAATAAAAACCTTGAAATAATTTCAATAAATATTGTATTGAACTTTTAAAAATAATTAACTTGACAGAATTTTTTGTCAAAGATATATTAAAAAATTAAGAATTTCAATGATAAATTCACTTTCTGTAAATTCAATGATTTTAGTTTGAAAGTTATTCAAAATTTAATTATTTCAAAAAATCCACGTTATAATGCTTTTAATTAAAAATTAATTATAATTTAATTAAAAATTAAGAATTTCAATGATTTTAGTTTGAAAGTTATTCAAAATTTAATTATTTCTAAAAATCCACGTTATAATGCTTTTAATACTATAATCTAAAATTTTAACTGAAATTGAATTATTGCGAAGAAATTTCAAAAAAAATTTGTAAATAATTGAGTTCCTGTAAAAATTTTTATTATTTATGAAAAAAATTGAATGTCTACGTTGAATTGTATTGAAATTTTTTTTTTTAATAATGGAATTCTTTTGGAAAATTTTATTGAAGTAGTAGATTATTGAAAATTATGGAATTTTAGAAAAATTTTGAAAATAATTGAAATTTTGCCTAGAATTTGATTGAAATTTGGTAAAATAATTAAATATCAGAGAAGAACTTTATTATTTATAAAGAGAATTGAAATTTTGACGAGAATTTAAAAGAATTTTGGAACAAAATTAAATTCAGTAACTATGTTCCTAAGTTAGTTAGTAACTAACTTTACTATTCTCCCCGGAGAAGCTAAATTCTTTGAATTTTTCCAAATCGTTGACTTTGGTGTTTTATTTAAAAAATAAAATTTGATTCATAGTTAAAAATACCACCAAAATAGATTATTTTAATCCTTTTTTTCGATGTTAATTTAATCCTAGAGTGCATTAAACTGTTGCAGATTATTTTAATCCATTCTGGTGTTATATTAGCACCTCACATTTTACTGTACAAGACTGGAAGATGTAACCGTACATCATTGGCATAAAAAAGATGATGACAAAAGAAAGAGTTCGTGGAAGAAAGTCATGATTCCTACACTGCAAAAAGAAGTATCTTAATTAAGATGTTTTGGTAGTAATTTCTAAGATGTTATTGTAGTCACTTTTTAGTCATTAAAAATATCATTAATTTAAGATGTTTAAAGTATCTTCGTACACATTTTCCAACATATTTTTTGGGGAAAAAGTTTCGAGGTTAACTATGGGCTTATGTGTAAGATACTTTATGCATCTTAGGTTTTAGTAACTTAAATTTTTTTCGCATCTTACAATTCACAGGTAACTTATCGCCAAACATCTTATTGAGACAGAAACATCTTAATTTAAGATACTTTAAGAAACTTACAGAAGTATCTTACTTTTTTAAGATGGAAAAAATATCCAAGACGTATAGAGCATCTTAAAAATCTGTAAGATACTTTCGAAAACATCTTAAAAATCTGTAAGATACTTTCGAAAACATCTTATTTTAAGATGTAAGACACCATTTTTCCATCTTACATCTTATGTTAAGGTATCAAATAAGATAGTTATTTTTGCAGTGTATGATTGGCATAAAGAAGATGATGACAAAAGAAAGAGTTCGTGGAAGAAAGTCGTGATTCCTAATTTGAACCGTGAGGTGCGTTTTTACAGGTTCATATATGAACCCACCTTGAATAAGAAGCAATTAATCGAATTAGGTTATTACTGTTCTAGATATTTGTAAATACAATAAGAGTTCATATATGAACCCACCTTGAATAAGAAGCAATTAATCGAATTAGGTTATTACTGTTCTAGATATTTGTAAATACAATAAGAGGCCATAACAACAAAAGAAGAAGAAGAATTAGTTTATGTGGTAGGTGAAGGGTTGCAGCATGTCACGATTTATCAAGCCTGGCTTGAGTTGAGATTTTTGAACGGTACTGCAAATTTGAGTCGCTTAGTGAATATCCCTTTTGGTATAGTTAGTGTCATGATGCGTTCAGTGGCATGCATGTCCAAGGCATGTGCGTGCAGGAGTAGAACTGTCACGCACACTGCAACGAAAGATCCTATCTTGTCGAAGTGGCTTCGGCCATTATCGTCTCTCTTTCTCTCTCTCTTTCTCTCTCTTTCTCCTCTCTCTCTCTTTCTCGTGTAACGGTGCAGTTCAGTAATGTCGCTACAGTCATCGTCTTGCTGAAAATTCAGACCTCCCGATTGTTTCAGTCTCTCTTCGTCTGCTATATACACAAAGTTATTCGAAAATCGTCCAATTAACCCCTAAAATAGCCAGGGGGGTTTGGTTACATTCTAAATACCTTGGCTTTACACCGGAAGGAGCACACTAAACATTCCACCCTTCCTCGATACAGACGACATATACATACACACGATACGATACGATACAGATGCAATCATCCAACCACAAACATTTTGCTCCAACTCATGCATAGTTTCGTATATCTGATTTCTTCACCCTTGACCATTTGTGGAATTTCAGTCACAAGTATTCTGAATTTATCAGATGCGAAGATCGATTTTCTATTTATTAAGAAGATGAAAGAGCTTTTTTTCTTCTTTTTTTTTTTTTAAAGCAAACGAACATTGTTAAACAGCGTTTAAATATTGAGATGTTTAAGGAGAGAGAAACGTTTGGTCAATTTTGTTACTATAGTCAAGTTGGTTCTCTCTCTATAGAGAGAGAGAGAGAGAGAGAGAAAAGTTGTAATAGTTTCTATTCTATGCATTTTCAAGTCACGAAGGACCTTGTTCCGTGACGAACAAATGTCGCAGTTCCGACTGCATCAAAACGACATGCGTGCCTATGTAAGATTAACCTAATGTAAAAGTCAATTCGATCAACTCACACAGTTGTTTCAAAACGAATGTCTCTTTAGACTATTCAGTTCTCTTTGTTATTTACGCTGAATCAATTTTTTTCCTTTGTGTTCAAAATCTTTTTGCTAAAAATTCAAAGTTTTTTTTATATCCATATGGAAACTGTGGAAAATTTAAATTTTCCTGTATATTTATTCTCTTTCCTTAAACAGGGTTGCCACAAATATTTAATTTTATTTTTCCCTGACTTTTCCCTGATTTTCGAACAAAATTTTCACTTTTTCCCTGAACCTAAAGAATATTCTGATTCACTCCAAAAATTATTAGATAATCAAGAAAAAATGTTCTATTACATTTATTTACAAGTTTCATTAATTATAAAATTATTCAAAAACATCAATAACTTCTTTTTTAAATAAATATTTAATCATTATTATTTTTCTCTAGGAATTAAACGTCTTCAAAACATTCAAATTCAAACCTTTTTAAATTGAACAACTTATAAGAATATTATTACAAAACATGAATAATAATAATAATAATAATAATAATAATAATAATAAATAATAATAATACCTAATAAAAAAAATAATTAATTTAAACATAATTTAAATTACCATAACATTTTTCAGAATAGGTTAATTATTTACAAAAATCCTAAAAAAAATCCTTCGCAAGAATTTAATTATTTTTACAAGCAGTAAAATTTCTCAAAAAAATTAAATTATTTTAAAAAAATGTAATAAAATTCTTGACAATAATTCAATTACTTTCATAAATAATAATAAATCGATTATCCGTTAATTCATTTTTAAATCAATTTTCATTTGAAAATTCTAGAAAAATTCAATTATTTAAATTAAAAAATAAATAATTTATTGAATAATAGAATGTTCTTTGTTAAAATTTAATTCTCATAAAGAATTTTATCAATAAATTTTTTAATATATGAATTTAATTTGACAAAATTTAATAAAATTTTTAAGAATATAATTACATTTGTCGAGGAATTTGATTAAAATATATATTGTATGAAAAATCATTAAATTTCTGCGATGAGTTTTATTACTTTTGAAAATAATTTAAATTTTCTTAAAATTTCCATTAAATAATTGAATTTTGGAGAAGAATTTTATTATTTATAAAGATACTTGGAATTTTAACAAGAATTTTTTTTTAATTTTCGAACACAATTGGATTTCTGCGAATAATGTTATTACATTTTAAAAATAATTCAATTCTTCCAACGAATTTTATTCAAATTTATAAAAGTAACTGTATTTATGTGTAGAATTTTATTATTTATTTAAATAATTGAATTCTTACAAAGAATTTTATTCCAGTTTATAAAAATAATTGAATTTCGGTGAAGAATTTTTTTAAATAATTTATATTTTTCGAAAAATTTTATGAAATTTTGTATTTTAAGTAATTGAATTCCTGTGAAAAATTTTATTACTTATGAAAATAATGGAATTATTTCGAATTAATTCATTAAAATTGAATTCCTACAAAATTTTGATAAGAATTTTAATAAAATTTTTAAATATAATTGAATTTGGATAAAGAATTTTTTTATTTATAAAGATAATTGAAATTTTGAAAATATCTTTTTTTAATTTTTGAGAATTGAATTATTGCCAAGAATTTTATTAATTTTGAAAATTATTTAATTCTTCCAATGATGTTTATTCAAGTTTATATAAATAATTGAATTCTTACAACGAATTTTATTCATGTTTATAAAAGTAATTGAATTTCGGTGAAGAATTTGACTATTTATAAAAATATTTTTATGTAATTGATATTTTTTAAAAAATTTTATTAAATTTTGTATTTTAAATAATTGAATTTCTGTGAAAACTTTTATTACTAATGAAAATAATTGAATTATTTTGAAGAAATTCATTAAAATTGAATAATTGAGTTTTTGTGGAATTTTGTCAAGAATTTTATTAAAACTTTTAAAAATAATTGAATTTTAATGAAGTATTTTATTATTTATAAAAATAATTGTAATTTTGACGAGAATTGTTGTTAAATTTTTCAACATAATTAAAATTCGTCGAAGAATTTTTGTAACTTTTGAAAATAATTGAATTTCTGTAATCATTTGTAACTTTTCCAAAATCAAATTTCTTTAGTATTTTTAACTAAAATTCTTTCATTAATCTTGTATTTATGAAAATTGTAAAAATTATTCATAATAATAATTTATAAGTGATAATTTATGATAGTTATTATTAATGTTATTTAATTATTATTTATTATTATTATTTATTTATTACTTATTATTAATTATTCATTATTAATTTTATGCTAGTTCATTGAAAATTTAAGGTATTTAAAAAGAAATTATTGTCAGAAATGGAAAAAATTGAAGGTTTTGTATTAAAATTTGTTGTGATTTCATAGTTTACGAGGCAAAAAAAAATTCAATTTTTTTATGAATTTTAAAAATTCAATTTTTTCAGTACTTTTAGTAAAAATTCCTGACTTTTTCCTGACTTCTTTGACCAATTTTACTTTTCTTGACTTTTCCCTAAATTCCCTGACTTCCCTGACCTGTGGCAAGTCTATAAAGGACGATTGTTTCTGGTTAGGATTATAACAACCGGGAATCATCATCATCAACCAATTAGTAATAATATCAACTCGAGACAAAAGAATCAAGGATACCAGGACCAAAACTAAAATTTGCTACATAGAAGGTGTAAATGTTTTTCATTTATCTGCCAATATTTATTTAGGAAAAAAAATTCACACCTGGGAAATGGGAATTTGTAGGTAGGTTAATCTAAACTGACCTGCGAATAAGCAACTGTTATGCGTAAGTGTATTTGTAAATACATGTTGCTGGCGCCGTTTTTCCCACGTCATTAATGCAATTGCGTATACAGAGAACGAACATTTCCGAGTTTCGAAGGTGAAAGAGTGGCAGCCAACTATCCCTCTATTAAGAGATCTTACACTCTTAAGCCAATATATCAAGGAAACCTGTCCGTGTCAATACACTCAATTTAATCTATTGTGGAAGCTATATACTGTATGCTAATATTGCTCCTGTATTAGAAGCAATCAACATATCAATTTCTCCCCATTAGATGTAATTTATCGCAACATTAGCTTCTCAATATAAAATCGAGGGAATTTATTTTCAAACGAAATTCCAAATATTTCTCAAACTAGTGAATTGTGACAATTAATAATAAAGTTCTGTAACAATTAATTCTAACTAGCAACAAATCGCGCGCTAAAATGCGCGGCTAACTTTTTACTACCTTTTTAAAATAAAATTAGCAATTTTTAAAATAATAAAATTTGAAAATTTTCTAATGTAAATTTTTGTTGAAAATACTAAAAAAATTCAATTTCGTAGAATTTAAAAGTAATTGCAAACATTCTTTAAAAAAAAAAAATAAAATTCTTCATATTAAATGCAACTATGTTCTAATCTTGAAAAAAATTCTTGTAAAAAAAACAATTATCTTTGTAAATGACAAAATTCTTCTCCAAAGTTCAATTATTTTCAGAAATTTTTCTAATTTTAATGATTTTCAATATCTACGATTTTAATAAAATATTTCCCAAAACGAATTCAATTATTTAAAAAAAAATTTTAATTTGAAATTTTAGAAAATGACAATTTGGAATGAATGAATTAAATAATAAAAATTTCTAAGAAATTCTACCATTTACAAATTTTTTACAAATTTCTTCGCAATAATTCAATTATTTTAATGAAGAATAACATTTTTTTAACAGGGAATTCAATTATTTTTATAAATAATAAAAATCATCACAGAATATCAATTGTTTTTGGTACAATGTTAATGGAATTTCTCGAAAAATGTAATTATTATTAAAATTATTATTAAAATTAATTTTCAAACATTTTAATGATATAATTTTTAACAAATCGATTTTGTTCAAAATAAATTGAATTAAATTCTTCGTGGAACTAAATTAATTTCAAAAATATCAAAATTCAATTATTTTTAATATCTACAATTTCAGTAAAAATTCACAAAAGAACTCAAATATTTAAAAAGAAATATATTATTAAAATTCATCGCAAAAATTTAAGTATTTTTTATAAATAATAAAATTTTTCTCAGGTAATTCAATTATTTTCAATACAATTATTGAAAAATTCGATTGTATTCAATAAATTAAATAAATGTTTCAAAAAAATTCGATTGTATTCAATAGATTAAAGAAATGTTTCAAAAAAATTCAATTATTTTCCAAAAATTTTAAATAAAATTCAAGAATTAAATGCTTAATTTCAATTATTAAGAAAGAGGATTATTATAAAAACTTGAAAGAAACTATTCATATAGAATTCAATTACTTTGAAAACTTGTAATTAAAATGATTAAAGAAAGTCCATTATTTTAAAGAAAATCAAAGAAATTCTTCAAACGAATTTAATTAAGATTATGTAAAATTTTAATAAAATTCTTCCTAAATCCAATTATTTTCATAAACAATAGAATTCTTCGAAGAAATTCAATTAGTATCAAATTTTTTGATAAAATTCTTTGCATAATTCAATGATTTGTAATTTTTCTTCGCAATAATTCACTTATTTTCATAAACAATAAAATTCTTCGAAAAAATTCAATTATTATCAAATTTTTCGATAAAATTCTTTGCAAGAATTCAATCATTTGCAAATGTTTTATAAATTTTTTCGCAATAATTCAATTATTTAACAAAAATTTTAATAAAATTCGTTGCAAAAATTCAATTATTTTAAAAAAGTTTGATAAAATTCTTCGAATCACTTCAATTATTTAAAAAAAATTTGAAAAAATTTGCGGCAAAAAATTCAATTATTTTCAAAAATTTTCCTCAATTCAATGATTTTTATAATATCTTCTAAAATTTTTCAAAAGAATTCAATTATAAAAAATTTTATTGAAATTCTGCGCAAACATTTAATTGTATTCATAAAATAATTAAAATTTCACAATGAATTCAATTATCTTCATAAATAATAAAATTTTTTAAGGAATTCAATTATTATTTTCGTAAAAAATAATTTAAAATTCTAGAAAATAGTAATTTACTTAAAATTTTTTTTGTTTTTCTAAAACAAAATAATAATTTTCTTAAAAAAATTGTGATTGAAAAAGAAAATAATGGAAAATAAATAAATTTTCTATTTTCTTAATCACAGTTGTTTAATAATTTTTATAATTTTTTTAGAAGTAAAGAACAAAAATAATTTCAATTTGATAAAACGCAATATTTAACAAAATTTTAGTATTTTAATGAAAAGAGGTAAAAAAAATTCTGATGATTTCTATTTTCTATCTAAAGTTAACAAAAAACAAAAGAATAAAGAAAAGACAACTTCAGAGTGTGAGGGACAGGAAAAGTGAATGAAAGAATGAAAGAACATTCAAATTAATATAGTTAATAGTTGTCATCGAACATTAGTCTGGTCCCCTAATATCTAAACACTGTTGATTTCAAAGAAATCAAATGACAACGACACGGTAAGTCGTTAGGTATTAAAATAACACCAAAATGGATTAAAATAACACTAAATTGGATTATTTTAATCCTTTTTGGTGCTATTTTAATACCTAACGATTTACCGTGGAATTGATACCAAAACAGTGGATGAAATCAAACATTGATTCAGATTTTTGGCACCAATTTGATCCACTTTAGTATGAATTCAAATTCATACTAAAGTGGATCAAATTTCAAGAAAACTATGAATCAAAATGTTTATTTCTTCAATTCAAATGTTGTCTCAAAACTCACATACTCTAAGGTTATAGATTCGATTTTAGAGTACGGATTTTAGATCGAAAGGAATTTTTTCTTCTTCTTTATTACCTATAATTTATATGGAATAAGCTTCTATTGTTTTAATCATTAACTCATTACATAGATATGAGAGTGAGGGAATTTATCAATAGGAATGGGATTGCAGTTGAAATTGCGAGGCAGGGAAGCAACTTTATTATCAATTTCCCCTGTTATGATGTAGTTGTGTATTGATATTATCGGTAGGGACTTGAATTGGCGGTTAGTGAAACTGTAAAATATGTATTTTCACATATTGCACAGGACAATGCCCAAAAATTTCAAACGAACGTTGATCACGCGTGAAACGCATGTCACATCACAAAATTAATCTAAAATACTTCATTCCCTAGTTCTTGAAAAAAAAAACTTTTCAAGCATTGTCATTGTCAAAAAATTTTATAATAATACAATTCCTTCTAAAATTTTTACTAAATTCTCGTGATGAATTGAATTTATATTGAAATTTTTGAAACATAATAAGATTATCGTTTTTTACAAATCCTATACTCAAATTGACAAGCAATTATAATTTTTTTATTTACCGAAAACGTAATGTCACTTCTGATACATTTTCTTTTGAATAATTGAAAAATCTGCAATTATAAATTGTATTATTAATTTTTAAAAGAATTTAATTTACTTTTTCTCCTCTTTTTTTTTTTGTTGCAAGAAAATCTAAATGACAATAAAAGAATATTAATAGAGCGCGGAGAAAAAGCAAAATCTGACGTGTATAAAGGACGTACATGTCCTTAAAATAGAAAAATATATAAAAAGAGAGAAAAAATTAATGTCCCCCGCACACACATATATATACACATACACATGGAAAATTGTATGAGAGTTTTTCTGGTTTATTTCAAGAATCGAAATTGATATTCACATTACGGTTCGTTTAAATATTTAATCGTTTCACTTCACGTTATACGTGGCGGATATTTTCAGCTCTTATAAAGTTTTAGTCGCGAGAGCTCATTTTTGGTGTGTAGTAAATGTATGTTTATATGTGTTCGCGGTGCTTTTATGCATATACACATGCGAGACCCAAAATGAAAACCAGGTTAAAGTTAACCTTAATACGGTTATCTGCCGCAACGTTCAACGTGTTTCCCAATATTTCCCACGGAAGGATGGGGTATATAATTTCTTTTTTTTTCTCCTTTTGCGCACAAATGCACATCATTATCGATTTAGTTTACTTACTTGTTAAATAAACCATTAGCTTTTATTTATATATATATATATATCGCAGTAAATCGTGAGGTATTAAAAAAAGTGTTGCAAATGAAATTAACACCACTGTTTTTCTAAAAATGTCAAAATAATCCCCAAGTGGATCGAAATGATCCAAAAATAAAGATCAAATGATGATTTGATCCATTTTTTGATATTAATTCGTTGCAATTTGATACTTTTTAGGTAACAGTGACCAAAAAAGATTAAAAGAATCAATTTTGGTGTTATTTTTTACAATGAATGAAATTTTTGGTTTATTCCATTTTTTTATAACTATAAAACATGAAGATATCGATAACTCGATAACTGATCGATTTCTTCATATTTTGTAATAATTAAAGATGACCAAGTAATAAAATCATTATTTTAGATTATAACAATATTATACTTCTTCATTATTTAAATTATTTCAAATCAATTATCATTTGCAAAAAATTTTAACGACTTTACTTTATATCTATTATTTTTAATAGTAATTAATTCATCAATTTCACGAAATTTCAATTATTCCTAATTTCTTTAATTAAACGCATATTAGAAAATAAAAACATCGAATAATACTCAAAAAATTTAATTCAACTTTTACAAAAATATTAATTTTGAAAATTCAATTATTTCCAAAAAGTTCACTCTACATTTCTTTTAATATTCAATTATAATCTAAAATATTCAACTGAAATTCATTTTTATGAAATAAAAATCAATTTTTATTAGAAAATTCCACAAAAATTTAATTATTTAAATGCAAAAGTAAATAATTTATTGAATAATTGAATGTTTTTTAAAATTCAATTCTCATAAAGAATTTTAGTGAATAAATTTTTTAATAATTGAATTCTTTTGTCGAATTTTATTAAAACTTGCATGAACATAATTACTTTTTTCAAGGAATTCAATTATCATTGAATGAAAAATAATTGAAACGCTGCGATGAGTTTTATAATTTTCAAAATTCGATTACAATTCAATTTTACAAAATTTCAATTATTCGGAAATTCTGCAATTAAATATATATTGAAAAATAAAAACTTGAAATAATTTCAATAAAACTACTATTAAACTTTTAAAAAGAATTAATTCTACAGAAAATTTCAATTTTAAATGAATTTGATTAGAAATTAAAAAAAGCTAGATTATAAAAAAAAATTTAATTATTAAAATTGTTCTAAAATTAGTTAAATTTTTTAATATATATTTAATTGATTTTTTTAAAATAATAAATTTTTAGAAGAATTTTATTTAAAGACACTAAAAAAAATTGAATTTTAAAGTAATTAGATATTATTTCATATATTATTTTTAAAGTAGTAAAATTCTTTTTAGAAATTCAATTATTTTTATATTTTTTCAAAAATTTCAATTATTTCTCGAAGATTTTACGAAAATTTCAATTATTTCCCAGAAAATTTACCAAATTTTAATTATTTTTCAAATTTCAATTATTTCTCAAAGATTTTACGAAAATTTCAATTATTTCCCAGAAAGTTTACCAAATTTTAATTATTTTTCAAATTTCAATTATTTCTCGAAGATTTTACGAAAATTTCAATATTATTTCCCAGAAAATTTACCAAATTTTAATTATTTTACAAATTTCAATTATTTCTCAAAGATTTTATAAAATTTCAATTATAAGTCAAAAATTCTTCCTAAATTACATTTATTTCTCAAAAACTTTTCAAAAATTTTAATTTTTAAATTTTAATTCAATTCTTTTTCAAATTTCAATTTCTTGAAGATTTTATGAAATTTCAATTATTATTCAATTATTATAATCTCAAATTTTAACTGAAATTCACTTTTATAAAAAGAAAAACAATTTTTATGAAAAAATTCTACAAGAATTTAACTATTTAAATGCAAAAGTAAAAAATTTATTGAAGAATTGAATGTTTCTCAAAAGTCAATTCTCATAAAGAATTTTAGTAACAAATTTTTTAAAGATTCAATTCTTTTTTTTAATTTTATTAAAACTTTCATGAAAATAATTACTTTTTTTCAAAAAATTCAATTATAATTATATGGAAAATAATTGAAACGCTGCGATGAGTTTTATGAGAATTTTCAAATTTATTCGTTTACAATTCAATTTTACAAAATTTCAATTATTCGGAAATTCTGCAATTAAATATATATTGAAAAATAAAAACTTGAAATAATTTTAATAAAAATTCTATTAAACATTTAAAAAGAATTAATTTTACAGAATTTTTTGTCAAAAATTTAAAAAATTAAGAATTTCAATGATTTTAGTTTTGAAACTTTTTCAAAATTTAATTATTTCTAAAAATCCACGTTAGAATGCTTTTAATACTTAATTATAATCTAAAATTTTAATTAAAAATCGTTTTTAAATAATTTTTTAATAATTGAAATTCATTTTTAAAACCATTTTTATGAGTAAATTCTAGGAGAATTCAATTATTTAAATAGAAAAATATATAATTTATTAATTTCATCTTTGGATGAATTTTAATAATAGTTTTAAGAATAATTACATTTTTCGAGGAATTTGATTAAAATTGCATTAAAAGATTCAATTCTACAGAATTTTTTGTCAAAAATATATGGAAAATTAACAATTTCAATGATTTTAGTTTGAAACTTTTTCAAAATATAATTATTTTTAAAAATCTACATTATAATGCTTTTAAAACTTAAGTTAATCTAAAATTTTAACTGAAATTCATTTTTAAAACCATTTTTATTAGTAAATTCTACGAGAATTCAATTATCTAAATACAAAAATAAATAATTTATGAATTTCATGTTTCTTGAAATTAAATTCTAATAAAAAATGTTATCAACAAATTTTTTAAATCATTAAATTCTTTGGACGAATTTTAATAAGATTTTTAAGAAATAATTACTTTTTTCGAGGAATTTCAATAAATTGCATTAAAAATAATTGAAATTCTGCAATGAGTTTTAATATTTATGAAAATAATTGAATTCCTAAAAGAATTTTATTATTTATAAAAATAATTAAATCCCTGTAAAAATTTTATTATTTATGAAAATAATTAAATTATTTACAATTTAATTTTACAAAATTTCAATTATTCGAAAATTGTGCAATTTAATGTACATTGAAAAATAAAAACTTGAAAAAACTTCGTTTTTTAGAAATGAACTTGAAATAGTTTCAATAAATATTCTTTTGATTTTTAAAAATAATTAATTTGACAGAATTTTATGTCAAAGATATATTAAAAATTAAAAATTTCAATGATTTTAATTTGAAACTTTTTCAAAATTTAATTATTTCTAAAAATTCACGTTATAATGCTTTTCATACTATAATCTAAAATTTTAACTGAAATTCAATTATTGCGAAGAAATTTAAAAAAAATTTGTAAATAATTGAATTCCAGTAAAAATTTTTATTATTTATGAAAATAATTGAATGTTTGCGTAGAATTGTATTGAAATTATTTTTAATAATGGAATTCTTTTGGAAAATTTTATTGAAATAGTAGAAATTGAAAATTATGGAATTTTTAGAAAACTTTTGAAAATAATTGCAATTTTGACAAAAATTTGATTAAAATTTTCTAGAATCATTGAATATTAGAGAAGAATTTTATTATTTATAAAAAAAATTGAAATTTTGACGCGAATTTAAAAAAATTTTTGAATACAATTTAATTTATTAACTATGTTACTAAGTTAGTAACTAACTTACTATTCTTCCTAGGAGAAGCTAAATTCATTGAATTTTTCCAAATCGTTGACTTTGGTGTTTTATTTAAAATAAAATTTCATTTATAGTTAAAAATAACACCAAAATAGATTACTTTAATCCTTTTTTTTTTTTGTTAATTTAATCCTAGAGGGATTAAACTGTTGTTATTTAACTGTTAAATTATTTTAACTGTTAAATTGGACTGTTAAATGGATTGAACTGTTAAATTATTTTAATCCTTTTTTGGTGTTAATTTAATCCTAAAGGGATTAAACTGTTGCAGATCAAATCTAATCTCGTCAAAATTTACAGATAAACATTGATTTATAAATGATTTTTACATAAAGTCAGTTTAAAAAATTGATTTTTAGAAAAAAGTTACAAAACACAGTAAAATCAAGATTCTTACTTTTATCGACTGCGATAACCAAAGAAAAGTATACAGTTCCAAAAAATAAACGTCAATTTCGGTTAAACCAAAAACTTCCCTTCCGCATCAATATCGATAATAATAATTCATGTTCGCTTTTTCACTCCTTAAAAAAAAAATTAATACGTAAACATATTACAAATTTTTTTTTCCTCTACTAAAAATGCCAGTGTTTTTGAAAAGTTGTCACGCTTCATTGATCGCGCTTTAAAAAAAAATGAAAAAAGAAAAATACTTTCCCCTCTCCTATTTCTTATTTTGTGACGTAAGCGTTTTAAAGGACGTCAATACTGTCAATTTCTTTTCTTTGGAAACGAGAAGGGATTGAAAGGTGAAGAAGAGTTTTTTGGAGCAGGGTTCGTTTTCACGCTTGGCAAAGTTTTTAATCGATCGGTGAGAGAGAGAGAGAGAGGAGGCAAAAAGAGGGGTATACACAGAATGGTGGTAAGCGAAAATGCGGTTGGAGGACAGGAAAAAGGGAGGGGAGGGTGGAAAGGTTTGGTGGTAGGGTTGAATGTTAGGGTAGGTTGTGGATACGGAATTCGGTCACCATTTTAATATCGATCCGCCCACCACCTCTCTTATATTCACATTCCAACCTCACGCTCTCTACTCGCATCCAAAGTGATGCAATATCTTGTAGGAGAAATTTTCCAACTTTTTTTTTCTTATACCGTCGTTCTTTTTTCTAAAATTACAGTGCAAAATACGAAAAACATTTTTTAAGATCTCCTTCTGTATTTATTTATTTATTTTTTTATTTATTTTTTTATTTATTTTTTTATTTATTTATTTATTTCTTTTTTTAATATTTCTAATCTTTAAGTTTGGAATGTTAGGAAATTTTGAATCTTCAGAACATTTAGGAAACAGCAGCGTTTATGAATAACTATATCAAACGCAGAAAATGCTTTTTATTGTGAATGAAATTCAGATTAGTAGATAAAGGAGATAAGCGCATGAGCGTTAATTTCATCTAAAATTCCACGGCAAAGCGTTAAATAAAAGTTTTTAAAAACTTTAATGAAAATTTGGCTTTAACACGCTTCGCGAAACGCTTGAAATTCAGGGAATTCATTTGATTCAAACACCTGTTATTGTACTTAGCTAGTGGAAAAAAAAAGTTATTTTACACATGAAAAAACTTAATAGTGTGTTCTCACATACTACAGTTGATTCAAAACGGGTGAAAAAATAAACTTGTTTTAAAAATAGCCCAATTGTTGTTGTTTTTTTTTGTTTCAAAACATTTTTTCAATCTTTAGACCTGTATAGCCTAAAGTGTACCAACAATTTTGGCTAATTTTTAAGTAAAAAATGGGTTTCTTTAACAAACTATTCTTTTTGTTTTTTTATCTTTATACGTAGCATAAAGTGTACCAACAATTTTGCCTATTTTACTGGTAAAAAATTTGTTTCTTCAAGTAACTTTTCGTTTTTCTATTTCTTTATACGTAAAAAAAGTGTTCCAACAATTTTGGCTATTTTTCAAGTAAAAAATGGGTTTCTTCAACAAACTTTTTTTTTCTTTTCAATCCTTCTACGTTGCATAAAGTGTACCGACAATTTTGGCTAATTTTCAAGTAAAAAAATTGGTTTCTTCAACAAACTTGGTTCTTGTTTTTCTATTTTCATACGTAACAAAAAGTGTACCAACAATTTTGCCTATTTTACTGGTAAAAAATTTGTTTCTTCAAGTAACTTTTCGTTTTTCTATTTCTTTATACGTAAAAAAAGTGTTCCAACAATTTTGGCTATTTTTCAAGTAAAAAATGGGTTTCTTCAACAAACTTTTTTTTTCTTTTCAATCCTTCTACGTTGCATAAAGTGTACCGACAATTTTGGCTAATTTTCAAGTAAAAAAATTGGTTTCTTCAACAAACTTGGTTCTTGTTTTTCTATTTTCATACGTAACAAAAAGTGAACCAACAATTTTGCCTATTTTACTGGTAAAAAATTTGTTTCTTCAACAAACTTTTATTTTTCTTTTCAATCTTTATACGTAGCCCACAGTGTACCAACAATTTTGGCTAATTTTTAAGTAAAAAATGGGTTTCTTCAACAAACTTTTCTTTTTGTTTTTCTATCTTTATACGTAGCATAAAGTGTACCAACAATTTTGACTAATTTTCAGCTAAAAAATTTGTTTCTTCAACAAACTTTTTGTTTTTCTATATCTTTATACGTAACCAAAAGTGTACCAACAATTTTGGCAAATTTTCTAGTAAAAAATGGGTTTCTTCAACAAACTTCTTTTTTTGTTTTTCTATCTTTTCTTTCTTTCTATCTTCTTCATCAAACTTTTCGTTTTCTTTTTGTTTATCTATCTTCATATGTAGCTGAAGGTGTACAAACATTTTTGGCTAATTTTTAAGCAAATAATGGGTTTCTTCAACAAACTTGGTTTTTGTTTTTCTATCTTTATACGAAACCTAAAGTGTACTAACAATTTTGGCTAATTTTTAAGTAAAAAATTTGTTTCTTTAACAAACTTTTCTTTTTGTTTTTCCACCTTCATACGTACCCAAAATTGAACCAACATTTTTGGCTATTTTTCAGGTCCAATTTTTGTTTCTTCTAAAAAAGTTTTCCTTTTCTTTTCGTTTGCCTTTTGGTTTGCCTTTCGTCTTAAAATAGTTTTTGTTTTCTTCTCCATAAACAGATGTTTGTTTTGATTATTTTTGACCATTAGCATTGGTTAAAAATACGATTAGTGCAGAAATATTGTTTCTTCCAAATATTTAAGAATGGCTTTTTGGGCGGACAAAGTGTGTCGTATTACTAAAGATTTCTATTTTACGGTATAATACCTTTATTAATTCTTTACAAGTAAGCGGTGTGCGTGTAGTGAATGCACTTAAAAACAGAGTGCTTTGCGTCGTAGTACTTTATGGACCATTAATTTGTAATGTTACCATTAACCTGCAGAGGACAGGTAAACGACTTTCATTCTCCAGATCACTAGCCTTCCCTGATAGTGAAGCCCAATCTGCCTTAATTTTAATGCCTACTCAAACATCTCGATGGGTCTTCCCCAGGAGAAACGTATACAACATTATGATTCTTTCAAATACCCAAAATAATTCTTGAAAAAATCGAATTTATCATCTATTACATCGTCAAAACAGAATCCAACTTATTCCTTTTTTCACTAAAACCTTTTGATGTTCTGAACATTTTTTGACAAAATCCTTTTGTTATTTTAAGTCCTTGAAGTAATGACTTACAACCAAAGTTTTAAATTCAAAGATAGGGTATTTTATTTATTTTTATTTACTTTTTCAATGAACTCGTTTTCACTAAATCCTTTCATGTTATGAACATTTTTTGACCAAATCTTTTGTGTTATTTTAAGTCCTTAAAGTAATGACTTGCAACCAAAGTTTTAAATTCAAAAATAGGGTATTTTATTTACATTTTATTTATTTACTTCTCCAATAATCTCATTTAGGACAAATAACCTAATATTTGACCTAGAATTTTGAAATGTAGACTAAATAGCATAAAGTTCAACTTCTAATTCTCCGCTTCGGTAACTAAAGTTTATTTCGGAAAATATCAATTCCGTGTTTTAGTGAATTTAAAGAGAGAAGAGAGAATATAAACAAAAGCCTGCACTCAACATGTTTCGGACATTGAAAACTCACTTCTGTTTCTGTTTGAAACTTTCGACTACCTATATATATATATATATATATATATATATATATATATATATATATATATATATATATATATATATATATATATATATAGTGTTATCGAAATTGCCCTCTTTAATTTGTCGACAAAGTCAACCACCTGACACTTGTCAAGAGAATTTCAAGAGGTTTTTGTGCTACAATCAAATACAGAGAATTCGATACTAATTTCGATACTAATTTCGATACTAATTTCGATACTAATTTTCCTAAATTATTTACAATATGCTGTTGAAAATTTATTTAACCAAGAAGGGATTTGAAAATTTAAAAAAATTTAGAAAAAAAACAAATTTCTGTAAATTTTTATATTGTATGATTTACAATTTAGTCACTGCGGGAATTTCACAGTTTCTTGCTTTTTAATTAGAGGTTCAAAGAGAGAAATGTAAATAATGTTAAATTACTAAAGAAGTTGAAACATGTTTTCATAAACAGAAAACCTACAAGGTCACTTCTTGGTTTAATTTTAAAGTGAAATACAACACTCCGTTTTCTGAAAAAAACTCCATTTTTTCTTGTTTGCGGGAAATTAATATTTACCGTTGGAAAAAAATCACTTGTTTAAAAAAGAAAGTTGTAATTAAAAATAATAATTAATCAGGTAGTTTATTGAAATAAAAAACAAACAAAAGGAGAAATAAACTTAAAAATTAGGTCCAAAATTTACAGATAGAAAAATTAGGTCAAAATTCGCAGAGAAAAATAATAATTAGTCAAAAATTTACAGATAGAAAAATTAGGTCAAAATTCACTGATTGTGAGAAAAATAATAATTAGTCAAAAATTTACCGATAAAAAAACAGTCAAAGTTACAGATAAAAAAATTAGTAAAAATTTATAGATAAAAAACAATTGAATCGCAAATTGGTAGAATTTTTGGGAAATAATTGAAATTTTTGTAAAATCTTCGAGAAATAATTGAATTTCATAAAAAATTATTAAAATTAATTAAAATGTAATAAAATCTTTGGGAACTAATTGAAATTTTATGAAATCTTTGAAAACTAAATAATATTTGACAAATAATAATTGAATCGAAAATTAATAAAGTTTTTAAAATAAAAATAATTATAAAAATAATAAAATAATAAAAATAAAAATAATGAAATAATAATAAAATAATTTTAAAATAATTAAAATTTTGATACAATCATCAAAAAATAAATGAAATTTAAAAAAACCTTTAAAAATTAATTCAAATTTAATAAAATCATAAAAAATAATTGAAATTTTAGTAAAATCCTCAAAACATTATTGAAATTTGATCAAATATTTAAAAATTAATTAAAATTTAATAAGATCATCAAGAAACATTTAAAATTTGGTAAATTTTCAAGAAATAATTGAAATTTGAAAAACAATTATATTGCAAATTAATAAAGTTGTTAGGAAATAATTTAAATTTTAGTAGAATCTTCGAGAAATAATTAAAATTTTGATAAAACCATTAAAAATAATTGAAATGTAATAAAATTTTCAATAAATAATTGAAATTTAAAAAAATGTTTGAATTTTTTTTTTAATTTTCGAGAAATAATTAAAATTTAAAAAATAATTGAATTGAAATTTGAAAATTAAAATTTGATAAAAGTTTTTGGGAAATAATTGAACTTTTGGTCAAATCTTAGAAATAATTTGAAATTTGACAACATCTTTAAAATATAATTGAAATTTGGTGAAGTTGTTGGGAAATAATTGAAAGTTTGATAAAATCTTTGAGAAATAATTGAAACTTGATAAAATCTTGAAAAAATTAATTAAAATTTAATAAAATCTTTGATAAGTAATAACAATTTGATAAAATCTTTTAAAATCAATTAAATTTTAATGAAATTTGGTAAATTTTTAAGAAATAATTGAAATTTAAAAAGAATTGAATTGCAAATTGATAAAGTTGTTAGGAAATAATTTAAATTTTAGTAGAATCTTCGAGAAAAAATTGAAATTTTGATAAAATCATTAAAAATAATTGAAATGTAATAAAATTTTCAATAAATAATTGAAATTGAAAAAAATATTTGAAATTTTTTTTAAATCTTCGATAAATAATTAAAATTAAAAAAATAATTGAATTGAAAATTGAAAATTAAAATTTGGTAAAAGTTTCTGGGAAATAATTGAACTTTTGGTGTAAAATCTTAGAAATAATTTGAAATTTGACAACATCTTCAAAATATAATTGAAATATGAAAAATAATTGAAATTTTGATTAAGTTTTTGGGAAATAATAGAAATTTGATAAAATCTTTGAGAAATAATTGAAACTTGATAAAATCTTGAAAAAATTAATTACAATTTAATAAAATCTTTAAGAAATAATAAAAATTTGATAAAATCTTTAAAAATCAATTAAATTTTAATGAAATTTGGTAAATTTTTGAGAAATAATTGAAATTTTAAAAAGAATTGAATTTCAAGTTTGTAAAAATTTTGGGAAGTAATTGAAATTTTAGTAGTTTCTTCGAGAAATAATTGAAATTTTGATAAAATCATTAAAAATAATTAAAATGTAATAAAATCTTCAATAAATAATTGAAATTGAAAAAAATATTAAAAATTTTTTTTTAAATCTTCGATAAATAATTAAAATTAAAAAAATAATTGAATTGAAATTTGAAAATTAAAATTTGGTAAAAGTTTCTGGGAAATAATTGAACTTTTGGTGTAAAATCTTAGAAATAATTTGAAATTTGACAACATCTTCAAAATATAATTGAAATATGAAAAATAATTGAAATTTGATTAAGTTTTTGGGAAATAATTGAAAGTTTCATAAAATCTTTGAGAAATAATTGAAACTTGATGAAATCTTGAAATAATTATTTTAAAATTTAATAAAATCTTAAATTAATAATAACAATTTGATAAAATCTTTAAAAATCAATTAATTTTTAATGAAATTTGGTAAATTTTTGAAAAATAATTGAAATTTAAAAAAGAATTGAATTTCAAGTTTGTAAAAATTTTGGGAAGTAATTGACATTTTAGTAGTTTCTTCGAGAAATAATTGAAATTTTGATAAAATCATTAAAAAAAATTGAAATGTAATAAAATCTTCAATAAATAATTGAAATTAAAAAAAATGTTTGAAATTTTTTTTTAAATCTTCGATAAATAATTAAAATTAAAAAAATAATTGAATTGAAATTTGATAATTAAAATTTGGTAAAAGTTTCTGAGAAATAATTGAACTTTTGGTGTAAAATCTTAGAAATAATTTGAAATTTGACAACATCTTCAAAATATAATTGAAATATGAAAAATAATTGAAATTTGATTAAGTTTTTGGGAAATAATTGAAAGTTTGATAAAATCTTTGAGAAATAATTGAAACTTGATAAAATCTTGAAAAAATTATTTTAAAATTTAATAAAATCTTTAAGAAATAATAAAAATTTGATAAAATCTTTAATAATCAATTAAATTTTAATGAAATTTGGTAAATTTTTGAGAAATAATTGAAATTTAAAAAAGAATTGAATTTCAAATTGGTAAAAATTTTGGAAAGTAATTGACATTTTAGTAGTTTCTTCGAGAAATAATTGAAATTTTGATAAAATCATTAAAAATAATTAAAATGTAATAAAATCTTCAATAAATAATTGAAATTAAAAAAAAATTTGAATTTTTTTTTAAATCTTCAAGAAATAATTAAAATTTAAAAAATAATTGAATTGAAATTTGAAAATTAAAATTTGGTAAAAGTTTCTGAGAAATAATTGAACTTTTGGTGTAAAATCTTAGAAATAATTTGACATTTGACAACATCTTCAAAATATAATTGAAATATGAAAAATAATTGAAATTTGGTAAAGTTTTTGGGAAATAATTGAAAGTTTGATAAAATCTTTGAGAAATAATTGAAACTTGATAAAATCTTGAAAAAATTATTTTAAAATTTAATAAAATCTTTAAGAAATAATAAAAATTTCATAAAATCTTTAATAATCAATTAAATTTTAATGAAATTTGGTAAATTTTTGAAAAATAATTGAAATTTAAAAAAGAATTGAATTTCAAATTGGTAAAAATTTTGGGAAGTAATTGAAATTTTAGTAGTTTCTTCGAGAAATAATTGAAATTTTGATAAAATCATTAAAAATAATTAAAATGTAATAAAATCTTCAATAAATAATTGAAATTGAAAAAAATATTTGACATTTTTTTTAAATCTTCGATAAATAATTAAAATTAAAAAAATAATTGATTCGAAATTTGAAAATTAAAATTTGGTAAAAGTTTCTGGGAAATAATTGAACTTTTGGTGTAAAATCTTAGAAATAATTTGAAATTTGACAACATCTTCAAAATATAAGTGAAATATGAAAAATAATTGAAATTTGATTAAGTTTTTGGGAAATAATTGAAAGTTTGATAAAATCTTTGAGAAATAATTGAAACTTGATAAAATCTTGAAAAAATTATTTTAAAATTTAATAAAATCTTTAAGAAATAATAAAAATTTGATAAAATCTTTAAAAATCAATTAAATTTTAATGAAATTTGAGTAAATTTTTGAGAAATAATTGAAATTTAAAAAAGAATTAAATTGCAAATTGATAAAGTTGTTAGGAAATAATTTAAATTTTAGTAGTTTCTTCGAGAAATAATTGAACTTTTGATAAAATCATTAAAAATAATTAAAATGTAATAAAATCTTCAATAAATAATTGAAATTTGAAAAACAATTAAATTGCAAATTCATAAAGTTGTTAGGAAATAATTTAAATTTTAGTAGAATCTTCAAGAAATAATTGAATTGAAATTTGAAAATTAAAATTTGATAAAAGTTTCTGGGAAATAATTGAACTTTTGGTAAAATCTTAGAAATAATTTGAAATTTGACATTATCAAAATATAATTGAAATATGAAAAATAATTGAAATTTGGTAAAGTTGTTGGGAAATAATTGAAAGTTTGATAAAATCTTTGAGAAATAATTGAAACTTGATAAAATCTTGAAAAAATTAATTAAAATGTAATAAAATCTTTAAGAAATAATAAAAATTTGATAAAATATTTAAAAATCAATATAATTTATTTAAATTTGGCAAATTTTTGAGAAATATTTGAAATTTAAAAAAGAATTGAATTTCAAATTGGTTAAAATTTGGGGAAATAATTGAAATTTTAGTAAAATCTTCGAGAAATAATTAAACTTTTCACAAAATTACAGATAAAAAAGTTCGTCAAAATTGACAGATAAAAAAATTCGTTTAAAATTTATAGGTAACAAAATTGGGTCTAAAATTTGCAGAAAAAAAGTTGGTCAAAATTTACAGACAAAAACCAATTCGTCAACATTTATAGATAAAGAACAATTCATCAAAAATCCTCAAGAGGGACTTTTTTTTTTGAAAAGCCCTTTTCCATGTAGTGCAGAATGTGTTGCAATTGCAACAATTTTGAAAGGACAACACAGAGCAATAAAAGAGAAAAGAAAAAAAAAAGAATTACCGAAGAAGTGAATTTTTTTTTGGAAATAGAATTTAATTTTAGATCTCTTAACAAACAGTAGATATATGTTGGAAAAGAGGAGTTGTTGCCACGGTTCAATCAATTACGATGTTGTGCATGTAGCCTGCCTATCCTACCTGTCGTCCTGCGAATCAGTGCAGCTCTATCGGAAATCAATGACACCAACCAAAAACTACTTCGTTATTGATACACAGCGGTTTAAATGGCATCAACGGCACTCAATGTCCTGTGTTATTGAACGAATATACGATTGTCCCGACGTGAGAGGGTATCTCACATGTTGCATAAAAAAGCGTACAGGTAACTTGCTTGTCTATATAAATACACACACTCACAAACTGAATTCAATAAAATAAAAAAAAAAAAAAAAAAAAAAAAAAATGAGAATGTAAAACTATTGATGTTTAGAAAAACGAAGTATTGATATTTAGAAAAAAATATTGGGGTCAGAATTCGTGTAATTTTCACAGAAAACGAAAAGTATTTTTTTTTAAATCAAAATGATGCGAAAAAACAATTCTATTTGGTCTTAGGAATGTGTCCATCAAAGAACAGAAAAAATATTATTTTTTAGTTATTGGAAAATTAATTTTTTTGCAACTTTTTAAACAAAATGTTATTTCTCCTATTGAACCGATTTAAGAAATGAATGAACCAAGCGGGAATATAAAGGGAATGAAAAATACTTTCGTTCGGAATTAGAAAATTTTTAAAAAGTCTATATTTTAATAATTACTTAATAAATTTTTAATAAATAATTAATTTTTTTTAATGTTCTGCGCTTTTTAAAAATTTAAAAATATCTACATACACTTAAAACTACAAGAAGTCAAAATCCGTTGAGAAAATTTATGATCGACGATTATTTTAAAAGTTAGAATGGAAATTATATTGAACGGAGATGCGATTTTGATGATTTTCAGAATTAAAACATTTTTAACTACGAAATGAAGAAAACAGTGTCGAATTAACATTTTTATTCAGTTTTTTAACGATAAAAATTAACAAAAACTAAGTTTAGTGTTGATGCACTACACCGCGCCAATATAATTTTCATTATAACTTTTAAAATAATTTTCGCTCATAAATTTTCTCAACGGATTTTGATTTCTTCTAGTTTTAAGTGTATGTAGATATTTTTAAATTTTTAAAAAGCGCCGAACATTAAAAAAAAAATTAATTGTTTATTAAAAATTTATTAAATAATTATTAAAATATAAACATTTTAAAAATATTCTAATTCTGAACGAAAGTATTTTTTATTCCCTTTATATTGCTGCTTGGTTCTCTTAAATCGGTTCATTCATTTTTGGAAAAATAAAAAAAAAAAAAAAGTTGCAAAAAAATAAATTTTGCCATAACTTTTATAAAAAATAAAATTTTTTTCTGTTCTTTGGTGGACACATTCCTAAGACCAAATAGAAATGTTTTTTCATTATTTTGATTTAAAAAAAATACAAAAATAAAAAAAAAACAAAAAGAAAGAAAAATAAAAAAAACAAAAAAAAAACAAAACAAAAACAAAAATAAAAAAACAAAAAAAAACTAAAAATTAAAACAACAAAAAAAGCAAAAAGGAGTACTAAATTAATAGAGGTGGAAATTTTCCGCTTCATTAGTCACAAAAAAACGGCGACAATAATGATAATAATCAGAAACGTTTGAATTATGTTTAATTTTAATAAATTGTAAATTGAGAGGCAATTTTTCACGAAAAAGGTCAATTCTGGTTTATTAATCACGTAAAGTTGACTTTGCGCAATTCAATGTTGACTCTAAAAATATTCATCGCCTCACTGAACATACGTCACCGTAATTATTTAATCCTTTCACTTCGCCTCTTTGTAATCCTCTCCCTTTCCCTTATATTTACCCCCATTTCTACACTAAAACAAATTTTCCCTCAATTCCTTTGAAATATATAAAAAAAATTTTGTTTTTACAGAAAAAATTCTATGGGTTTAATATTTTACTACTGAATTTTTCGCTATTTTACAAATATGATAAACTATCCCGCGTGGAAGAGGAAGTTTGGGCAAAATCCAGCAAAGTATGGGAAAGCTTGGCAAAGTATGGCAAAGCTTGGCAAAGTATGGCTAATGAGCGTTTCCCAAGCTTTGGAATCTACATGATTAACAACGATTATTAAAGTACGCGGACGCTTAGGAAAAGTATAGAAACAAGAAAATAGGTATGGGAAAATAAAAAATTTATTATTTTTTTATTATTTTTTTGGAAAATTGAAAATCTGAATTTCTGGAGCTTGGCAAAGTTCGGCAAACCTTGGCAAAGTATGGGAGAATAAAAAATTTATTATTTTTTTCATATTTTTATGAAAAATTAAAAATCTCGCATTTTGGAGCTTGGCAAAGTATGGCAAACCTTGGCAAAGTATGGGAGAAAAAAAAATTTATTATTTTTTTCTTATTTTTATGAAAAATTAAAAATCTCGCATTTTGGAGCTTGGCAAAGTATGGCAAACCTTGGCAAAGTATGGGAGAAAAAAAAATTTTGCATTTTTTTATTATTTTTTTGGAAAATTAAAAATCTGAATTTCTGGAGCTTGGCAAAGTTCGGCAAAGCTTGGCAAAGTATGGGAGAATAAAAAATTTTGCATTTTTTTCTATATTTATGGAAAATTAAAAATCTCGCATTTTGGAGCTTGGCAAAGTTCGGCAAAGCTTGTCAAAGTATGGGAGAATAAAAATTTTTGAATTTTTTTCTATTTTTATGAAAAATTAAAAATCTCAATTTCTGGAGCTTGGCAAAGTTCGGCAAAAGTCGGCAAAGTATAGGAGATTGAAAAATTTTTTTTTTAATATTGTTTTGGAAAATTAAAAATCTCAATGAAAAAAAAATAGTTTTTTTATTCTCCCATACTTTGCCAAGGTTTGCCATACTTTGCCAAGCTCCAAAATGTGAGATTTTTAATTTTTCATAAAAATATGAAAAAAATGCAAAATTTTTTATTCTCCCATACTTTGCCAAGGTTTGCCATACTTTGCCAAGCTCCAAAATGCGAGATTTTTAATTTTTCATAAAAATATGAAAAAAATAATAAATTTTTTATTCTCCCATACTTTGCCAAGGTTTGCCGAACTTTGCCAAGCTCCAGAAATTCAGATTTTTAATTTTCCAAAAAAATAATAAAAAAATAATAAAAAAATAATAAATTTTTTATTTTCCCATACCTATTTTCTTGTTTCTATACTTTTCCTAAGTGTCCGCGTACTTTAATAATCGTTGTTAATCATGTAGATTCCAAAGCTTGGGAAACGCTCATTAGCCATACTTTGCCAAGCTTTGCCATACTTTGCCAAGCTTTCCCATACTTTGCTGGATTTTGCCCAAACTTCCTCTTCCACGCGGGATGTTACTAAACCAAGGTAAATTTGGTAAATTTTTTGGGAAATAATTGAAATTTTTATAAAATCTTCAAGAAATAATTGAAATTTGATAAAATCTTGAAAAATTAATTAAAATGTAATCAAATCTTCAAGAAATAATTAAAATTTGGTAAAATATTAAAAAGAATTGAAATTTTGATAAAATATTCAAAAAAATAATTAAAATTTAACAAGATCTTCAAGAAGTAATTGAAATTTGATAAATTTTCAAGAAATAATTGAGATTTGATAAATTTTCAAGAAATAATTGAAATTTGGTAAAATATTAAAAATAATTGAAATTTTGATAAAATATTCAAAGAATAATTAAAATTTAACAAAATCTTCAAGAAGTAATTGAAATTTGATAAATTTTCGAAAAATAATTGAATTGCAAATTGATAAAATTCTTAAGAAATAATTGAAATTTTAGTAGAGTCTTCGAGAAATAATTTAAATTTGATAAAATCTTCAAGAAATAATTGAAATTTGGTAAAATATTAAAAATAATTGAAATTTTGATAAAATATTCAAAAAAATAATTAAAATTTAACAAGATCTTCAAGAAGTAATTGAAATTTGATAAATTTTTAAGACATAATTAAGATTTGATAAATTTTCAAGAAATAATTGAATTTTTATAAATAATTGAATAGCAAATTGATAAAGTTGTTAAGAAATAATTGAAATTTTAGTAGAATCTTCGAGGAATAATTTAAATTTGATAAAATCTTCAAGAAATAATTGAAATTTGGTAAAATATTAAAAATAATTGAAATTTTGATAAAATATTAAAAAAAAAATTAAAGTTTAACAAGATCTTCAAGAAGTAATTGAAATTTGATAACTTTTCAAGAAATAATTGAAATTTGATAAATTTTCAAGAAATAATTGAAATTTGAAAGATAATTGAATTGCAAATTGAAAAAGTTGTTAAAAAATAATTGAAGTTTTAGTAGAATCTTCGAGAAATAATTGAAATTTGATAAAATCTTCTAGAAATATTTGAAATTTTGGTTAAATCTTCGAGATAGTATTGAAATTTAATAAAATCTTCGGAAAATAATTGCAATTTGATAAAATCTTCAAGTATTGATTTAATTTTATGAAAAGCTTTAAGAAATAATTGAATTAGAAAAATAATTGAAATTTGTTAAAATCTTTGGGAAATAATTGAAGTTCATAATATTTTTAAAATCTAATTTATATTTGAAAAATAATTGAATTGAAATTTAAAAATTGGTATTTAGTACAATTTTGGGAAATAATTTTTAATTTTAGTAAAATCTTGGAGAAATAATTGCAATTTAATAAAATCTGCGAGAATTGAAAATTTTGTAGAATCTTTGAGAAATAATTTAAATTTGATAAAATTTTTAAATATTAATTAAAATTTTAAAAAATCTTTAAGAAACAATTGAAATTTGGTAAATTTTCGAGAAATAAATGAAATTTGAAAATTAAATTGAATTGAGATTTAGTAAAGGTTTTGGAAAATATTTGAAATTTTGGTTAAATCTTTGAGAAATAATTGAAATTTCAAGAAATAATTGAAATTTCAAGAAATAATTGTAATTTCAAGAAATAATTCAAATTTCAAGAAATAATTGAAATTTCAAGAAATAATTGAAATTTCAAGAAATAATTGAATAAAAATTCAAAAATAGAAATTTCTGGAAAACAATTGAAATTTTTTTCTAAAATGTTAGAAAAATTATTTGAAATTTCGTAAAATCTCGGAGAAAATTATTTTTTTTATATTTTTAAAAATTCAAATTTAGAGAAGAGAAAAATTATTAGACAAAAATCTAGCATTGAAAAATTTTCCTTATGGAAAAAATGGAGTTTTTACTTTTCTTTTTTTTTAGAAAAAAAGTAATACTAGACAGTTGAATAAAAAAAAGAAAAATTACATACATAGAAATAGATTAAAGAGCGTGGAAAAATTTCACTCGCAACCTGACACGCACTTTGTAAAATCTATAAAACCCATATTGTACCATTCACTTCACAGACTTTAAATATATATATTTTACGCACATTCACATATTTCGTGCGATTTCTTTCTCGTCAATCATTGCGCGCACACCCGGTTATTGTATTGCGAAAAGAACCGTTCTCTTGCAATAATATTCTACAAATCACAGATAATACTATATATAAATGTTTCGAATAGAAAAGAAATTATGTAAAAAAAAAAAGAACATTTATAATCATGTGTAGGTATATTTACGTTTATGTCTCTATTTTGACCTGAATTTTATGACTAGGTTGACCTATTGATATTTAATTTTTACAAATATGATTTTTTATTTTTTATTTTTTATTTTTTATTTTCTATTTTGTATTTTCTATTTTTTTTTATTTTGTATTTTGTATTTTGTATTTTGTATTTTGTATTTTGTATTTTGTAATTTGTATTTTGTATTTTGTATTTTCTATTTTCTATTTTCTATTTTCTATTTTGAGTACTCTCTATTTTCTATTTTCTATTTTCTATTTTCTATTTTCTATTTTCTATTTTCTATTTTCTATTTTCTATTTTCTATTTTCTATTTTCTATTTTCTATTTTCTATTTTCTATTTTTTATTTTTTATTTTTTATTTTTTATTTTTTATATTTTATTTTTTTTTATTTTTTATTTTCTATAATTTACTTCGCACTTTTGACACTTGTTAACAGTTTTAATACAGTTGACTTGTTTGTATCAAAAGTACGAAGTGAATCTACTGTTTTCTGGAAAATATCAAATTGACACTTAAAGACACTAAAGTGGATCAAATTGATGCCAAAAATCTCTATCAATTTTTTATTTCACATTTTTTATCCACATTTTTTGTGTAATGTCGTTGGCATTTAGTATTTTTAGGTTGACACACTGAAAAAAATATTTAATTGATTCAAATAATATTTGATAAATTGACTATTAGCAATTAAATATTTACTTGAATCAAATAATATTTACTGCACCGAAAAAAAAATTTATTTGATTCAAATAATATTTGATTAATTGACTATTAGCAATTAAATATTTACTTTAATCAAATAATATTTACTGCACCGAAAAAAAATTTTATTTGATTCAAATAACCGATTATTTGTCTATAATCAAATAAATATGTACTTGAATCAAATAATATTTATTTGAATCAATTAATTAGTATTTGCTTATTAAATATTATATTAAATACTGAAATATTTGATTCAAATACAATTTATTTGATTCAAATAAAAATTATTTGATTCAAGTAAATATTTATTTGATTATAGACAAATAATCGGTTATTTGAATCAAATAAATTTTTTTTTCAGTGTGGAGTCAATTAAATGGTATTTTCTATGACAGAAAATAAAAAGTGTTGTTTTAACCTGAATTCGGGTGAAAACAACACGCAACAAATTTTACCCTACGAGGATAAAATTTGTTGCGTGTTGTTTTCACCCGAATTCAGGTTAAAACAACACTTTTCATTTCCTGTGATAAATATGTGACGCGATCTGAAGAAAGGGACCTTAGAAGCAAAAAATTATAGGTTATGTTTGCAATTTTCGAAATGAAAATACAAAAAAATGATTAACTGTTAATGTTAATCATTAATGTTTAAGTTTTCATTATAACTGAAATATTTAATAAATACTGATTTTAATTTGCAAAAACTAAAAAGAAACTTTTAATCAACAAAAAAGAAGCACTAACATAACCTTAAAGTGATTTGCTTCTAAGGTCCCTTTCTTCAGATCGCGTCACATATACTGAAATTATTGATTCAAATATCATTTAATTGATTCCAGTAAATATTATTTGATTCAAGTAAATATTTAATTGATAATAGTGAATTAATTGGTTATTTGAATCAATTATAATTTTTTTCAGTGTATAGTGTTAGCTAATTTTTCAAATAAAACGGACGATAATAATTTTCGCACTAAAGAATAAATAAATAAATAAATAAATAAGGAATTGAATACAAGGGTTAGGGTATAATTTTTTCGTTTGCAATAATCGGCGGAGATAAAAGAATGTCAGAACATCGATATTAACGAAATGACATGGTTTGAAGTGAGGCTAAGAGCGTGATCGTTTGTATCCCTTTAGAAGATACTAGGCTATAAACGGTTTAACGGTTCGTTACGAGCTGCGGGACTGCCATGCCGCCAATGCTCATAGACGTTTTCTTTCGTTCGTTGGGACCCCGTATTTCTCAAGTATCGTATTCCAATTTCTCTAAAGTAAGAATCGTTTCTTCCAGGGAAGCGAGAGCAAAAAAAGAAAAAAAAAAAAAAAAAAATCACACACACAGAAAAAAAAAAAAAAAATTACCCAATGGGTCATTATTATAGTACGCGCGCGTCCAAGGTGTTACCGCGGAATTTTCCTCTCTGCGAAAAGTAATTCACATTATTGCCGTTAAAGTCAAACTAGACTGAATTACCGTCCTCCGCCATAAAAGTGAGTTCGATTTTTCATTGTAAAATCTTCAACAACAGAAAATGCCGCGCCCGTGTCGGTAAATCGAATTCAAACCCCTATTATTCGTCGGGAGTTCTTTTCTAAGATCTTAGTCAACAATCATGGTGATAATGTTTTCAGGGATATTATAGAAAACAAGTAATACTTTAGTTAAAATAAAATTTTACAAGCCCACTTTTACTCTCTTGTTTCTTTCATTTTCTTTTATATTCTTCTTTTTTTTGTGTTTCAGAAAAGGTGCGAGGAAAAAAGAGCAGTTTCAATATTGTTATAAATCTATAACTCGCTCGGATATTATTTAAATTTATAGACCTTGAGTATCCTTTTTACACTCTCATCAAACTAGAAAGAGAACACAGTAAATCGTGAGGTGTTAAAAAGTATTGCAGATTAAATTAACACAAAAAAAAAATTAAAATTTTAGTGTTATTTTTTACAATAAATGAAATTTTAGTTTATTACATTTATTTATAACTATAAAGCATGAAAATATCGATAACTCGATAACTGATCGATTTCTTCATATTTTATAATAATTAAAGATGAGCAAGTAATAAAATCATTATTTTAGATTATAACAATATTATACTTCATCATTATTTTAATTATTTCAATTCAATTATCATTTGCAAAAAATTTTAACGACTTTACTTTATATCTATTATTTTTAATAGTAATTTCTTAATCAATTTGACGAAATTTCAATTATTCCTAAATTCTTTAATTAAATGTATGATAGAAAATAAAAACATCAAATAATATTCAAAAAATTCAATTAAACTTTTTCAAAAATAATTTCAAAATTCAATTATTTACAAAACGTTCGCTCCATATTTCTTTTAATATTCAATTATAATCTCAAACTTTAACTGAAATTCATTTTTACGAAATGAAAATCAATTTTTATCAGAAAATTCCACAAGAATTTAATTATTCAAATGCAAAAGTAAATAATTTATTGAATAATTGAATATTTCTCAAAATTTAATTCTCATAAAGAATTTTCGTACCAAATTTTTTAATAATTCAATTCTTTTGTCGAATTTTATTAAAACTTGCAAGAACATAATTATTTTTTTCAAGGAATTCAATTATAATTGTATGAAAAATAATTGAACCTCTGCGATGAGTTTTATAATTTTTAAAATTCGTTT
Source organism: Leptopilina drosophilae (assembly GCA_032873175.1). Classification (NCBI taxonomy): domain Eukaryota; kingdom Metazoa; phylum Arthropoda; class Insecta; order Hymenoptera; family Figitidae; genus Leptopilina; species Leptopilina drosophilae. Next base: position 46,692,660 of record CM065482.1, on the reverse strand, counting down.
ACAATTCAATTTTACAAAATTTCAATTATTCGCAAATTCTCCAATTAAATATTAAACTTTTCAAAAGAATTAATTCTACAGAATTTTTTGTCAAAGATATATTAAAAATTAAGAATTTCAATGATTTTAGTTTGAAACTTTTTCAAAATTTAATTATTTCTAAAAATCTACATTATAATATGCTTTTAATACTATAATCTAAAATTTTAACTGAAATTCATTTTTAAAACCATCTTTATTAGTAAATTCTACGAGAATTCAATTATTTAAATACAAAAATAAATAATTTATTCATTTCATGTTTGGACGAATTTTAATAAGATTTTTAAGAATAATTAAATTCTTGAGATATTTGGTTAAAATTGCATTAAAAATAATTGAAATTCTGCAATGAGTTTTATTATTTATGAAAATAATTGAATTCCTAAAAGAATTTTATTATTTATAAAAATAATTGAATTCCTGTAGAAATGTTATTATTTATGAAAATAATTGAATTATTGCGAAGAAATTTATAAAAAAATTTGTAAAAAATTGAATTAATTTTCTTTAAAAATTTTCAAATCTATTTGTTTACAATTTAATTTTACAAAATTACAATTATACGGAAATTCTGCAATTAAATATGTATATTGAAAAATAAAAACTTGAAATAATTTAAATAAAAATTCTATTAAACTTTTAAAAAGAATTAATTTCAAAGAATTTTTTGTCAAAAATATATGAAAAATTAAGAATTTCAAGATTTAACTTTGAAACTTTTTTAATTCAATTAAACATCGTTGAGACAATTATATAAAATTAATTGCCTAATAAATAAATTTTCTTAACACAAAGAGTGAGTTATTTGAAACAATTAATTTATTTATTTATTTCACTCAACTATTTGAATATTTCATATAAATAAACATTAAAGGACTAGATTCATATATTTCGTCGCTTCAAGTAAAGTAAATTCTTTCATTTAAATAATGAATTGTAACAATATTCGCCGAGTAATTAAATTAAATACCTATTAATTAAAATTTAATAAAATCTTTAAGAAAAAAATGAAATTAGAAAAAGAATTGAAATTTGGTAAAATCTTTGAGAAATAATTCAACATTGAAAAATAATTGAATTGAAAATTGGTAAAGTTTTTAGAAAATAATCGAAATGTAATAAAATGTTTGACAATTAATTAAAATTTAATAAAATCTTCAAGAAAAAAATGAAATTAGAAAAAGAATTAAAATTTGGTAAATTTTCGAGAAATATTAAAAATTTGAAAAATAATCGAATGAAAATTTGGTAAAGTTTTACAGAAATAATTGAAATTTGTTAAAGTTTTTAGAAAATAATTAAAATTTGGTAAAATTTTCGAGAAATAATTGAAATTTGGTAAAGGTTTTGAGAAATAATTGACATTTTGATAAAATCTTCGAGAAATAATTGAACATTGAAAAATAAATGACCTAAAATTTGTTAAAATTTTTGGAACATAATTAAAATTTGGTGAAGTCTTTAAAAGTTAATAAAAAATTTTATACAATCTTTAAGAAAATTTTGTAAGAAATATTATAATAATAATCAAAAGAAATAATTAGAAAAATAATTGAATTGTAAATTAGTAAAGTTTTTGGAAAATAATTGAAATTTGATGAAATCTTTCAAAACTAATTGATATTTTAAAATATAGTTGATTTGAACTATGAAAATTGAAATTTGGTAAATAATTTATTGAATAATTGAATTTTTCTCAACATTCAATTCTGATAAAGATTTTTAGTGAAAATTTTTTTAATAATTCAATTATTTTGTCGAATTTTATTAAAACTTACATAAACAAATTTTTTAAATCATTAAATTCTTTCGACGAATTTTAATAAGATTCTTAAGAATAATTACATTTTTCGAGGAATTTGTTAAAAATTGCATTCAAAATAATCTAAATTCTGCAATGAGTTTTATTCATTATAAAAATAATTGAATTCCTAAAAGAACTCTATTATTTATAAAAAATAATTGAATCCCTGTAGAAATGTTATTATTTATGAAAATAATTGAATTATTCAGAAGAAATTTGTAAAAAAAATTTGTAAATAATTGAATTTCTGTAAATCTTTTTATTATATATGAAAATAATTGAATTATTGAGAAGAAATTAGTAATAAAAAATTTGTAAACAATTGAGTTTCTGTAAATTTTTTTATTATTTATAAAAATAATTGAATGTTTGCGTAGAATTGAATTGAAATGTTTTTTAATAATGGAATTCTTTTGGAAAATTTTATTGAAATAGTAGATATTGAAAATTATTGAATTTTAGAAAATTTTTGAAAATAATTGAAATTTTGCCTAGAATTTGATTGAAATTTGGTAAAATAATTGAATATTAGAGAAGAATTTTATTATTTATAAAGAGAATTGAAATTTTGACGAGAATTTAAAAGAATTTTGAAAACAAAATTGAATTTAGTAACTATGTTACTAAGTTAGTTAGTAACTAACTTTACTATTCTCCCTGGAGAAGCTAAATTCGTTGAATTTTTCCAAATCGTTGACTTTGGTGTTTTATTTAAAATAAAATTTCATTTATAGTTAAAAATAACACCAAAATAGATTATTTCAATCCTTTTTGGTGTTAATTTTATTCTACACTGGAAAAAAAATTTATTTAATTCAAATAACCGATTAATTGTCTATAATCAAATAAATATTTACTTGAATCAAATAATTTTTATTTGAATCAATTAATTAGTATTTGCTTCAAATACTGAAATATTTGATGCAAATACAATTTATTTGATTCAAGTAAATATTTGATGCAAATACAATTTATTTGATTCAAGTAAATATTTGATGCAAATACAATTTATTTGATTCAAGTAAATATTTATTTGATTATAGACAAATAATCGGTTATTTGAATTAAATAAATTTTTTTTTCAGTGTAGAGGGACTAAACTGTTGCAGATTATTTTAATCCATTCTGGTGTTATTTTAACACCTCTAGTTTTACTGTGAAATTAAAGATAAAAGTGTTTTAAAACACCGTTACTATTAGATTTCCAGGTAAACTCATCTTGATTCATTTCCAAGCATAATTTTTCTTCAAGGATGAATAAAATAAATTGAATTAACTTTTTTAGAGGAAAAAAAATGAATCATACTTGATTCATACCTTCAAGGACAAATAAAATAAATCGATTAAATTTTTTTTTGGGGGGAAAAAATGAATCATATATTTGGGTAACGTTTGTTGCCCCTACGTGCACGAATTAGATGAGAACATTTAAAGTTTTTAGTCTTGTATGTGTATCTACAACTGCAGAAATATGAATACACACATATGCGGGTTTTCTTTGCTTCGAAAGTTGCATGTACACACTGCAAATGGAGGAATATATGGTAATAATTATCGTGGAGCTTGTCGGGTAATCTTTGAAGGCCGTACTTGTAGGTTCGCTTCCTTATTGTAGCCGAAAGAGGCGCGCATCTCTATTTACATCTTAGCTCGTCATTTAAAAAAACGAAACTGCTTCCAACGAGAATTTCACTTTTTTTCCTTTCAAATTCTTCCAAGTGAATTTTTAAATTTTCTACGAATTTTTTGAAAAAAAAAACAAGTTCGCTCACGTGCAAAATAAGTTTTAATAGTTTTAAAATTGAACCACGGTTAATCGTTAGGTATTAAAATAACACCAAAAAGGATTAAAATAATCCAATTTAGTGTTATTTTAATCCATTTTGGTGTTATTTTAATCCGCATGATGAATCGCATAATGAATTCAATGATAATTTGCAATAATCTTTAAATATTTAACAAATTGAACCGAAATTTCGTTAATGTCACTGTAAATCGTTAGGTATTAAAATAACACCAAAAAGGATTAAAATACTCCAATTTAGTGTTATTTTAATCCATTTTGGTGCTACTTTAATACCTAACGATTTACCGTGACATTAACGAAATTTCGGTTCAATTTTGTTAAATATTTCAAGATCATTGCAAATTATCATTGAATTCATTGTGCGATTCATTATGCGGATAAATAAATATATAGTTTATTCGAATTTAATAATTATTTACCGCGCGCAGCTTAAGTGGAAATTCTTGAAAATTTTCCCGCCCCTCTTCTGTGGAGTGAATTTATATTTGATATAATTCGTTAAATACTCCTTTACGCCATCCGTGCTTTCTCTTTTATTAAAGGCAGAGCGAATTTAAGCTTGTGTTATATTCACAGGATCGGCGTCCATGCGGTTGCCTCTGTTTCTGAAATAAACACATCAATTATTTAATCATTGAAACATGGCTATATAGATTTTCTGCTATTCACACAATTAAATACTCCGTGAATAATTAAGAATAAATATTTAACAGTGCAATATAGGTTTACGTTACCCTATGAAATATTATTCGAAAAATAACTTTAGAAAATGCTAATTTTCTTATTTATTTTCAAACAAATGTCTCTATACATTTAATAAAAAAAAGTGAGTATAACTTTTATCTGCGCGGATAATTTTTTTCAAACAATTTTTTTTAAATGATTTTTAAAAACTTTTTCATCATAATTTAAATTTTCTTATAATTATAAATTTTCTTATAATTATAAATTATAAATTTATAATTATAAATTATAAATTATAAATTTAATTATAAATTTAATTATAAATTATAAATTATAAATTATAAATTATAAATTATAAATTATAAATTATAAATTTAATTATAAATTTAATTATAAATTATAAATTATAAATTGAATTATAAATTTAATTATAAATTATAAATTATAAATTTAATTATAAATTTAATTATAAATTATAAATTTAATTATAAATTTAATTATAAATTATAAATTATAAATTATAAATTTAATTATAAATTTAATTATAAATTATAAATTTATACTACTAGGAATTATACAACTTTGGAATATAATTGAATTCTTTCGACGAATTTTTATTACTTTTTCTATTTTACATCATTTTTTTTTTCATTTTATTTATTTGTTTATAATTTTTTTTTCACTCTCTAATGCTTTGCAACGAAGGAACAAACAAAGAAATAAATAAAGATAGAGGACTCGAAGATCGTGAATCCGGATAGTATTCTTGTAACATTACGCGCTCTGCCTTGGCGCGCTTTTAGATCGACGCTCAGCAATTTGTATCTGCCTGGAATCGTAGATAACGTTACAGACGCGAACATTAATTTCATTGTTATGATGCAAGATTATGCCCACATGAGTGACATGCGGCACCTCACACAAAACTACCGTTTCTATTTTTTAAGATGCATCCAGAAAAAGAAGTCCATTCAAATCGATAAAATTGATAATAATAATAATAATAAAGAAAAAAATGATAATAATAATAATAATAATAATAATAAACAAAAAAAATGATAATAATAATAATAATAATAATAATAATAATAATAATAATAATAATAATAATAATAATAATAATAATAACACTGTTAACTTAAAAGTATCAAATGGCAACGAATTGATACCGAAAATGTGGATCAAATAAAAAATCCAGAACCAGATTTTTGGCATCAATTTGATCCACATTAGTATTAATTTGATACTTTCAAAAAAACTGTGAATAATAATAATAATAATAATAATAATAATAATAATAATAATAATATTAATAATAATAATAATCATAATATTAATAATAATAATAAAAAAATAAAATAATAACAATAATAATAACACGGTTAATCGTTAGGTATTAAAATAACACCAAAAAGGATTAAAATAATCCAATTTAGTGTTATTTCAATCCATTTTGGTGTTATTTTAATACCTAACGATTTACCGTGAATAATTATTATTATTATTAATCCAATATTAAAAAATATTGTTATATTACAATAGTAGTAAATGTTATTATATTTATTACTTTTTTTCATATAATCATAATTTATTCTATAACAATAGTTACTTATTTATAAATTATTAATTAATAATATTAATATATTAGTAGGTCTCCAAGGGTTAGCAGATTTTCCACTTCCCACGTAAAAATTAAAAAAAATAATTACTATATTATATTTATTATTAATTCTATTATTATTACTATTGTTATTATTGAAGATAAAAAATTAAAGTAAATTACTAGCTAAATAATTAATCACTTCTTTAATTATTAATAAAATTATCATTATTATATATATTTTTTTTACAACTTTTCGAATAGTTAAAATCACTTTTTTGTTGGATAGGTAATTTTTTAAACATCTGAAATTTAATTAAAATAATAATAATAATAATAATAATAATAATAATAATAATAATTCCCACTAAATTGTGGAAGTATACAAATAATAATTGGTTGGAATGAAGGTAATGTGAGTGGTCTCAGCGAAAATCACTCTCTTCACTGCGACATTATCCCATGTCTGACTACAACGGCATATTTCTACTTTGACAGAAAAATGAAATTGGATCAGTCTGAGTCAAGCTTCTCGTTTCCTATTTAAATCGGACTTGATATGAATAAATAAAAATTTATCTTTTTTCTATAAAAATCATGTTTCAACAATTATTTACACTAATTATTTAATTGTATACTTGTATATTTATATACCTACTAATTATATATTATTATTATTTATTGTAATTCTTTATAGTTATATAATAAAATGAATCAAAAGTTTTGATTCGTTTTTTTTGTTTCAATTTTTTTACATGAAAAATTTATTTATTTATTGTAAATAATTAAATGTTTGAGTAGAATTTTTATTAAAATTTACTTTTAAATAAATTGAACTTCTTTTAAAAATTTAATTATTAAAATTCAATTTTTTAAATTCAATTATCAAAGTTTAATTTTTAAAAATCAATTATTAAAATTCAATTTTTAAAATTCAATTATTAGAATTCAATTTTTCAAATTCAATGATTAAAATTTAATTTTTAAAATTCAATTCTTAAAATTTAATTTTTAAAATTCAATTCTTAAAATTTAATTTTTAAAATTCAATTCTTAAAATTAAATTATTAAAATTTAATTTTTAAAATTCAATTATTAAAATTCAATTACGAAATTAAAATTCTAATATTTAAATAAGAAAATTCAATTTTTAAAATTCAATTATTAAAATTCAATATTTTTAAAATTCAATTATTAAAATTCAATTTTTAAAATTCAATTACTAAAATTTAAATTTTAATATTCAAATAAGAAAATTCAATTTTTAAAATTCAATTATTAAAATTCAATATTTTTAAAATTCACTTTTTAAAATTCAATTTTTAAAATTCAATTACTAAAATTTAAATTTTAATATTCAAATAAGAAAATTCAATTTTTAAAATTCAATTATTAAAATACAATTTTAAAAATTCAATTTTTAAAATAAAGTCGATATTGTCAATCATTTAATTGAAGAAAATTTTTGTAAACAATTAAAATTTTGACGAAAGTAATTTATTAAAATTTTTCGAAAATAATTGAATTTCGGAGAAGAACTTTTATTACATCTATTTTCTAAAGATGATTGAAGATTTTCACAAGAATTTTTTAAAATATTTGAACACAATTCTATTTTTGAATAATTTTTCTTATTAAATTTTCGAAATGTGCAATTAACAAGATTTTGAAGAATTCAGTTTTTGTAAAATTTATTTTAAAAAATTTGTTTCTGTTTATCAACATATAATTGAATTTGTTTGAAAAATTATTTGTGTAATTAATTGAATTCTGCGAAAAAATTTCACTTAAAACTAAAAAAGTAATTGAAATATTTCAAAAGAAATTAAAGTAAAATTAAATATAAAATAATTCATTTCTTTTGAACGATTTTATTATGAAATTAAAAAAATCAAAAATAATTAAATTTCAGTAAAAAATTCTAAATTTATTGTTAATAATTGAATTCTTCCATAGAATTTACGAAAAAAACATTTGAAACTATATTTTTATGAATTATTACATTTTTTAAGTAAATCTCGAAAAAATCATTAAAAAATAATTGAAATTTTTTTTTTTTTTAATAATTGAGTAGTTGCGAAGGAACTTTAGTATTTTGGAAAATAATTAAATTATTGGAAAAAAATTCTTATTTTTGAAAAGAATTGAATTATTGACAAAAAACTTTGTTATTTTTAAAAATAATTGAATTATTGCCAAAAGAACTGTAGTATTTCTGAAAATAATAGAATTATTGCGAAAGAACTTTATTATTTTTCAAAATGATTGAATTATTGGCAAAAACTTTCTTATTTTTGAAAATAATTGAATTGTTGCGAAAAAATTTTATTAATTTTGGAAATAATTGAATTATTGCGAAAGAACTTTATTATTTTTTAAAATAATATAATTATTGAGAAAAAAGTTTATTATTTTTGAAAATAATTTAATTATTGGCAAAAAAATTGTTATTTTTGAAAACAATTGAATTATTGCCAAAAGAACTGTAGTATTTCTGAAAATAATAGAATTATTGCGAAAGAACTTAATTATTTTTTAAAATAATTGAATTATTGCGAAAAAAGTTTATTATTTTTAAAAATAATTTAATTATTGGAAAAAAACTTTCTTATTTTTGAAAATAATTGAATTTTATTATTTTTTATTATTATCTTTTAAAAGAACTTTATTATTTTTGAAAATAATTGAAATATTTCGGAAAAACTTTATTATTTTTGAAAATAATTCAATTCTTGCGAAAGAACTTTATTATTTTTAAATTAATTTAATTATTGCGAAAAAAGTTTATTATTTTTGAAAATAATTTGATTATTTTCAAAAAAGATTATTATTTTTTTTAAATAATTGAACTATTGCGAAAGAACTTTATTATTTTTCAAAATAATTGAATTTTTGCCGAAAAAATTTATTCAAACTTCTTGATTATTTTACGAGTAATTTTATATGAAAAGAAAGAATTGAATTTTGTTAAATCATTTTTTTTGTGAAAGTCGTTATTGAAATATTGAAAAACTTTAAATTGTAGAAAATTTTTGAAAATAATTGAATTTGGGGAATGAATATATATTTTAATATATTTATAAAGGTAAATAATTGAAATTTAGTGGAGAATTTTCTTTCATTTTTTGAACATAATTTTTTATTTCTGCGATGAATTTCATTACTGTCGAAAATAATTAAATTGCTGTAATATTTTTTTAACTTCTCCAAAATTCAATTGTTTTCATAATTTTAACTAAAATTCTTCTGTAAATCCTGTTAAAATCAATTATTATAATTAATTTTCATTAATTATAATTAATTTCATTTAATTTAATTATTTTAGTTAATTTTATTAATTATTATTAATTTCATTAAATTTAATTATTTTAGTTAATTTTATTAATTATAATTATTAATTTAATTATTTTATTTTATTAATTATTATTATTAATTTAATTATTTTATTTAATTTTATTAATTATTATTATTAATTTTTTTCATTATAATTAATCAATTGAATTATTGTATAAAAATAAAATAATTAATTAAGCATCCAATAAAAAATTCGTTACTCCAGCGTATAATTATTATTTAAATACAACAATTTTTTTTTCAAAATTAAATAAATAATTATAATTAATGAAAGAATTGTTTCTTTCATAATTTGAATTGTGGAAAATAGAAAATAAGAAAAAAAAACTAAACATGCAAAGGGAGGGACGTGTGAAAAATAATGTTATACAGCAAAAACAGGATAATTATTAAGCAATAAACAACCTTTTGATAAAATTACAGACCGTAAACGTTACTTAAATTTTTTTTTATTAGTTCCATTTTCCTTGAAAGGAAAAACAATGTCTGCCGGGGGAGAATATAATTTTTGGGGGAATATAAGATTTCACAGAAGCGGCGCGGCACTGCATGTAATTACGATAATTGTTAAAACAGCGCGAGTTTTGCGCCAGTAAATCATTAGGACGTTGTCTTAACTAGACAGTGACGAGATCTACGATCGTTCAACTTACGGGAGCGTGAATTCACAAAGGTTTTACAATAAAGAGCTCGTGTGTACATACCTGCATCACTGTAGAGAGAAAAAGAGAAAAAGAGAAAAAAAGAGAGAAAAAGAGAGAGAGAGAGAGAGGAGCCCTCTTAATTTTCGTATTAAAGTCTCGTAAAAAGTTTTTACGAACAGCGATTAGTTTTTTTCATAATATATATATATATGAACAACGATGAGAGGTATTTTCAAATCATGAGCTCTACAAAAGTTAAGATCGATTAAATAAGCGTGGGATAATATGAAGCATCAACATATTTCATAACTTTTTCTCTCCGTTTATTTATTTTTTTTTTCGTAAATTCACCATCAGAGAATTTTATCGTCTATAAATTTTGATTTAAAAAAAAAGAAAGAAAACATTGTGTAAACTTACTCTTTGAAATTCCAAGTTAAATTTTATTTCTGCCGAAAAAAATACTCATATCGTTCACTCATCTGTATATATACTGCGATAGTTTATTAATATGCAAAAATTTTAATTCCCTCGCGCTGTATTATAATTTTTTATTTTTACATTAAAAGAGTGGGAAAGGTATTCTTTTTTTTGGGTGAGAGAATTTTTTTTTGCCTTTGAATCTGTTAATTATTTAATTTTTAAAAATTTCTTTTTTGAGAAAATGAAATTGACGCTAATTAATTGACTAATACTAAAAATATAATAAATAAAAAATAAGAAAAATAAGAATATTAAAAAAAAAATTGTAATAAAATTCTCTAAAATGATTCAATTATTTGAGAAAAATATTTGAAATTCAATTATTTTCTACACTTTTCATTTTCAAGAAATTTCGGGTTCTAAATTAAATTTTTTGAAAATAAAAAATTGATAATATTTCTTCCGAATTTAACTATTTTCATAAAATTTCGCCTTCAAAATTCAATTATTTTCACAGAATATTTAAAATTCAATTATTTTCAATATTTTGCGTATTTTCATAAAATTTCGCCTTCAAAATTCAATTACTTTCACAGAATATTTGAAATTCAATTATTTGCAATATTTTGCGTATTCTCGTAAAAACTTCCCCTTCGAAATTCAATTATTCAAGAAGAAAATTAATAATATTTATTCAAAATTCAATTATTTCGAAAAAGTTGATAATATTATTATTATTTTTAATATTTTGTTTTATTTTTATCAAATTTAGCCTTCAAAATTCAATGATTTAGGAAAAAATTGATAATATTCATTAAAAATTCAATTTCTTTAAAAGAATATTCGAAATTCAATTATTTAAAAAGAATATTCGAAACTCAATTACTTTTAATATCTAGTATTTTCATAAAAAATTCCTTCAAAATTCAATTATTTTCACAGAATATTCAAAATTCAATTATTTTCAATATTTTGCGTATTTTCATAAAATTTCGCCTTCAAAATTCAATTATTCAAGAAAAAATTGATAATATTCTTTAAAAATTCAATTATTTGAAAAAAATTAATAATATTCATTTAAAATTTAATTATTTTAAATATCTTCTATTTTTATCAAATTTAGTCATCAAAATTCAATGATTTAAGAAAAAATTGATAATATTCATTAAAAATTTAATTATTTTAAAAGAATATTCGAAATTCAATTGTTTTGAAAGAATATTCGAAACTGAATTACTTTCAATATCTAGTATTTTCATAAAATTTCGCCTTCAAGATTCAATTATTCAAGAAAAAATTTATATTATTCCGTTAAAAATTCAATTATTTGAAAAAAATTAATAATATTCAGTTGAAACTCAATTATTTTCAATGTCTTCTATTTTCATCAAATTTAGCCATCAAAATTTAATGATTTAAGAAAAAATTGATAATTTTCATTCAAAATTCAATTATTTTTAAAGAATATTCGGAATTCAATTACCTTTAATATCTAGTATTTTCATAAAAATGTTCCTTCAAAAATTCAATTATTTTCACAGAATATTCAAAATTCAATTATTTTCAATATTTTACGTATTCTCGTAAAAATTTCCCCTTCCAAATTCAATTATTCAAGAAGAAACTTGATAATATTTATTCAAAATTCAATTATTTCGAAAAAGTTGATAATATTCATTGAAAATTCAATTTTTTTTAATATTTTGTTTTATTTTTATCAAATTTATCCTTCAAAATTTAATGATTTAAGAAAAAATTGATATTATTCATTAAAAATTCAATTACTTTAAAAGAATATTTGAAATTCAATTATTTTGAAAGAATATTCGAAACTCAATTACTTTTAATATCTAGTATTTTCAGAAAAATTTTCCTTGAAAATTCAATTATTTTTACAGAATATTCAAAATTCAATTATTTTCAGTATTTTGCTTATTTTCATAAAATTTCGCCTTTAAAATTCAATTATTCAAGAAAAAATTGATAATATTCTTTTAAAATTCAATTATTTGAAAAAAAATTGATAATATTCATTTAAAATTCAATTATTTTTAATATCTTTTATTTTTATCAAATTTAGCCATCAAAATTCAATTATTCAAGAAGAAAATTGATAATAGGTTCAAAATTCAATTATTTCGAAAAAATTGATAATATTCATTTAAAATTCAATTATTTTTAATATTTTGTATTTTCATCAAATTTAGCCTTCAAAATTCAATGATCTAAGAAAAAATTGATAATATTCATAATTTAATTATTTTCACAGAATATTCCAAATTCAATTATTTTCAATATTTTGCGTATTTTCATAAAATTTCGCCTTCAAGATTCAATTATTCTAGAAAAAATCCATATTATTCATTCAAAATTTAATTATTCGTAAAAAAATTCCCAAGGAATTCAATTAATTTAGAATAGCATTATTAAAAAAATGAATGCAAAGAATTTTTTTATTTTTTGAAAATAATTGAATTATTATGAATTATTCATATTGAATTATTATTTATTATTGAATTATTATTATTTAAAAAAAAAACTTTATTATTTTAAAAAATAATTGAATTCTTGTCAAAAAACTTTTTTATTTTTGATAATAATTGAATTATTGCCAACAAATTATTGTAGAGAAATTGAAAATAATTGAATTATTGTCAAAAAAACTTTATTATTTTTGAAAATAATTAAATTGTTGACAACAAAAATTTATTATTCTTGTCTAAATAACTGGATTATTGTGGAAAAAACTTTGTTTTGAAAAAAATTGAATTATTGCCAAAAAAAAACTTTATTATTTTTTAAAAGAATTGAATTATTGACAAAAATATTTTATTATTTTTGAAAATATTTTTTGCAAATAATTGAATTTTTCTTTATTCAAAAAATTTTATTTTAAGAAAAAAAATTGAATTTTGCAGAAAAATTTTATTCAAAATTCTTGAAAATAATAACAATTATTATTTTGAATAAACAAATAAATAAATTAAAACGTAGAATGTAATTATAATCAGATTTGAGACATTTCTGAATCCAAAATTTTTTCATCGTCCATTTTTAATATTTCAATGAACACATTTTTTTATTAGTTTCAAAGCTACTTTCATTTTCCTACTATTTCAAAAATTAATTATTGATCGCAAAGTGTGTATTTTCTAAATCGTTGAAAAATCTGCACAATCTTTGGAGCAAAATTAATAATTTTTTCATTGATAATATATTTTAACGTCCTTAGTAATTTTAATAATTTTTTTCGTTGCAATTTCGTAAAAGAAGAAAGAGAGAGAGAGAAGCGAGGAAACATATTTCTGTTCTGAAATTTTTAGCGTGCATGTGGTCGATAATGGAGCACGTGCGATGAGATTGAAACTCATTAAAAATTATAAGTGCGACGTTTATAGTTCCGTGTCGTCGATCGTACCATTCTAACGTAATTATATGACCCTGGGATGAGTGCACAGAAGCACAGGAGAGATAAATGGAGAAACGCGAGAAAGGGAGAGAGAGAGAGAGACCTCTTGACTCTCTTTGGTTTGTTTTATTGGCTCGTAAATAGCTGGTAGCCAGTAAGAGGAAGTAACTACACTTCCAATTATGGAACATTTTGCGTTGCGTCGGTATTAAAGGAGTGAAACACCAAGAATATCCCAATACATTAACGCGATAATTTGTTTAAAATTACCTGACAACTATTAACGTCCTTCAGCTTCTGCTCTTGTAGTTTTAAACCGTCCTTGCGAGATTCTCTCTCTCCCTCCCTTTCCCTCTCATTCTCTCTCTCTATCTCTTTTTTTACAAACGTCAAGGGCCGAATATCCTGGAAAGTAGAAAACAATTTTGCTTCAACAATTCTCTTCCATCTCTTGATTTCTTCCAAATGTTCTCCATCGTAATCATACTATGATCCTAATTTTTAAATTTCTACTATTTTAAATTCTATTTTGGGTTTTATTTTTGTATGTTTCTATTAACACTAGGTCAAAGATCTTTGACGTACCTCAGAGGTAAACTCCCTTTTTGCTAGTGGTAAAAATTTAAGGTACTGGTTTAAAATTTCTCGAACAAATCTTGATCTGAAATGCTCCAAATTAAATTAAATTAAAGGATAGTAGAAAAATTAGCAGATTGTACAAAATTTATCCAAACTGTTACGGTTTTTCTGGCAGCAAATTGAGACAAACAAGGAAACAAAAGTTGCAACGATTGTTGCTTAGCAAGATTTAGAAAACGAACCAAAAAAATCAAATCAAAACCCAAAACATTGCATTTTTTCTGCTATCAAATTGGAAGAAACAAGAAACGAAAAGTTTGTACCGATTGCTGCTTTGCAACATTTTCAAAAACGAATCAAAACCCAAACTGTTACCGTTTTTCTGCTATCAAATTGAGACAAGCAACGAACAAAAAATCACAGTTTGCTTGCAAGTGTCAAATTGATAATAAAGTAAATCATACTGATGCCAAAAGTTTGGATCAATTTACTACTTGATACAAATTTTTGCTATCAATTCGTTACATTTTGATACTTTTATGTTGACAGTGAACTTGCAACGGCTGTTGCTTAGCAGTATTTGAAAAACAAACCAAAAAACAACGAATTAAAACCCAAACTGTTAAATTTTTTCTGCTACAAAATTGGGGCAAACAAGGAGCGAAAACTTGCAACGGTTGTTGTTCATAGCAACATTTACAAAAACGAATCAAAAGCATCAGCTAGCAACATTTCCTCTTTCCTACCAATTATTCCTTTCCTTTATTATTTATGTAATCTAGAAAAAAAAACGAAAGATACTACAAAAGCTTCGTAACTGATTTTCTAGGAAGAACAACAAAAATAATACTTGTAGATACTTATACAGAAATGAAATTTAGAATTTGTTTTAGGGAAGAATATTTACGTGCGCACAGAATGCGGTGAGGCGGTTTGAAAGAAATTGAAATTACGCATAAGCATTGGTTGCAGTGTACAACACGTTGGAAAAGAAGTAAATGATTACAATATACATGTGCATAATATGTGACTTACCGCGTGAGTCTATATACGTAAAGGTATAACCTTTACTGTGCCGTAATATCCGACAGATTGAATGTCGCTTCCTGCATTTACCTATATACGCACGGGGTAATATCCGCGCGTTGATACGCCCACATGACCGAAAGGTAAACACGGTGCAAAACCTGAATCATTGCCCTCAGGCCAAGTTCATTCGAACAACTCGCGAGACTTTAACCCACCTCCCATCCATCCGAATATATGCAAACTCACGACGAGAGATGCCATTTTAGAAGGATGTGCGACTCTAGATCACAAATTATTATCCTTCCATTATGCTACAGATTTTTGTAAATCTATTTCTATTAATCATCTATTTCTATTAAACATCATTTCGCCGCCGTCGATTCAGAAAGATGCCGTACAGTATGTTTCCAGGTCGAAAAATGGGTCCAGTTTGACCCAATTTTCTTCAAGCTACAACTAGAACAATTCCAATTACAGGTTTGCCACAAATATTTAATTTTATTTTTCCCTGACTTTTCCCTGACTTTTCCCTGATTTCCAGACAAAATTCTCACTTTTTCCCTGACCATAAAAAATACTCTGATTCACTCTAAAAATTATTAGATACTCAAAAAAATGTTCTATTAAATTTATTTACAAATTTCATTAATTGTAAAATTATTCAAAAACATCAATAACTAAATTTTTAAATAAGTATTTAATTATTACTTTTCCACGGGAATTAAAATTCTTCAGAACATTCAAATTCAAACCTTTTTGAAACTCAACAATTTATAAGAATATTATTACAAAACATAAAGAAGGCGATCACCTTCTTTATGTTTTGTTATAATTTAAATAACCATGGAATTTTTCAACAAAAATTTAATTATTTACAAAAATCCTAATAAAATCATTCGCAAGAATTCAATCAGTTTTAAAAGTAGTCAATTTTCTCAAAAAAAATTCAATTATTTGAAAAAATTGAAATAAAATTAGTTGCAATAATAACTGAATTATTTTCATAAACAATAAATCGATTATTTGGAAATTTCATTTTTTAATCAATTTTTTTAGAAAATTATAGAAAAATTCAATTATTTAAATTGAAAAATAAATAATTTATTGAATAATTGAATGTTTGTTAAAATTTAATTCTTTTAAAGAATTTTATCAAGAAATTTTTAAATAATTGAATTTTCTTGACAAATTTGAATAAAATTGTTAAGAATAATTACATTATTCGAGGAATTTGATTAAAATATTGTATCCAAAATTAATTAAAATCCTGCGATGAGTTTTATTATTCATGAAAATAATTTTAAAAAATTATCAAACATGTTATTAAAATTTTTCTAAAATAATTAAATTTCGGTGAAGAATTTTATTATTTATAAAAATAATTAAATTCTTCTAAAGAACTTTGTTAAATTTTTTTAAAATAATTGACTAATGCGACGAATTTTATAAAAATCTTTTTAAATAATTGATATTTTTCAAAAAAATTTACAAAATTTTTTATATTAAATAATTGATTTTTTGTGAAAATTTTATTATTTATGAAAATAATTTAATTATTTCAAAGAAATTTGTTGAAAATTTAATAAATTATTAAATTTCTGTGAAATTTTAACAAGAATTTTATTCAAGTTTTTAAATATATTTGAATTTTGAAGAATTGTATTATTTATAACAAGAATTGAAATTTTGAAGAGAATTAAAATTTTTTTTACTAATAATTGAAAATTAAAGAATTTAATTATTTATAAAGATAATTGAAATTTTGACAAAAATTTTTGAACATAATTGAATTTCTGCGAAGAATTTTATTACTTTTGAAAATAAAATAATAAAATAAAAAATGAAATAATATTTAAATTCCTGTGAAAATTTGATTATTTAAGAAAATAATTGGTCTATTTAGAAAAAATTTATCAAAAGCTTCATAAATTATTGAATTTCTGTGTAATTTTAACAAGAATTTTATTTAAGATTTTAAACATATTTGAATTTTAAAGAAGAACTGTATTATTTATAACAATAATTGAAATTTTGACAAAAATTAAAAATTTTTTTAAAAATAATTGAAAACTGAAGAATTGAATTCCTGCGAAGAATTTTATTACTTTTGAAAATAATTTAATTCTTGCAACGAATTTTATTCATGTTTATAAAAATAATTGAATTTCGGTGGGGAATTTTACTATTTTTAAAAATAATTGACTTCTTGAAAAGAACTTTGTTAAATTTTTTTCAATAACTGAACACTTGCAACGAATTGTATAAAATTCTTTTTAAATAATTGATATTTTTTGAAAAATTATTTGAAATTTTTTATATTAAATAATTGAATTTCTGTGAAAAATTCTAAAAATCTTCTAAAGAATTTAAGAATAAGCATTTGAAACTAAATTTTTAAGAATAATTACATTTTTTTAGTAATTGTTCAAAAAATCTTTAAAAAATAATTGAAATTCTGAGAAGAATTGTTTTATTTTTGAAAATAATTGAATAATTGCGAAAAAAAATTTATTATTTTTGAAAATAATTGAATTATTGCGAAAAAACTATTATTTTGGAAAATAATTGAATTATTGACAAAAAATTTTCTTATTTTTGAAAATAATTGAATTCTCGCGAAAGAACTTTATTATTTTTGAAAATAATTGAAATATTGCGGAAAAACTTTATTATTTTTGAGAATAATTCAATTCTCGCGAAAGAACTTTATTATTTTTGAGAATAATTGACAAAAAATTTTCTTTCTTTTGAAAATAATTAAATTATTGCGGAAAAACTTTATTATTTCTGAAAATAATTTAATTCGTGTGAAAGAACTTTATTATTTTTGAGAATAATTGGATTATTGACCAAAAAAATTTTTTTTTTTAAATAATTAAATTATTGCGGAAAAACTTTATTATTTATGAAAATAATTCAATTCTTGTGAAAGAACTTTTTTTTTGTAAATTATTGAATTCCTGTGAAATTTTTCCAAGAATTTTATTAAAGTTTTTAAATATAGTTGAATTTTGAAAAATAATTGTATTATTCATAACAATAATTGAAATTTTGACTAGAATTTAAAAAAAAATTTTGAACATAATTGAATTTCGACGAAAATTTTTTATTTTTAAAGATATAATTGAAGTGACCAGAATTTGTTTTTTAAATTTTGAATATAATTGAATTTCTGCGAAAAATGTGATTACTTTTGAAAATAATTGAATTTCTGTAATTATTTGTAACTTTTCCAAAATTAAATTTTTTTAGTATTTTTGATTAAAATTCTTTTATCAATCCAGTATTTATGAAAATTGTAAAAATTATTCATCACATAATTTATAAGTCATAATTTTATGATAGCTCTTTAAAAATTAAGTTATTTAAAAATGATATTTGATAATGATATTTAATGATTATCTTATTAATTATCTTCAATGATTAATGATATTTGATGATAATTATTTCCTGGTCTCTAAACTACTACTGAAGCAATGTAAATTAACATCCAGGTCAACAAAAAATTTTAAATTCAATTTTAATAAAAAGCAACAAACATCATAAGATGAAAAATCATTGTCTAACCCAACATTGTTTACTTTAGTGATGGATGTCGAGCAAATGGAAGTCAATTTTTTTTTATAAAATTCAACTGCGATTCAATTGTTTTAATTGTTATTTTGACGATTTTCTCGACTTTTACGAGAATTTGTCGATCGAGTCTCGCTCGACATTCAACGCTACACTGCAAAAATAATTATTTGATATCTTAACATAAGATGTAAGATGGAAAAATGGTATCTTACATCTTAAAATAAGATGTTTTCGAAAGTATCTTACAGATTTTTAAGATGCTTTATACGTCTTGGATATTTTTTCCATCTTAAAAAAGTGAGATACTTCTGTAAGTTTTTTAAAGTATCTTAAATTAAGATGTTTCTGTCTCAATAAGATGTTTGGCGATAAGTTACTTGTGAATTGTAAGATGCGAAAAAAATTTAAGTTACTAAAACCTAAGATGCATAAAATATCTTACACATAAGCCCATAGTTAACCTCAAAACTTTTTCTCCAAAAAATATGTTGGAAAATGTGTACGAAGATACTTTAAACATCTTAAATTAATGATATTTTTAATGACTAGAAAGTGACTACAATAACATCTTAGAAATGACTACCAAAACATCTTATACTAAGATCATAAGCAACAAACATCATAAGACGGAAAATCATTTTCTAATCCAACATTGTTTACTTTAGTGATGGATGTCGAGCAAATGGATGTCAATTTTATTTTTTTCTTTACTAAGTATTAAGATACTTCTTTTTGCAGTGTTAGTTTACTTCATCAAAATAATTTTTTTTCATTGTATTTACATTCTTCTTCTTCATCTTCTTCTTCTTCTTGTTAAGTGGCTTCGAAAATATTCAGGCCAATTCTTGAATTGTATTTACATTATAGTAGTGAGCTTGGGAAAATTTAGCTGCAAGCATATCCCAACTTGCGGTACTTGTGCCACCACTGAACTCACTTAGACAAGTGCCAGGCGAAAAGTTCAAACACGTGATGAGAAAAAAATTAAGTGAAGCAGTTGAAAAAGAAATTAGCCGATCGTTAAATTTCTATCGGCATTTATGTAAATTGGACTCTTGGAGTTACAAACCTCTAGAATAATGGGATATCTATCCCATGTCCAGACGCAGTGTGTAATTACGCAAAATAACGCAAGAGTCATTATGGGGACCAAGAAGATATGCCGGATATAAGGGCTAGTTGCGTGGAATTGCGTAGTGATGCGTGATGCGTGCCAACACCAACAACTCGATCGTGCGCATCCCGATTCTCAGTGGCAACGAACTTCCTTCGTTTCTTTCTTCTTCAAAAGTAGACACAAACACAAACACACCAACGCCACCAACATAAACATAAACACACAAACACAAACATAAACACACAAACACAAACACAAACACTGTCCTTGCCAATCTCCTTTCCCTTTATGCCAGGGATCTAAAAGGAGAGACCCTTATTATACCACACGAGTTCTTAACCGATTTGCGAACCAGATGGGACGCACGACCTGTCGGAAGAATAGATACCGCGTTACTCACAATCAGTGTCACGAGCAAACGAACTCAGGAACGAATGTTTTTCCTCATGTAATTTACGGTAATTACCGATCGCGCCAAAGAATTCGCAGGTAGATCGCCTCGTAAAGTCAATAGTGTACGGTCCTAGTGGGCGTGTTCCAGCGTGTTTTAGCGTGTTCACTAAAAAGAGGATAAACCTTGCTCTCCGCGCCTTATTCGACCTCGCTATGCGTATAACCCACTGCAAATTCACTTTACAATATCTAAGAAATGGGGAGGGGAACAAAAAAGAGATAATAATCGACATTTCAGGTCTCTCAGTTATTTAACCTATAACATTCAGTCCTTAATTAGTCGATCAATTAACTTTTGCTCATTATCCAGTCATTCCGGATGGTTTTTCTCTTAAGGAGATATACAGTAGCTTAAATATACTATACCACAGGCTATTAAAAATATCCAACGAATAAAGAAATCGGAATTTGTAACCCATTTTCCCACCATCATAAAGCTTTTTTTCTTGCGTTTTCCAAATACCAAACTGGATCAAACTCACAGCAAATCGTTAATAAAATTAAAAATCGTAAAATAGAATATATTAACAACAAAAAAGATTAAAATAATCAATTTTGGTGTTATTTTTTACAATTAATGAAATTTTGGGTTTATTACATTTTTTTATGACTAGAAAACATGAAGATATGGATAACTCGATAACTGATCGATCTCTTCATAATTTATAATAATTCAAGATGACCAAGTAATAAACTGATTATTATATATTTTAAGAATACTTCTTCAAAATTATTTTCATTATTTCAATTCAATTATTATTTTCCAAAATTTTTTAATACAATTTTACTTTATATCTATTATTTTTAATAATAATTAATTAATCAATCTCACGAAATTTCAATTATTCCTAAATTCTCTAATTAAATGCATGTTAGAAAATAAAAACGCATCAAATAATATTCAAAAAATCCAATTAAACTTTTTCAAAAATAATTTCAAAATTCAATTATTTCCAAAAAGTTCACTCTACATTTCTTTTAATATTCAATTATAATCTCAAACTTTAACTGAAATTCATTTTTATGAAATGAAAATCAATTTTTATTAGAAAATTCTACAAGAATTTAATTATTTAAATGCAAAAGTAAAAAATTTATTGAATAATTGAATATTTCTCAAAATTCAATTCTCTTAAAGAATTTTAGTAACAAATTTTTTAATAAGTCAATTTGTCGAATTTTATTAAAACTTGAATGATCATAATTACTTTTTTCAAGGAATTCAATTATAATTACATGAAAAATAATTGAAATTCTGCGATGAGTATTATAATTTTCAAAATTCGTTTACAATTTAATTTTACAAAATTTCAATTATTCGCAAATTCTGCAATTAAATATATATTGAAAAATTAAAACTTGAAATAATTTCAAATAAAAATTCTATTAAACTTTTAAAAAGAATTAATTTCTCAGAATTTTTTGTCAAAAATATATAAAAAATTAAGAGTTTCAATGATTTTACTTTGAAACTTTTTTAATTCAATTATATTGAACTTAGTTGAGTCAATCAAATAAAATTAATTGACTAAAAAATGAATTTTTAACACAAATAGTGAGTTATTTGAAACAATTTATTTATTTATTTCACTCAACTATTTGAATATTTCATATAAATAAGCATTAAAGGACTAGATTCATTTATTTCGTCGCTTCAAGTAAAGTAAATTCTTTCATTAAAATAATGAATTGTAGCAATAATTATCAAGTTATTAAATTAAATATTAATTAAAATTTAATAAAATCTTCAAGAAATAAATAAAATTAGAAAAATAATAGAAATTTGGTAAAATCTTTGAGAAATAATTCAACATTGAAAAATAATTGAATTGAAAATTGGTAAAGTTTTTAGAAAATAATTGAAATATGATAAAATCTCTGAAAATTAATTAAAATTTAATAAAATCTTCAAAAAATAAATAAAATTAGGAAAAGAATTGAAATTTGGTAAAATCTTTGAGAAATAATAAAAGTTTGAAAAATAATTGATTGGAAATTTGGTAAAGTTTTAGAGAAATAATTGAAATTTGGTAAAGTTTTTGGAAAATAATTAAAATTTGGTAAAATTTTCGAGAAATAATTGAAATTTGGTAAAGTTTTAGAGAAATAATTGAAATTTGGTAAAATTTTTGAGAAATAATTGACATTTTGGTAAAATCTTCGAGAAATAATTCAACATTGAAAAATAATTGAATTGAAAATTAGTAAAGTTTTTAAATAATAATTGAAATACGATAAAATCTTTAAAAATTAATTAAAATTTAAGAAAATCTTCAAGGAAAAAATGAATTTAGAAAAAGAATTAAAATTTGTTAAATTTTCGAGGAATAATAAAAGTTTCAAAAAAAAATTGAATGGAAATTTGGTAAAGTTTTAGAAAAATAATTGAAATTTGGTGAAGTTTTTAGAAAATATTTATAATTTGGTAAATTGTTTGGCAATTAATTAAAATTTGGTAAAATTTTCCAGAAATAATTGACATTTTGGTAAAATCTTCGAGAAATAATTGAACATTGAAAAATAATTGACATAAAATTTGTTAAAATTTTTGAAACATAATTAAAATTTGGTGAAGTCTTTAAAAGTGAATAAAAAATTTTATACAATTTTTAAGAAATAATTGAAGAAATATTGAAATAATAATTGAAAGAAATAATTTGAAAAATAATTGAATTGCAAATAAGTAAAGTTTTTGGAAAATAATTGAAATTTGACAAAATCTTTGAAAACTAATTGATATTTCAAAATATAGTTGATTTGAACTATGAAAATTGAAATTTGGTAAATAATTTCTTGAATAATTGAATTTTTCTCAAAATTCAATTCTGATAAGGAATTTTAGTTAAAAATTTTTTGATAATTCAATTATTTTGTCGAATTTTATTAAAACTTGCATGAACAAATTTTTTCAACCATTAAATTCTTTGGACGAATTTTAATAAGATTTTTAAGAATAATTACATTTTTCGAGGAATTTGTTAAAAATTGCATTCAAAATAATCTAAATTCTGCAATGAGTTTTATTCATTATAAAAATAATTGAATTCCTAAAAGAACTCTATTATTTATAAAAAAATAATTGAATCCCTGTAGAAATGTTATTATTTATGAAAAATAATTGAATTATTGAGAAGAAATTTGTAAAAAAAATTTTGTAAATAATTGAATTTCTGTAAATCTTTTTATTATTTATGAAAATAATTGAATTATTGAGAAGAAATTAGTAAAAAAAAAATTTGTAAACAATTGAGTTTCCGTAAATTTTTTTATTATTTATGAAAATAATTGAATTATTGAGAAGAAATTAGTAAAAAAAAAATTTGTAAATAATTGAGTTTCTGTAAAGTTTTTTTATTATTTATCAAAATAATTGAATGTTTGTGTAGAATTGTATTGAAATTTTGGTTAAAAATAAAATTCTTTTGGAAAATTTTATTGAAATAGTAAATATTGAAAATTATGGAATTTTAGAAAACTTTTGAAAATAATTGAAATTTTGCCTAGAATTTGATTGAAATTTGGTAAAATAATTGAATATCAGAGAAGAATTTTATTATTTATAACGAGAATTTAAAAGAATTTTGGAACAAAATTGAATTTAGTAACTATGTTACTAACACGGTAAATCTTTAGGTATTAAAATAACACCAAAATGGATTTAAATAACACTAAATTGGATTATTTTAATCCTTTTTGGTGTTATTTTAATCCTTAACGATTTACCGTGAAGTTAGTTAGTAACTAACTTACTATTTTCCCTGGAGAAGCTAAATTCGTTGAATTTTTCCAAATCGTTGACTTTGGTGTTTGATTGAAAATAAAATTTCATTCATAGTTAAAAATTACACAAAAATAGATTATTTTAATCCTTTTTTGGTGTTAATTTAATCCCAAAGGGACTAAACTGTTGCAGATTATTTTAATCCATTCTGGTGTTATTTTAGCCCGCCCTTTTTTACTGCGCTAGTGCCAAAATCATTTGGATCAAATTACAACTTTTTTTTTTTGCAATAATAGACTATTCTCCCTAATAATATATTTATATTGGAGAAACAGACCAAGAGGGGGGAATTGGTTGTTGGCAAAGACAAACAAAGCGGGGGAGGGTTGAGAGCTTAAACCATCGTTCCGTAATATTCTGTGGCTCAAAAGCGATGCGGTTGACAAAAAAAAAAAAAAAAAAAAAAAAAAAAATGCAAACTATTTGATCGTAAACTTCTTTCTCGTCGCGCACCTGGCTGCGATGTTCGCAAATGCGAAAAAGGGATCCGTCCAGTTGGGCCGAGAGAGCGCAACCGAGCGACAGTGCACACTAAAAGGGTTTTCGTTAGATTTCATTTCACACTTAATTAACCGAGACACACATGGTCAGAATTATATCTACACAGACTGTGTACAGAGAAAACGCTCAAAATGTCGCGTGCATCGAAGCCACGAACTAAAAGTTAAAAATATCATTTTTAGATGAGTAGTGGTGGTAGCAGTGGTTTAAGCGCAGTAGCGCAAGCTTGTTACAACATTGCTGCGTAAGTTGAACCCAGAGGCTTCGTGTACTCATCTACCGAAACCTATTTAGCACAATTTTTCAAGTTATGATACTATTTGGGTTCTTTTTTTTAAATTTCGGCTACTGAAAGCTATACTATTTCTGGGTATTTTTTCTTAGATCCACGCACTAATTTAAATTCGAAAATAGTAGAAACACAGTAAAACGTGAGGTGTTAAAATAACACCAGAATGGATTAAAATAATCTGCAACAGTTTAATTCCTCTAGGATTAAATTAACACCTAAAAGGATTAAAATAATCTATTTTGGTGTCATTTTTAACTAGAAATAAAATTTTATTTTAAATAAAACACTAAAGTCAACGATTTGTAAAAATTCAACGAATTTAGCTTCTCCAAGGAGAATAGTAATTTAGTTACTAAATTAGTTACTAACTTACTAATTTAGTAACATAGTTATTAAATTCAATTGTGTTTCAAATTTTTTTTAAACTCTCGTCAAAATTTCAATTCTCTTTATAAATAAGAAAATTCTTCTCTGATATTCAAACATTCTAGAAATTTTAAAACAAATTCATGTGAAAATTTCAATTATTTTCAAAAGTTTTCTAAAATTCCATAATTTACAATATCTACTATTTCAAAAAAATTTTCCAAAAGAATTCCATTATTAAAAAACAATTGCAATACAATTCTTTTAGGGATTCAATTAATTTCATAAATAATAATACTCATTGCAGAATTTCAAATATTTTTAATGCAATTTTAGTTAAATTCCTCGAAAAATGTAATTATTCTTAAAAAACTTATTAAAATTCGTCCAAAGAATTTAATGATTTAAAAAATTTGTTAATAACATTTTTTAAGGAAATTTAATTTCAAAAAACATGAAATTAGTAAATTCCTTCACTTTATGGTTTCAAGTAAACTAAATTATTTAATACAAATAATCCATTAAAATTAAAATTTGCTAAAGTTTCTGGGAAATAATTGAAATTTGATAAAATCTTTGAGTCTTTGAAAATTAATTTAAAATTCAATTAACTTTTTGGGAAATAGTTGAAATGTTGTTAAAATCTTCGAGAAATAATTGGAATTTGAAAAATAAATTGAAATTTGGTAAAATTTTTAAAAAATAATTGAAACTGGTAAAATTTTCGGGAAATAATTGAAATGTGGTAAAATCTTCGAGAAATAATTGAAATTTAAAAATAAATTGAATTGAAACTAGAAAATTAAAATTTGGTAAAGTTTCTGGGAAATAATTGGAATTTCTTTAAAATCTTAGAAATAATTAAAATTTAATGAAATCTTTCAAACTAATTAAAATCTAGTAAAATTTTTAAGAAATATTATAATTTAAAAATATAATTGAAATTTGGTCAAGTTCTTGAGAAATAATATAAATTTTCTTAAAATCTTCGAGAAATAATTGAAATTTGGTAAAATTTTTGTAAAATAATTGAAACTTTGGTAAAATTTTCGAGAAATACTTGAAATGTGGTAAAATCTTCGAGACTAATTGAAATTTAAAAAATAATGGAATTGAAATTAGAAAATTAAAATTTGGTAAAGTTTCTGGGAAATAATTGGAATTTTGTTAAAATCTTAGAAATAATTGAAATTTAATAAAATCTTTCAAAATAATTAAAATCTAGTAAAATTTTTAAGGTATAATATAATTTAGTAATATAATTGCAATTTGGTCAAGTTCTTGAGAAATAATAGTAATTTAGTTACTAAATTAGTTACCAACTTACAAATTTAGTAACATAGTTATTAAATTCAATTGTGTTTAAAAATTTTTTTTAAATTCTCGTCAAAATTTCAATTCTCTTTATAAATAAGAAAATTCTTCTTTGATATTCAATTACTTTAAAAAATTTTAATCAAATTCATGTCAAAATTTCAATTATTTTCAAAAGTTTTCTAAAATTCCATAATTTACAATATCTACTATTTCAATAAAATTTTCCAAAAGAGTTCCATTATTAAAAAAAATTTCAATACAATTCTTTTAGAGATTCAATTAATTTCATAAATAATAATACTCATTGCAGATTTTCAATTACTTTTTAATGCAATTTTAGTCAAATTCCTGGAAAAGTGTAATGATTTAAAAGATTTGTTAATAACATTTTTTAATGAAATTTAATTTCAAAAAACATGAAGTTAGTAAATTATTTATTTTTTTATTTAAATAATTAAATTCTCGTAGAGTTTACTTATAAAAATGTTTTTAAAAATTAATTTCAGTTAAAAATTTTAGTTCATACTAAAGTATTAAAAGCATTACATGGATTTTTAAAAATTACTAAATTTTGAAAAAATTTCAAACTAAATTCATTGAAATTCTTAATTTTTCATATTTTTGACAAAAAATTTTGTAGAATTAATTTATTTTAAAAGTTTACTAGGAGTTTTATTGAAATTACTTCAAGTTTTTATTTTTCAATATATATTTAATTTCAGAATTTCCGAATAATTGAAATTTTGTAAAATTGAATTGTAATCGATTAAATTTGAAAATTCTCATAAAACTCATAGCTGCGTTTTAATTATTTTGCATGTAATTATAATTGAATTCCTTGAAAAAAGTAATTATGAACATTCAAGTTTTAATAAAATTCGACAATAGAATTGAATTATTAAAAAATTTGTTACTAAAATTCATTAGGACAATTAAATTTTCAGAAATATTCAATTATTCAATATATTACTTACTTTTGCATTTAAATAATTATATTCTAGTAGAAGTTTTGATTAAAAATTAATTTAAAAATGAATTGTAGTTAAAATTTTAGATTATATTTGAATATTAAGGAAATATAGAGTGAACTTTTTGGAAATACTTGAATTTTGAAATTAATATTTTTATGAAATAGTTTAATTGATTTTTTTTTAAATATTATGTGTTCATGTTTTATAGGTATCAAAAAATTTAATAAACTAAAATTTCATTGATTTTGTAAAAAATAACTCCAAAATTGATTATTTTAATATTTTTTGGAGTTAATTTAATCTGCAACTCTTTTTAATACCTCACGATTTGTGATGCGATCTGAAGAAAGGGACCTTAGAAGCAAATCACTTTAAGGTTATGTTAGTGCTACTTTTTTGTTGATTATAAGTTTCTTTTTACTTTTTGCAAATTAAAATTAGTATTTATTGAATATTTCAGTTATAATGAAAACTTAAACATTAATGATTGACATTAACAGTTGATCATTTTTTTGTATTTTTATTTCGAAAATTGTAAACATAACCTATAATTTTTTGCTTCTAAGGTCCCTTTCTTTAGATCGCGTCACATTTACTGTGAAACAAAAAAACTATTCTCAAAAATTATTATTGTATTGAAAAAAATTAAAACCATACGATGAATTTTATTATTGAAAATAAATAACAATTTATGTTTAATTTAATTTTTAAAAATTTTACCATCAATTCCTGAAAAAAATCCTAATTCTAATAAATTCAGTTCCTTCAACGAATTTTATTATTAGGAATTTAAATATAAAACTAATTTGATTTCTAAGAAGAATTTTATTCGAATTTTTAAGTAATTCATCTTTACTTTTTGAAAAGTAATTGAATCCTTTTAAACAATTTGATTATAACTTTTGAAAATAGTTTTTTTTTTATTTCTACTACTTTCGAATTTAAATTAGCGTGACTTATAAAAAAACCAGAAATAGTAGCTTTTCGTGGCTGAAATCTAGAAAAGAACCCAAATAGTAGCACAACGTAAAAAAGTAGTAAATCTCAATCTCCCCCCTTCCCATTATTTCGCTTCTGATTTTCAAACTCCTAGTTTCCATCTTGCAAAAGAATTAACAGATATAATTTTTTTTGTATCCCCCATGATTTTATTCGAAATCGTCAGTTTTGGCTGATGTTTGAATTTTAATGTGAAATTGAATTTTATGCGCTCGTAAAAAAAAAACGCTTGTCGATGATTTCAAGCGAAGCTGTTCTATGCTAAGCACTGCATTAAAATCGAACCGAGGCGTAAGAAGGGAAGATGTCTGAAATTACAACGTTTGCAATCGTGTTTCCACGAAGCTTGTTCTCGTAGGAACTCTACCAACGATCGACCGTTGGCTCACTGCCTATACCAGCTTTGATGCAATATATATATATATATAAATTTTTTTCATTCTTTTTTTCTCTCTCTCTTGAAAATAAATGAAAAAAAAATGTAAAGAAATCGTCATAAAATCTTTTCAAATGCGGGAAAATCAGAGGGCATCATTCTCGGTAAAAGATTATGCGGGTTGAAATCCCCCACCCGTCTATTAAATCTTATAATAAGATTATAAAATATTAATATAAACAATAACGTTAACATTGCAGTGAGAAAATTATATACTTCTGAGAGAGAAAGAGAGCTATAAAGAAAAAATTGATTTCAAATTGAATTTATTCGCACTGTATAGGCGAAAAGTATAATACAAACTTGTATATTATTTTTTTCTTTTTGGTGATGCGGATATAAATTTTTCTCAGTGTATAGGAAATTTTGATTTGAAAATTGCATAAAGATCATAAAGGAAAATAATATTGAGAGAAATAAAAGTGCTTGAATAAAGCACCATGTAAATAAAAAATAATAATCCTAAATAATAATAAATAATAATAAATAATAATAATAATAATAATAATAATCCTAAATTTTGGTTTAAAATGGATCCTAAAAAATTTTTATTGTTCCCATCAACGTTTTTTTGGCAACTACACTATGGGAAATAAAAATTATTTCATTCAATTGATTGAAATTATTTGGAAAAAAAATTTTTTTTTGATTCTACAATTAAAAATTATTGGAAAAATATTTATTTGATTCAGATAATTTTTATTTTGATCTAATAAATGTTTATTTGATTTGAATAACTTGAATTATTTGAATTACACTTATTTGAATAAAAAAACTTTATTGAAACAATTAAATAAAATTAATTGACTCTAATAAATGAATTTTTTTTAAAACAAATAGTGAGTTAGTTGAAACAGTTAATTTTTTTTCACTCAGCTAATCGGATATTTCATATAAATAAGCATTAAAAGACACAATTCATTTATTTCGTCGTTTCAAGTAAAGTAAATTATTTCATTCAAATAATGAATCTTAAAATTAATCGCCGAGTTATTAAATTAAATATTAATTAAAATTTAATAAAATCTTCAAGAAATAAATAGAATTAGAAATAAAATTGAAATTTGGTAAATTTTCGAAAAATAATAAAAATTTGAAAAATAATTGAATAAAAATTTGGTAAACTTTTAGAGAAATAATTGAAATTTGTTAAATAATTAAATTGAAAATTAGTAAAGTTTTTGGAAAATAATTAAAATTTGATAAAATCTTTGAAAATAAATTAAAATTTAATTAAATATTCAAGAAATAAATAAAATTAGAAAAATAATAGAAATTCGGTAAAATTTTCGAAAAATAATTAAAATATCAAAAATAATTGAATGAAAATTGGGTAAAGTTTTGTGCAAAAGAATTGAAATTTGATATAATCTTTAAAAATTAATTAAAATTTCTTAAAATATTAAAGAACTAATTAAAATTAGAAAAATAATTAAAATTGGAAAGTTTTAGATAAATAATTGAAATTTGATAAAGTTTTTGGAAAATAACTGAAATTTTGGTAAAATTTTCGAGAAATAATTGAAATTTGGTAAAGTTTCAGGGAACATAATTGAAATTTGTTGAAAAGTCTTTAAAAGTTAATTAAAATTTAATAAAATCTTTAGGAAATAATTAAAATTAGAAAAATAATTAAAATTGGAAAGTTTTAGAAAAATAATTGAAATTTGGTAGAAGCTTTGAGAAATAATTGATATTTCAAAAAATAATTGAATTAAATATGAAAATTGAATTTTGGTAAAGTTTTTGAAAAATAATTGAAATTTTAGTATAATTTACGAGAAATAATTAAAATTTAGTAAAGTTTTTGAGAAATAATTGAAATTTGGGAAAGCTTCGAAAAATAATTGAAATTTGATAAAATTTTTTATTATTATTTAAGATTCAATAGAATCTTCAAGAAATAATTTAAATTTAATAAAAACCTTTAAGAAATAATTGAATTTAGAAAAATACCTGAAATTGGATAAATTTTTTGGAAATAATTGAAATTTTTATTATATCTTTGAGAAATAATTTGGAATTTAATAAAATATTTAAAAACTGATAATAATTTAATAAAATCTTCAAGGAATAATTGAAATTAGAAAAATTATTGATATTATGGCAAAATTTTTGAGAAATAATTCTGTAAAATCTTCGAGAAATAATTGGAATTTTAGTAAAATCTTAAAGAAATAATTTAAATTTCAGTAAAATCTTCGAGAAATAATTAAAATTTAATAAAATATTTTAGAAATAATGGAACTTAGAAGAATAATTGAAATTTCGGTAAAAGCTTCGAGAAGTAATTGAAATTCTATAAAATCTATAAAAATTATTAAAATTTGAATAAAAATTTTAGTAATAATTAAAATTTTATAAAATCTTTAAGAACTATTTCAAAATTTAGTTAATCTTTCAGAAAATAATTAAAATTTTAGTAAAATCTTCAAGAAATAATTAAAAATGTTGGTAAAAGCTTCGTGAAATAATTGAAATTTGAAAAATAATTTAATCAAAATTTGGTAAATTTTTTTTGAAATAGTTAAAATTTTAAAAATAATTGTATTGAAATTTGTTAATGTTTTTAGAAAATAATTAAAATTTTGGTAAAATATTCGTGAATTAATTGTAATTTCAAAAAATCTTCAAAAAATGATTGAAATTTGAAAAATAATTAAATTTTTGTTCTAGTTTTGAAAAATATTTGAAATTTTTGATAAAATCATCGACAAATAATTAAAATTTTTGATAAAATTTTCCACAAATAATTAAACTTTTGATTGAATCTTCGACAAATAATTAAAATTTGAAAAATAATTAAATTTTTGTTCAAGTTTTGAAAAATAATTGAAATTTTTGATAAAATCATCGACAAATAATTAAAATTTTTGATAAAATTTTCCGCAAATAATTAAACTTTTGATTGAATCTTCGACAAATAATTAAAATTTGAAAAATAATAAAATTTTTGTTCAAGTTTTGAAAAATAATTGAAATTTTTGATAAAATCTTCGAAAAATAATTAAAATTTTGTTAAAATTTTCGACAAATAATTAAAATTTTGATTGAATCTTCGACAAATAATTAAAATTTGAAAAATAATTAAATTTTTGTTCAAGTTTTGAAAAAGAATTGAAATTTTTGATAAAATTAAAATCTTCGACAAATAATTAAAATTTTTGTTAAAATTTTCCACAAATAATTAAAATTTTGATTGAATCTACGACAAATAATTAAATTTTGAAAAATAATTAAATTGAAATTTAAAAACTAAAATTTATTAAATTATTGAAATTTGATATGGTTTTTAGGAAAAATTTCGATAATTTAGAAGAAAATTCTAAAGTTTGGTTTTGCTTTCTAAACTACGAAAAAAGAAAATTCTTCTTCGATCAGTTTTGAAAACTTTTAGGAATAAACTGAAAAAAGTGTATAAAAGAAGTACGAGGTTTTTATTTTATTTTATTATTTTTTTTTTGAGAAGAGAATGGTACATGTAAAAAGTATAGAAGTTGGCAAGAATCATCGATTGGCAACTGGAGCCAGTGCGAATTTCCCGAGAGGAAAAACGCCATGTTAAAAGGCGCGCCCTGGTTCGTCGATCGGTGAAACGGTACTTATCCCTCGGGATGTTCTATAGACGATAGAGGGAGAGAAAAAAGACGACAGGGTGAGTGAGTGAGTGAGTGAGTGAGGAAGAGAGGAGAAAATGGGAGCATTACAAGAGAGAGAGAGAGAAAGGGAATTGAGTCGAGTCCGAAGGAATTAGATTTGCTCGCTGCTAGCCAAGCGCAACGGACAGAATGCAACGCAATCCCGCGGTAATTTGAAACGCGTTCCTTGAAAATACGGAGATTCTTTCCTTTGGTGATCCAGTGTACCGACATGAGATGGCTTTCATCGAAAATCGAACCAAATCTCATCATAGTTTGACTAGAAATCGATTGTACTTCTTTTAGCAATCTGATGCCGTATGGCAGAAACTCGCTTTCTCACGCGTTTAACCAGTTTTTTAAAAATTAAACTTTTTAAATAATAAATAATAAAAAATAAATAATAAATAATAAATAATAAATAATAAATAATAAATAATAAATAATAAATAATAAATAATAAATAATAAATAATAAATAATAAATAATAAATAATGATAAATAATAAATAATAAATAATAAATAATAAATAATAAATAAATAATAAATAATAAATAATAAATAATAAATAATAAATAATAAATAATAAATAATAAATAATAAATAATAAATAATAATAAATAATAAATAATAAATAATAAATAATAAATAAAAAATAATATATATTAATTTATAAATAATAAATAATAAATAATAAATAATAAATAATAAATAATAAATAATAAATAATAAATAATAAATAATAAATAATAAATAATAAATAATAAATAATAATAATAAATAATAAATAATAAATAAATAATAAATAATAAATATAATAAATAATAAATAATAAATAATAAATAAATAATAAATAATAAATAATAAATAATAAATAATAAATAATAAATAATAAATAATAAATAATAAATAATAAATAATAAATAATAAATAATAAATAATAAATAATAAATAATAAATAATAAATAATAAATAATAAATAATAAATAATAAATAATAAATAATAAATAATAAATAATAAATAATAAATAATAAAATAATAAATAATAAATAATAAATAATAAATAATAAATAATAAATAATAAATAATAAATAATAAATAATAAATAATAAATAATAAATAATAAATAATAAATAATAAATAATAAATAATAAATAATAAATAATGAATAATAAATAATAAATAATGAATAATAAATAATAAATAATAAATAATAAATAATAAATAATAAATAATAAATAATAAATAATAAATAATAAATAATAAATAATAAATAATAAATAATAAATAATAAATAATAAATAATAAATAATAAATAATAAATAATAATAAATAATGAATAATGAATAATAAAATAATAAATAATAAATAATAAATAATAAATAATAAATAATAAATAATAAATAATAAATAATAAATAATAAATAATAAATAATAAATAATAAATAATAAATAATAAATAATAAATAATAAATAATAAATAATAAATAATAAATAATAAATAATAAATAAAAAATAAAAAATAAAAAATAATAAATAATAAATAATAAATAATAAATAATAAATAATAAATAATAAATAATAAATAATAAATAATAAATAATGAATAATGAATAATAAATAATAAATAATAAATAATAAATAATAAATAATAAATAATAAATAATAAATAATAAATAATAAATAATAAATAATAAATAATAAATAATAAATAATAAATAATAAATAATAAATAATAAATAATAAATAATAAATAATAAATAATAAATAATGAATAATAAATAATAAATAATAAATAATAAATAATAAATAATAAATAATAAATAATATCACAGTAAAAAGAAAGGAGTTAATTTAGTGCCAATTTTGGAACCAAATCGAAATTTTGATCTATATTTTAATACCAAAATCATCTATAATTTAAAACCCATTTGTTACAGTGCAAATAAATAATAAATTAATTAATAATAAACAAATAAAAAATTAATAAAAAAAATTGTGTGTTCAGATCAAGTTGTCAGCTTTCTTCTCAAATTACGCAAATGGTCAAAAAACGCGAAGCATGTAATTCCTTCATTTTATGATTTCAAGTAAACTAAATTATTTAATACAAATAATGCATTAAAATTAAAATTTGCTAAAGTTTCTGGGAAATAATTGAAATTTGATAAAATCTTTGAGTCTTTGAAAATTAATTTAAAATTCAATAAACTTTTAGGGAAATAGTTGAAATGTTGTTAAAATCTTCGAGAAATAATTGGAATTTGAAAAATAAATTGAAATTTAATAAAATTTTCAAGAAATAATTCAACCTTTTGGAAAATCTTCGAGAAATAATTGAAATTTGGTCAAGTTCTTGAGAAATAATTGAAATTTTCTTAAAATCTTCGAGAAATAATTGAAATTTGGTAAAATTTTTGTAAAATAATTGAAACTTTGGTAAAATTTTCGAGAAATAATTGAAATGTGGTAAAATCTTCGAGAAATAATTGGAATTTGAAAAATAAATTGAAATTTGATAAAATTTTTGAGAAATAATTGAACCTATGTGAAAATCTTCGAGAACTAATTGAAATTTGGTCAAGTTCTTGAGAAATAATTAAAATTTTCTTAAAATCTTCGAGAAATAATTGAAATTTGGTAAAATTTTTGTAAAATAATTGAAACTTTGGTAAAATTTTCGAGAAATAATTGAAATGTGTTAAAATTTTCGAGAAATAATTGAAATTTAATAAAATCTTTCAAATTAATTAAAATCTAGTAAAATTTTTAAGGAATAATATAATTTAGAAATATAATTGAAATTTGGTCAAGTTCTTGAGAAAGAATTGAAATTTGAAAAAATCTTTGACAACTAATTGATATTTCAAAAAATAATTGAATTGAAATAAAAGAATTAAAATTTGGTTAAGTTTTCGGGAAATAATTGAAACTTTGGTAAGATCTTCGAAAAATAATTGAAATTTAATAACATCTTTATGAAATAATTGAAATTTGAAAAATAATTGAAATTTAAAAAACAATTCAAATTTGGTTAAGTTTTATGAAAAATAATTAAAATTTTGATAAAATCTTAGAAAAATAATTAAAATTTAGTAAAAAATTTAAAGAATAATTGAATTTAAAAATAATTGAAATTTTGAGAATGTTTTTAGAAAATAATTAAAATTTAGTAAAATATTTAAAAAAGAATTGAATTAAAAAAGAATAATTGTAATTTGATAAAATATTTTAAAATTAATTAAAATTGAATAAAATCATCAAGAATTAATTGAAATTTTGCTATAATTTACGAGAAATAATTAAAATTTAGTAAAGTTCTTGAGAAATAATTGAAATTTGATAAAACCTTTAAAAACAATTAAAATTAAATAAAATCTTCGAGTATTAATTAAAATTTTGATAAAATCTTCGAGAAATAATTCAATTTTGATAAATAATTGAAGTAAAATATAAGAATTAAATTTTCGTGTCATTTTTGGGAAATAATTAAAATCTTAATAAAATTTTCGATAAATAATTGAAATTTGAAAAAATAATTGCAAATTGTTATTGAAATTTTAGTAAAAACTTCGAAAAAAAATTAAAAATTTTGATAAATAATTGAGTTGAAATATAAAAATAGGTATTTAGCAAAGTTTTCTGAAATATTTAAAATTTCGGTAAAATCTTTAATAAATAATTGAAATTTAAGAAAGTCTTTAAGAATTATTTTTAATTTCGTAAAATCTTCAAAGAATAATTGAATTCAGAAAAATAATTGAAATTTCGGTAAAATCTTCGGTAAAATAATTGAAATTCTATAAAAATCTGTAAAAAACAAATAGTCAAGAACGCGAAGCATGTAACGTAACAATCTGATTCTTTTATCCATAACTTAAATAAGAAGCAATAAAAAAATTTCTACTTTTGCATCTTTTTATTTTATTTTTTATTTATTTTTTATTTTTTTTTTATTTTAATTTTGCATAGGAATAGAAAATTTTTTGAATTTACTCTTTAAAAGTTAGAAACATTCGAAAAAGACTGTTACGTTACAAAATTTTCGTTTTCCTATAGGTTTTCGACCATTTATATTGTGTGAACATTGTGTTGAACCCCAAAAAACATCTTTAAATATTTATCAAAGAGCAAACAACATTTTAATTTCTCAAAAACATTCAAAAAAGCAAAATAATTGAAACTAATGCCACAAATCAAATGCTCATGTACTTGAAAATCGATAGCATGTACCAATGATTGAAAATAACATAGAAATTAAATGACTATTAATCACTAGAGTACATGCTACTGATTTTATAACAGATTTCGCTTTCACTAATAACAAATTTTTTCTTCCTTTTTATTTTGATTTCTTTCCTCATGTTTCTACATCCGAAACAGAAAAAAGAAATAAATAAAAGACACGCTTAACATTCAGATTGTCTTTAGAGGGGGGGAGGGGAACAAACATGAGCCATGTCTAACAATGCGTATTAACCGGAACTTTGTGTACTTCCTGGAATTGACCGGTTTCTTTTGCTATCAATGCATTTTGCTTGGGAGCTCTTCACAAGAGATGTATCCAATAACGCCTCGCTTGTATTTTTTTTTTTTTTATTATTATTCTTTTCACACTATCTCCATATTTAATCATCTCTTTTTTTCAAACCGTACGACTATAATAAATCATT